>JAUIMM010000014.1:33720000-34320000 GCA_031769625.1 Taudactylus pleione
GCAGCAGTAGTAGTAGTAGCAGCAGTAGTAGTAGCTAAATTAAACTAGAGCCACAACAAAGAAAGATTTATAGTTAAACAAAAGAGTACATCCCCATATATGAGTGATAGTGGAACATGCAGAGTATTTTCATATTTTTATGTAATGATGGATTTCTAGAACTCAGCCACCCTGTGGTAATTGTCTACAAACATACATAATGACTTCAGCTATAAGAATCTGAAATGGTTTGGGATAATTCAGGTTTGATGTGCTTTTGAGCAAACAGACTTATGGGTCATACAGTGTAAAAATACCATTTGATCTCTTATAAGCTTCAACATCTACTTCCATAAGCCTTGCAATCTGTGGAAGTACAATATTAAGTGATAGAACAGTTCTGAGACATTACAACATTTGGGTAATTTTCATCTTTAAATTTACATAGCTGAGCTGTGGTACAAAACACCCTATGAAATATATTTAGAAGTATCATACATTTACTATAATTAAGTGACAATAAGTGCCTCCAACTTATTGTCATTATCCAAGAAGACTGCACCAGTCCCGCATAGGCATTTGCTTTTAAGAAGAGCACTGTTTACACTGTAATACAAAATAAAGGACTTAAGCAATAAAGTAAGAGTTTAGAGCAGGAGTGGACGATTGGGTCATTAAGCCCCGCCCCCTCAGTCAGAGTTTAGTGCAGGAGTGGATGATCACATCATTAAGCCCCACCCCCTCGCGAAGTGGGCAGAATGCAGGAGAAGTGGCTACTCTTCTGGGGGTGCGGGGGTCTACTTGAAAAATCAGGAGGCTCCTTCTGGTCTCAGGAGAGTAGGTAAGTAAGCAAATATGCATTGAAGGCACCCTGCAAGCCAAATGTAGGGACTGTGGGGCGGTAATGATACTGCGCTAAGGGCTCTGTGCCCTTGTTGACAGCAGCACTCGCACACCTCTAGTTATGGCTCTGCCTTGGTGTAGCTGAATAAAATAGAAAAAAGTATGAATTAGGAATATCTACCTTCCCAAAGGGGTCTAGTTACTAAGCAGTGTTAGGAGACAGAGTGAAAAGTGATAAGTCTTGTCGAAACTGTATAAATTGGTTGCGATCGCTTAATTGCGCGCGAATTGCAACACGACATCCATTGGACGATTTGATCGTCCACGGCCATTTTATGCGAACACAGGCTCCCGCCGCATTTGCGCATGCACTTGCGCATGCACAATTGCCCATGCTCGCTATACATGCACACACATCCCATGCCCCCGCAACTCGTCATATTGTGAATGGCGAGCCATGCTTTTGTGCTCACAACAGTTAAGCGCCATTTTTACATTACATAAACACATAAAGTTAGTACAGCAATACTGTTTAAATACTGTTTTGCATTTCAATCGCATAGCCAGCTTTTAAGTATTATTGTCGGAAACCTTACCCCGACGGACAGCAGCCTTTCCTTACAATAAACTTATATCCCATTTAACCATAAACTGACTGAGATACGCACAATGCTATGTGTTTTAAAGGTATGCAGTGAATGTTACATGTTAAATAGCAGTTATATGATATCTGGGATTAGGAATAAGATAAATGGGTCATGAGTAGTATCTACCGATTTCCCTCTGTCTCAACAGGAATATGAAACCAACAGAATGAATATGGAAGGGATCACTATCGAGTTATGAAGACCTGCCAAGAATTATACTCTATACTGTATAAATCACTATACACCTCCCCTGTAGATTTGCATGCCAAATGTTAGTACAAAGGGATTTTCTAACAGTTCAACCTCCAGTGACGTCAACCATTTACTAACAAATGAATAGCAACAACCATTGTGACTCAGTAATAAAGGGCCAATAGGGAACCCCTCTGAGTATTCAGCTTATGTTCAAAGGTAATTGTACACCTATAAATTGCCATGCAGTCTGGATCCCAGCCCCTTTCCTTTGCTACCTTTCTCCCTGCCTGACCCTAAAGAAACACACAGCAATCCTGATGGACAGCTGTTAGTCTAGGATCCAGACCGCATGGTGAAGTTTTGGTAATTGTATCTTTGTCTTTATCCTGTATATAGCTGCATTATATAGATTAAGGCTGATTATACCCTTTTTACAATATAGTACCTTTGTGTGTGTTGGAACCGCAAACTGTTTCTGTGTGACTAAGTTATTTTATATTGAAATGGGAGGTATGGGCAATCTGGTCTGTGCAATAAAATCTCTCTAATATTGATGCTGTTCAAACGGTATCAATAAATGGGGGCTCATCCGGGATGGTTATCACCCATCACTGTGTTTTTGAACTGCTCCCCTCGTCTTGGAACAAAAGACTGGAAAAGCGCCCGCAGATTTTTTTCCTGCGTTCCTATTTTTGTTCAGAGACGGAGACTCGCAGTTTGCGAATTCAGAGAGGGCTGATTAGAATCTGGGATAGTGGAGAGAGATTTGTGCTTGCCCACGTTGTTGTAGAACGGCCGCGCATTGCATGCGCAACCGATCGCACAATAACGCCACAAAGGTTTTAGTGTACACCACGTGCAAACAGTCACAGCATAGTGCGTGCGACCGGATGTACGGCCACTTCCTGCCACGTGTAGTGATTACATCTAATTGTTTGTAACCGAACGCACAATAGCAAGTGAAGCATGTGACTAGCATTTCTGTTAGAATTCAAATAAATCATCAAGACTGAAATATGTCATATTGATAGGGCTGTAATCTCCAAAAGGCTATTAATCAAAAGAAAGGTATTTTTTTTATTTTTGTCATTTGGCCACAATATAGAAGTGTGTAAGGTGTATGATTGAGATTGTTAAATAGGTTGTGCCTTCGTGGTCCCTATTTTAGGTAATAAATATAGGGTATACATAACAGGTATACTGGCAGAGGGGATCCTCCTGGTTACCTATCGTTAAAGAGAGTTAACGATAAAATATAGCTTCCAGTGTAGTTGTAATATTAATCGGTCAGTTAGGGCCTTTGAGTGTTGCGACCGGACCATACGAGTGTGGCATCTCTGACTGAGGCTGGTTGCGGGGACAAAAGGACAATTGGTGGTTACTGTGGTTTTATCTATAGCTAGATAACTCCTGTGTTCCCTATTATAGGTGGTACTGTGCTTGCCTTAGTAGGTATTGCTGTGTTCCCTATTTTTAGATATTAGCTAACTGTAGAATAGGTGCGTGGAGGCAGCCTATCGGTTAATTCTTCCACCGGTCTCATCATTGTTGTTGTTTTTTTCGCAAAATGGGCGCAAAACAGTCAACAGGGATGGTAGACGATGCGCTGTGTATGCAAGGTCCGACCGGGTCGGCTCTTCATATAATGTACACTAAATATGGTGCGTACGCAACGACGCACTGTACTGTGTGATGAAGATGACGAGTAAGAGTGAGAAACCTTTCCCAAAGATTGGAAGCTTTAATATGGAGATTTTAAATAACCTTAGGGATCACATATGTAGAGTGAAATCCCTAAAGAAAAGAGTGGAGTATGATGATTCTTTGAAACTCTGGCTGAATGAGAGTCGCCCATGGGTTAATGGCGTGCATGGGGCACTGCATGGAGCCACGTTCATGCCTAGGGGTGATGCGCACGCAACGCTACACAGCGTAGCATACGCATCACAGGGAAATGCAAACTTGCTGCACGGTAGCGTTGCCAAAGGTATTGCGAATTGCGCTTGCGCACCCCCGCCACCTTATGTGGTGGGCGGTGATGATACATTACCACATAACAAAAACTATAAAAATGTTGTAACTGAACCAAGTAAGTTGTACCCGGTCCTGAGTGAATATTTGGAAAATGTCTATGATGCAGAAAGTGATCCTGTAGCAATGTCTGCTGTATCCCATGCTGTGCAGTTATTAAATGTCCCTTCCCAGCAAGTACAAGTAGCTGCCCCTATGGCATCAAAAGGGGGGGAGGGATCCTTAGCTCATGGGGGGGAGGCCCTAGTAGAACCCATGGTGGGGGGGGCTCCTTTAATAAGGGTGCAGGAAGTATTAGAACCAACTGTTTCAATAGCGGAGGTTACTAATACCGTTTGCTGCAGTAATAGGCTTAAAGGTATAGAGGTGGGAGGCATCCACCCTGTAAGGACAACTATTGTCCCTAATGGGAACGCAGATGCGAATGGTGTCGTACCCACAAGGGAAGTAGCGATGCACTGTCCTTTGACATGGGCGGAACTACATTCCATTATGTCCGAATTTCCTGACCCCAAAAACCATCTGGCAAAATGTCAGCGTTTCATAAAGGATCGAGGCAATGCCCATGAGCCAACCAACAAGAATTGGAGAGTGGTGTTAAGAGCATGTCTCCCAGAAGGTACAGATGTGAAAAAGTTTATCACAGCATGTACTCTGGATGCAGACATCCCCTTAACTGATCAAGGTAATCAGGATTGCATTGCCCGTATAGTTGCCCAACTAGCCATATTTTTCCCGTTAGTTGTTAATTGGAGTAAAATCTTCTCCATTAAACAAAAGGAAAGTGAACCTGCAGAAGATTACTTTAATCGTGGGCTGCAGACAATCACTCAGTACACTGGGATCGAAAACATTAAGGATAGCACGCACTACCGGGGAATGGTCATCACTGTTCTAATGGATGGTCTAAAAGACAGTTTGAAAGACAGAGTTCAGACCTCACACCCTGGTTGGAGAGGGATAACAGTTGACACGCTCAGGGAAACTGCAATAGACCATGACAAAAATATCACCAGGAAACGTGAAGCTCAGAGCGAGAAATTGATGGCTGTTAGCATTCGAGCTCTAGAAGATATGCACTTACAGCCAACAGACACATATCCACCTGCACAGTTACAAGTCTTAAACACCTACCATCCTGCGCAGGCCCAACCCATACAATTCCCTCACACATACCACAACACACTCTTCACACACACCCAAAACCATCATACCCACACTCAAAATCCCCTCCTCCCGGACTTCAACAAAATTTCCCCAACAGATCAGCTAAGAAATGTTTTAACTGTAACCAAGTAGGACATTTTAGGAAGGACTGTAGAGTCATAATTCAGGAACCCCACATGCAGCAACGTATTGATGCATCTCGTAACCATAAGAACTACCAGATAAATCCTGCCCACATACTTGCTGCAAATGCCTTGCTGGGGGAAGATAGCCAACTATAGGGGTTAGGTCATACCTGTAGTCTGCAGGCAGTCAGGATAACGGGAGGTACTAGGGAAGAGCCGGTAATAAAGGTTAATGTAGCTGGTACTGAACGTTCCTTCCTAGTAGGCACAGGGGCGACCAGGTCTGTTTTAAAATCTCTTGAAAATCTACAGATAACAAACCAGACAGTACCAGCAATGGGTGTAATAGGTAGCATACAGCATTAATCTGTAACCAAACCCACGGAGGTTACCATTGGGCCTTTGCATGCCTGGCATTCTTTCCTCCTGGCAGCAACAGCCCCTACTAATCTCCTGGGAAGAGATTTATTGTGCAAAATGGGATGTATTATCTATTGTACCCCTGATGGGATATTTATGGATGTCCCAGGAAGGTTTGCACACGAGGTAAGGGATGTGCTAGACACTCCCCAAAGGTTAATGCTGCACACCATAACATCAGACAAGGGTTCAGCTCAGGTGGATGAAATGTTAGAACAAATACCTAGTTTCCTTTGGACTAAGGATGGACAGGACACTGGGTTAATGGCAAATGTAGCTCCCGTCATGGTAAACCTGAAAAACGGTAGACATGCTCCTAAAATTCCCCAATACCCATTAAAGCCAGAAGTGGAGTTAGGGGTTCACCCCATAATTGAGCGTTTACTACAGCAGGGAATTTTAGTCCGTACAGCCAGTGTATCCAACAGTCCCATCTTCCCTGTGAAAAAGAGTGGTGGGAGGGGGTACAGGCTGGTACAGGACCTTAGAGGGGTTAATAAGGTGGTAGAAAGTCAATTTCCCGTAGTACCTAACCCAGCTGTCATCCTTATGCAAATCCCATCAACCGCAACCCATTTCACGGAAATAGATTTATGCTCCGCTTTCTTCTCTGTCCCCCTTCATCCTGATTGCCAATACCTATTTGCCTTCACATACAAAGGCGTACAGTACACATGGACACGACTACCCCAGGGCTTCATTGACAGCCCCAGTATCTTCTCCCAGGCCTTACATGATTGTTTACAGTCTTTTCAACCTGCCAATGGATCGGTACTAATCCAATATGTAGATGATTTGTTGTTATGCTCTGATTCGTTTATGTCATGTTTAAATGATACTAAACTTTTGTTGCTTCACCTCTCGCACACAGGGCATAAGGTTGCTAAGGACAAGTTACAGCCGTGCCAGACCAGGGTTAAATACTTGGGACACTGTCTTACCCAAGGCCTCCGACATCTGACAGCGGACAGAATCCACGCCATACAGACCATGATAGTACCGCAGAACCAGCACCAGATCCGTACCTTCTTGGGCATGTGTGGGTATTGCAGGTCATGGATACCTGGTTTTTCCATTCTGGCTTTACCACTGCAGGAGTTAGTATCTTCCACAAAACCAGACCATGTCTTGCACTCTGAAGAGTCAGAGCAAGCCTTCCTTAATCTTAAGGACAGTCTGATAAGAGCACCTGCATTGGGGATTCCAGACTATGGGAAACCCTTTGATTTATTTTGTACGGAGGCTGCTGGTTGTGCGGCAGGAGTTCTCACACAAAAACATGGTAATGCCAATAGACCAGTAGCATACTACAGTGCCCAGTTGGACGCTGTGGCAAGAGCACTCCCAACGTGTTTAAGGAGCGTAGCTGCAACCGCACTCTTAGTGGAAAAGAGTGAAGATGTAGTGTTAGGCCATGACATGACTGTACATACACCACATGCTGTTTCAGCCCTGTTAAATTCAGCCCAGACCAGACACGTTTCCTCCGCTAGGTTCACTAAATGGGAACTAGCATTAATTGCACTGACCAACATTACTATAAAGAGGTGTAATACTTTAAACCCTGCTACATATTTACCAAGTGTGCCTCATGATGCAAAAAGGGTGGAAGGTAAAGGTGAATCGTTACCAGTGGTAGAAGGTGAGTTTGGTACAGGAATTAATAGGCATGACTGTATGGAGTATTTAAATCAAAATTTTACAGCTAGGCCTGACATTCATGACACACCGTTAGAAAATGCAGACTTAACGTTTTACACGGATGGGTGTTGCCATAGACAGACTGATACAGGTGAGTTATGTACAGGTTATGCTGTGGTTGATGACAAGGACGTTATAGTGGCCGAACCACTCGGTCCACCCCATTCAGCGCAGGTGGTGGAACTCGTGGCACTAAGGAGAGCGTGTGAGTTGGCCGAAGGAAAAACAGCCAATATTTACACAGACTCCAGGTACGCTTTTGGGGTGGTGCACGATTTTGGGGCCCTATGGCGTCTAAGAAATTTTCTAACTGCAGCAGGCACACCAATCGCACATGCACATCACATAAAATAACTGTTGACGGCAATACAGCTACCCAAGACAGTAGCTGTCATTAAGTGTAAAGCCCACACCTGCAAATATGATCCAGCATCATTGGGTAACAACAGGGCTGGTGAAGCTGCCAAATGGGCAGCAGGTTTAAAACTTAATCAAATGGATAAAGTGTTGGTATTTGAAACGGTTGACATGCAGAAACTGGTTGAAATGCAAGGTGTGTGTACCCATCAGGAAAAGGCAAGCTGGAGATCCAAGGGATGTGAGCAAGAGTCCTCTGGGCTCTGGAGAAATGGACAAGGGAAGCCAGTAGCTCCTAAGGCATACTACCCAGCTTAGCAGAAGCAGCACATGGTCTGACCCATCTGGGTAAGCAGGGTATGTGTAAGTTAGTGAAGGCATACTGGTATGCACCTGGCTTTTCTTCCCAAGCAGAGAAGAGGGCAATGTCCTGTTTGACCTGCTTAAGGAAGAATATAGGAAAAACTGTACCCACCGAACCATCTCACATCCCTCCAGCAGACGGCCCTTTCCAGGTCATACAAATTGACTTCATCCAGTTACCACCCTGCAGGAACTTGAAGTATGTTTTGTTTTGCATAGACGTATTCTCTAATTGGGTAGAGGCATACCCAGCTGCTACCAACACTGCTGCATTCACGGCAAAGAAAATAGTTCAGGAGTTTGCATGTAGGTATGGTATCCCTAGAGTAATTGAAAGTGATAGGGGTACCCATTTTACCAGAGATGTTTTTCAATGTATGTGTAAGTTGATGGGTATTAATAGTAAGCTTCACACCCCATATCGACCGCAGGCCAGTGCCAAGGTGGAGAGGGTAAATGGTACTATTAAAAACAAGCTGAGTAAAATCATGGCTGAAACTGGTTTGGGATGGCCAGAAGCTCTGCCTCTTGTGCTCCATAGAATCAGGACCACCCCTAGATCCCCTCTTAATCTTTCCCCATTCGAAATACTGTTCGGGAGGCAACCTCATTTAATTATAAGTTCTCAGGAAGATTTGAAAAGTAACAACGAGGTTACTGTGAGGTACCTTATAGGGATGAGTAAGCAGCTCCAACAGCAGCAGCAGAAACTAAAACTGTTATCACCTGATATACCTCAAATGAACTGTCATGAAGTTGAACCTGGAGAGTATGTTATGATCCGAAACTTTTTACGTTCAGGTTGTTTGACTGACCGTTGGGAAGGACCATACCAAATGGTACTGACAAGTACAACATCCATGAAAGTAGCTGAGAGAGACACCTGGGTCCATTCCAGCCATTGTCAGAAGGTCAAAAATCCTGAGGAGAACCAGACCAGGGGAGAGACAGAGAACCTGGACCTGTCGATTGCAAGCCTGTTCCATGAAAGCTACTAATTGTATCAGTAGCACTTGAACAAGGCTGGTAAGACCTGGTATGGTGATGGGGTTTCAGGTTGTAACTGCTTTTGTGTATCCTCCCAGAGTTCATATCATACTGTTGTGTTTCGGGATGTCCTGGTTCTGTGCTGGTGGTCGGAGGATGGAGAGAGAGATCGGTAGTGGTGTCGGTGGAGAGGAGCTGGGAGAGAAAGAGCTGCAAAAACAAGGCCAGTACCTGACAATATTAGCACTGTAATGGTTAAAAGATCTGCTCTCTTGGAATCTCGGCGGCAGTGTGAAGGTTTATTGTCTGAAGAGTATTGTATATGTGCAAATTGTGGGCCTGTAGTCAATGATAAATGCATCCTATGATGTCAGACCCAGAGTAATTTATACTTGGGCGAGCATCCGTTAGAGGACTACCATTCCCTAGTAGGCAAGGTTTTGAACCAAACCGAATGTTGGGTATGCTCCCAGGTTCCTCAAGGACAGCATAATGTAGTGTTAGTCCCATTCCCCTTAAAGATCTCTGAAGTCATTGACTTACAGGGAGGCAAACCGGTGGACACAAAATTTAACATATCCGATTCCCCTAATTTGAAGCTCCACCAATATCAAGTAGATAAATCCCTGTTATGTTTCAACTTCACCAATCCCAACAAACCTGGGAATTGGGAAGTCACAGGAATTAATCAGACAATGACCTTCTCACTGAGAGCCGATAATGTATCTATAGACTCAGCACTTTTATACAACATTGTTACAAGTGGGAAATTCTATAGGTACAGGTATACGCGGAGTAATGTTAAAGTGATGGTTGGAAGAGTACCACCCGGGTACTGTGCGAAGATCATACAACCTGATACTTGTATTAGCCAAATGGAGGAGATAGGGATGGGATCATTCATAGAAAAGATGTGTACCGGTATCATGAAACATTCCATCCCATTCATCCTCCCAGATGATGTTTATTATATTTGTGGTAGAAAAGCGTATAAATGGCTATGTCCAAGTTCCAGTGGACTATGCTATTTGGGAAAGGTACTCCCTGAAGTCATGACTCTTGCACATAATGAAATGATTGATGTCCATAGGAACATACCTTCTCCATACCTTCATACGCATTATGAACACAGAAATAGGAGAAACATGATTCCTGGTGATGTGCATAAAGCCACTCAAATGATAAGTGAGACGACTGGCTTCCAGATTTTAGTTGCACTTGATCCCACCAGGATTGCTCGGGGATCTCTAAATTTTAGGTATATTCAAGATCTCGCAAAATTAATACATAATATCACCGAGCTATATGATGACACCTTTAGGTACACTGGTAAGGAGTTGCAAGTGTACAAGAAAGAGCTGGTCCAACATCGTTTAGTGCTGAATTAATTAACTGCTGTCACTGGAGGGTATTGCGTAACCCTAGCCACCCAGTTTGGTGTTAAATGTTGTACTTATATCACCAATAGCACTAGTGACCCCAAGGAGGTGATAGACTGGAAAATGGATGAAATTCTGCAGTTGAAATGGGAATTTCGGAAGAACCATAATGCTTCAATCGCTGAAGTGGAGGAACAGGTCGAAGAGTGGTTCTCCTGGTTGAACCCTATGAAATGGTTCTCGGGTCTAGGAGAGTGGGTCCAAGGACTGATTGCGATTATAGGGAAACTCCTGATCCTAGTGTTGGTTGTCATCCTAATAATTGGCATATGTATCAGATGTGTTCCAGCGGCTATGAAGTGTGCAAAAGGTTGTTCCAATGGAAACCAGGAAAAATAAATAATGATGGTAGTTACCCATGATGCTGTGAATACTAATGTAACTAATACCCTACATTATAACCCTGAATTAGAGAGTACGATCTAATGTTTGCTTGCATATTGCCATGTATAATAAAGTATTGTCAATGTTTCTTTAGAACACCCTAGTTTAAATGTAGTCTTCATCTCCCCTTTCTTCCAAGGTTGTCCTCTCCATGGAGTGGTGCTTTTCCACACTAGCTCCCCATTGGTCCTCGACTTAGAGTCCACATGGTATGCGTACGAGGGGCTACTTTATGTCCCCATGGGCGCATTATTCAATGATTCAAATGACCACACGGAGTCATATCGTTAAGAACATTGAACAATACTTTATAATACAGTGTCCACATGAAATAAGATCCGAATGATAGTAGAAGTCCCATAAGAACACGTACCTTGTAATGATGTGATTTGGATTTGTTTAGCAGTGCATAAAAGTGTTATTAATGCTATTTCAAAACATCTTAAAATGAAGTCTCTAAACAATTCAAAATTATCCTTATGGGTTAGGTGCATTCCCACATCTAACATATGGTCACGACCTCTTCAGTCTGGCCTGTGGTGTGCACATAAGGCTAGTTTTATGTCCCTTCCCCCAAGAGCGCTTCATTGATGGGTAAATTAACAACTCATGCCATCCCATAACAATAACATTAACTAATGTCTTATAGTATGGCTAATCAGATAACCAATTATTAATTGTTGCTTGCGTATGGTGATAGCGTATAATTGCTATCAAAGGGTGGACTGTCGAAACTGTATAAATTGGTTGCGAACGCTTAATTGCGCACGAATCGCAACACGACATCCATTGGACGATTTGATCGTCCACGGCCATTTTATGTGAACACAGGCTCCCGCCGCATTTGCGCACGCACTTGCGCATGCACAATTGCCCATGCTCGCTATACATGCACACGCATCCCATGCCCCCGCAACTCGTCATATTGTGAATGGCGAGCCATGCTTCTGTGCTCACGACAGTTAAGCGCCATTTTTACATTACATAAACACATAAAGTTAGTACAGCAATACTGTTTAAATACTGTTTTGCGTTTCAATCGCATAGCCAGCTTTTAAGTATTATTGTCGGAAACCTTACCCCGACGGACAGCAGCCTTTCCTTACCATAAACTTATATCCCATTTAACCCTAAACTGACTGAGATACGCACAATGCTATGTGTTTTAAAGGTATGCAGTGAATGTTACATGTTAAATAGCAGTTATATGATATCTGGGATTAGGAATACGATAAATGGGTCATGAGTAGTATCTACCGATTTCCCTCTGTCTCAACAGGAATATGAAACCAACAGAATGAATATGGAAGGGATCACTATTGAGTTATGAAGACCTGCCAAGAATTATACTCTATACTGTATAAATCACTGTACACCTCCCCTGTAGATTTGCATGCCAAATGTTAGTACAAAGGGATTTTCTAACAGTTCAACCTCCAGTGACGTCAACCATTTACTAACAAATGAATAGCAACAACCATTGTGACTCAGTAATAAAGGGCCAATAGGGAACCCCTCTGAGTATTCAGCTTATGTTCAAAGGTAATTGTACACCTATAAATTGCCATGCAGTCTGGATCCCAGCCCCTTTCCTTTGCTACCTTTCTCCCTGCCTGACCCTAAAGAAACACACAGCAATCCTGATGGACAGCTGATTAGTCTAGGATCCAGACCGCATGGTGAAGTTTTGGTAATTGTATCTTTGTCTTTATCCTGTATATAGCTGCATTATATAGATTAAGGCTGATTATACCCTTTTTACAATATAGTACCTTTGTGTGTGTTGGAACCGCAAACTGTTTCTGTGTGACTAAGTTATTTTATATTGAAATGGGAGGTATGGGCAATCTGGTCTGTGCAATCAAATCTCTCTAATATCGATGCTGTTCAAACGGTATCAATAGTCTGTGATAAGGTGCCAGCCAATCAGCTCCCAACTGTCATCTCACAGGCTGTGTTTAAAAAATGACATTTGGGAGCTGATTGGTTGATATTGCCAATTTCTCCAAGTTATCTCTTTCTGTAAGGTTTGAAAAGAACGTGGGTGATTAGCTACTTGAGGGAGAAATATTTCCTCAAGCTGCAATGTCTTTACCCATGGTGTAATAAAATATTGTGCATTATGCTGCATACCATAAGCACTTATTTTGGCATATGTCTTTCTGTATAGAGAGGCCATGTGACTGTGAGTACCTCTAATAAGGAAATGAGCTGGGTTCCTAATAAAGGGAATGAAACATTTGACTATCACAAGTACTCTTTCTTTATCAAAGGGAACCTAGTTACACAAATGTCACAGTTGGTGGAATCTGGAAGTGTTTCTATTCCCCCATCCCAGGGGTTATGCATGATTAGCCAGTTTAATTTAGGTTGTAATATATTTGATTAAAGGTTGCAATTGATTTAAACAATTGAGTACAAAACATAATGTAACAGAAAACATGCTCTAAAAGATACTGTACATTGGCTTTGTAAAAGAAGACCATTGTAACCAAGCAACCTGGTCAAGAGTTGACATGGAAGCCTATACCATGATTTGACATTGATGGGTAATGTTGGGAAATATCTGGAAGAAGGACTATATTTAGACTTTCAAAATCTGACAGAATGGAAATTAGTATGCACTGATTGATCAGATCATCCTCCCATATTAAGGTATATATTAAGGTATATTTAACTGCTAATGCAGAGGAGGCAGTAATACCAGTTGAGAGGATTTTGCTAATTTTGAAACCAAAAAGTTATCTAAATGACTTATACTGCTTTTGTACCAAAGTTCCGGTTCCAATCCGGATCAGATCCAGAACTTCCCTGGTGCCAACCCAGGATATTCCTGAGTCGGCGCAGTTCACACTGTAGCCAGGTCTGTAGTGACCCGGCTCTTCCGGCGTTGAAGTGGACGCTTGAAAATTACATAATCTCCAAGCGCCACTGAAGCCAACCAATTGGCCAGTATGTGGCATGATCCGAGTCATCATGACCCGGTTCGCACCATTTGCACTGCAGAGTGGCACGGGAATGACCCGTGGCCCACCCTGCAAAATACCCGAGTTGGATTCCCAGGTCCCTGGACCTGGGTGGATCCATTTACACCAACAAAAATCCCTGGTTGATGTGCATCAACCCGGGATTTTGAGCTTGGTGTAAAAGGGGTATTAGTGATTTAAAGGACCTTAAACAAGGAGGAACCATAATCAATGAAAAAGGAGATGTTCATCTGCATACAAACTAGTCTTTTCATTAACATCAGTCAAGCTGATGGTTGAATACGCATGGCTAGTATCCTAATGATAAGTACATGTAGAGGGGAGGACAACGTCATAGCATTTACATTGTGAATTTCTAAGAATGAGATTATCAAAAGCTTTAGAGGTGTTAATAAAAAAAATGCATCATCACAGATACATTGGTAGCAATGTAGGTAATCTGAAAAATGGATATAATTAAAAAGGTTATAAATATAATGTTCATATTTGTTTTTATAAAATGTGTCTTTTCTGAAATTACCTTTCTGCAGTAACATAGCTGTTTGTGTATGCCCACCAATAAAAATGGAATTTCATTGCAATGATTCCAAATCAGTTAATTAATTTGCTATAATTACATGTTCTAGATTAATGTTAAAATATATAGTTTAGTTTTACTGTTTAATAAAAAATGTTTTACTTTTTGTTTATAATATCACCATAATCTTAGATCTTAGTCATGTTTTTTTTTGCTTGCAATATTACTGTCTCACGTTCATTAGATATACTACAAGCATATAATGGTAAGTGATACTGGCTTGTTGGATCTGAACAGGAAATACCAGGACAAATTGAGATGGACTTTTTCTTTGTATCTATCTCTTTGTATATACCTTTCTTGTCTTTTCAAACAAGAAATATGATGCTTCCAATTTCACTGATTACTAGTCTCAGTATCCTTCTTATCAGGACAATCATAGTCCCTCTACAAATGCTCCTCTAATGTTATTTTTCTAACAATTGTAGGCGCTGACCCAGAGTTGATGGAGATGTTGGAAAAGAATATATCGTATTTGTCTGCTATCTGTATTTGGCTTGATAGCTAGTTGGTTAATTTAAGGTAACTGAGAGCCTTTATCCAAAATGAATAGCAAAAGTGTTCAGATACTGAGGCTCACTGTGTACTTATCAGGGCTGTAAGTCATTTACATCTGACTTACTCAGTGTGGGCAACTGATATCTACATCACGGATAATACTAATTTGATATATAAACCAGGTTGAGAAAATGGATATAGTACTGTGTAGGAAAAAGAGCTTGCATGTACTTTCATGTAGGTGAGTTTGTTTCTAAAGCTCTAATGCTCCAGATGTAAAAGTATATCTGAAATCTAGTGCAATTGGAAAAGGTCTATTTTTATTTAATCAGCCAAAGACATTGTCAACTACATGTTCATTTATTCCACTGTATTTGCATGAATTGTTTGTAATTTACATGTGACACATTGGGAGTGATTGTGGCGTTAGGAGCAAAGCAAGAAAAACTAAGTAACTGTAAACCTTAGCAAATCCATGTTACACTGTAGGTGGGGCACATTCAAACTGTGCAAAAAGATTTAGGGGTAAATTTAATAGTCTGCAACTTTCAGGCATCAGCGAGATCCCGACAAGTCTGCTTGATATTTTTAAAGTGGCAAAGCCAGGTTAATTTTACTTTTAAATGATTGTCCCTTTAAAACCTTGTGGGCTACAGCATGCAAAAACAAGAAATGTACAGTATTTAAACATCTTGCAGTGCAATATAGTTTATCCAGAGGCTATCTATCTATCTATCTATCTATCTATCTATCTATCTATCTATCTCATATCTATCTATATATCTATCTATCTATCTATCTAGCTATCTATCTCATATCTATCTATCTATCTATCTATCTATCTATCTACTGTATCTATCTACATTTCTATCTATCTCGCTCATATCTATCTATCTCTCATATCTATCTCTCTCATATCTATCTATCTCTCTCAAATCTATCTATCTATCTATCTATCTATCTATCTATCTTTCTATCTGTCTCACTCATATCTATCTCTCTCTCATATCTATCTATTTATCTATCTATCTATCTCATATCTATCTATCTATCTATCTATCTACTGTAGCTATCTATATTTCTATCTATCTCACTCATATCTCTCTATCTATCTCTCTCATATCTATCTCTCTCTCTCATATCTATCTATCTATCTATCTATCTATCTAATATCTATCTCTCATATCTATCTATCTATCTATCTATCTACTGTATCTATCTATATTTCGATCTATCTCGCTCATATCTCTCTATCTATCTCTCTCTCTCATATCTATCTCTCTCTCTCATATCTATCTATCTAATATCTATCTCTCATATCTATCTATCTATCTAATATCTATCTATCTATCTATCTATCTATCTATCTATCTATCCTTTCAATGACATTAATGGCAGTACTATGATAAGAGAAAAGTACCAGTGCTAATAGGCAATGTGATTTTAGCAAAATTGTCTTTAAAGGATATTTGTAGTTCTGGGTGATGCTCAGTGAGAAACACAGAAATATACACTTCTACTGAACCTGGCGCTGGCATTCTCAAAGGGTCCAATGGACCAGTAATACTATTTTTCTCTGCAAATAAATCAGAGTTTATTGTCAACATACTATATCCATGAACTTTTCATTTGTACTTATATAACTCATGGGTTGGTGTATGGTATTACTTTGTGAATTGTTTATACTGCAATCTCCAAATATAATTCAGTGTTTGTCACCTAGGATTGCAAAAAGTCACTGTTGCTTAAGGAGGACTCCAAGTACCAATCGATCTGGTAACAAACTTATTTCTGTTCAATGGGCCTGATTCAGAGTTGTACGCATACCTGATAGTTTGCTTACTACTGCGATTATTGGAGACGGCACATGTGCAGGATCTGCACTGAGCATGTGCAGGTCTCTTTCTGCGATGCCCATAAGCCACAGCATGATTGACATGCTGCAGTGGTTTGGGAGTGTCGAATGGTGGGTGATGGTCCTATTTTCAGGAACACTGGTTATTGGTCCCAGTTTCCCAAAACAGGGGCCCGTCGTTCCTATTTTCTGGGAGTGGTGAGGCCAGTGTCTGCCCTAGCATATTTACTGGCCCCGGCTATGGAGTTGTGACAGCCATTCTGAGTAGCCTTAGGTTCACTTAGATGGCCAATACCACAACCGATGGTCGCGATGGTGATCCAATGCTGTGTCTACAACTCTGAATCAGGCTATTGCAATCTTAACCCCAGCGTTCAAAAGATTGTCCCTCAGTTTGGATCTGTGGATACTGACTTCAATGCGATTCACTATTCATTTGTCACATTTACAGTATATTGAACTTTAAGGCCTCTCATTGCTTTTGACTAACACCATATTTAACATCTTATGTGTCAGGATACATTGTTAATATATTGTTTAATTTTTTGTGCAAAGAAAATGTGGTATTATTAGGTATTTTAAGTGGCCTGCATATATCTGTGTTACTTATGTATGAGGACAACTTGTAGTGTTTACATATCAAACTAAATACTGTACATCTAGATAAATGTACAGTATATGCTTCTGTTATTTTTCCACTATTACTGTGAACCTGTGTGTTAATTGCAGCTTGTTTGTAACTGTCCTCTTCTATGTTGCTTCTCTACTATTACAGGGGCTGCGGTATGTAATGTAAACGTTCAGAATGTCAACTTGGCCGTTATGTTGACATGTGGCACGTGGATCTACAAAATGTTGACATGGTCATTATGTCAACATTATGACATTGTCGAAATTGTGTATGTCGATATGTTGTATGTAAACATAATGTCCATGTCGACATTCTGAATGTTGACATTATAACTGGATGCCTTTCCATGCACCCTGTGGGCCAGACTTAGCTTTTTTCTGGGGTACTCTCTTATTTATATATGTGCACCAAACCCCAGAACATTATCTGACCAAGGGGTCTATTTACTAAGCCTTGGATGGAGATAGTAAACTGAGATAAGGTACCAGCCAATCAGCTCCTAACTGCCATGTCCCAGGCTGTGTTTGAAAAATGACAGATAGGTGCTGGTTGGTTGGTATCTTATCTCCGTCGACTTTATCTGCATCCAAGGCTTAGTAAATAGACCCCCAAGTCTTTGCCTACAGCTATGGATGACTACGAGTCTTACCAATTACTGGAATTAATTTAACCTTGTTGTCTGTCTGTTCCCTTGTCTGCTATTACATTACCCACCAGTGTTCCAAAGCTAGGACTGTCCAGTCTATGTTCTAATCTACAGCACTTACCCACTCAATAAATCAGTTCTGTTGGATAGAGAATTTATATTTTATATAACAGTGCTGTGTCACAACCAGAGTAGAAACCTAACATGTACATAAATACACATGGCCACTTCCAGATCAGAAATCCCATGTAAACCTTCACCTGCATTCTGAAATGGGAGCATCTATATGGAAGTTGTGTACATATAGATGCTCTGCTACCACCCTGCTTGGGAGAGCAGTCATTATCATTATCTGCATTTGCACTAGCTCCATATTTGGTCCAGGAAATCCATCTGAAATTGGATGGAACCCTGCATACACTCATCTCTGAATTGCCCTGAACTCTGTCTATATGCCCACAGGATGCCTCTTCTATGTGCAAATACTCTGTTGCCGTCCAGTAGCACCCATCTAGACATATGTGAGAAACCACCAAGATGCAACTAACTCAGAATCACTTGCAAATGTTCTAAATTGGCCACAACTCATGTTTATCAGTTTACTAAACAACACAAGAAACATCTGCATTAATAATTGCATACAACTCTGAATTAGGACCATATGCAATTGATGCACATAGATGTGTATCATAAATGCTAGATCTGCAACCTTACATCTATATATCGATAGAATGTTTTTTTCACATATTTAGCATGTGTTCCAAACTGTTTTAGTATAAACACTTTGCAAAAATATTTAATTATATTTAGTACATAGATACTAGTAGAAGATAATAAAGCTGGGCTGCAGTAGGCCTGCTTTAAACAACAGATGTACAGGATGAAGAGAAGGCACTGTTTATTTACAGCAGTGTGAGCTTCTAGAACGAAAATAGCTGCGTGGCTGTACCAACTCTGTCACATAAATATTTTATATCTCCTATACCTCTAGGGGCTAGTATTGGATGATATTGAGTCTGAGCCAATAAATAATTTATGCTAAGTAGCAATTTAGTTGTTTGGCTTGGGGTAAAGAAGTGTAAGAAATTCATAAATAAAGTTGCCATTTTTGTGTTCCAAAGTTAATTTATGTTTCTCTACAATTATCTAACATTAATGTAAATAAAAAACAAAAACAACAATCCTAAGGTGGCAACACATATTATCACACATTTGCTGAACGTTAACAAATATTTTGCAATACATACATCTGCTGCCTTTGAATGCATTTATGGCTAATATTAATTTATATTGTTTTAAATATTTTTTTAATTTTTAAATATGAAAATGCTCTGAGGCTAATACTTCCCCCATTATGACTTATCCATTTATTTAATTAAAAACTAGAAATGGTGCATGAAACCTGTCTACAGTATATATATACTATATATATATATATAGGCAGCACAGACGGTGTAATGGTTAGCGTTACTGCCTCACAGCAATGAGGTCATGGGTTCAATTCCCACCATGGCCCTAACTGTGTGGAGTTTGTATATTCTCCCTGTGCTTGCGTGGGTTTCCTCCGGGTACTCCGGTTTCCTCCCACACTCCAAAAATATACTGGTAGGTTAATTGGCTCCCCTCAAAATTGACCATAAGTGTGTATGTGTGTGAGCATGTGTTAGGGAATATAGATTGTAAGCTCCACTGGGGCAGGGACAGATGTGAATGGCCAAATATTCTCTCTGTAAAGCGCTGCGGAATATGTGTGCGCTATATAAATAACTGGTAATAAATAAATAAATAAATAATATATATATATATATATATATATATATATATATAAAAACCATGAGTCAGCATGAAAAATACATTCTCTGGGCAGTCACCTCCAAATGGAACAACGGTCTCATTAATAATAATATCCAAAAAAGTCTAATTTTATTTCAAACATGTAGGTCAAAAGATACAATGGTCAAAATTTACTAAGCGGCACGTTCTAAACCTCGGCGGTTTGGTGGCGGTTTTGCTATCTTCAGATTTACTAAGGTCAAAACCACCGCAAAACCACAGTCAAAACACATATTAGAATAGAATAGAACAGGGCTAGGGCTAAAATTACTAGGCAGTGGTTTTGGTGTTATTTAGAAACCGCCACCAAACTGCCACCACACCGCCTGGGTTTAGAACCCGCCACTTAGTACATTTTTCCCAATGTGTCATACTGTAGGTTGGCGTTTCAGCCCTGCCTGAGTCCTTCTCAAGACCTCCCAGAGTCCAGCAAATTATGGAATGATCTGTACAGTATAGCAGTGTGAATCTATATTATTCTCTATTCAACAACTCTATTCCACATGTATAAGATCAATCAAATAAAAAAACACAAAGATTTGCCACCTACAGTATATCAAGCTGTCTGGCACCAAATAGCCACAATACAAGTCAAAGTATTAGATAGATACACAAAAAAACAGCTCTGAAAAAGATGGACAGTGTAATATAAACCACAAAGTTTTATTTAAAAAACAGAAATACCTCAAATAAAAAATCAATGAATAAAAGTTCACAATAGAACAAGATGAATGAATGTCTGTTCCTGTGTAATAAACAGCTGGACCTAGGACAACCTCCAATACATCCCATACAGATGAATAGATATATGAAGGCAACACTTAATTACCATGAGGTGGTGTGTAAATCACCAGCACAGTCCTTAGCATTCCAGATGCAGCACTTGGTGAGCTGTGTAATCAATCCACATGGAAAGTACCAGTATATGCCAAAGGGGTCCAGGAGGAGTAGAGCAGAGTCCAAATTATAGTCCAGCAGTATCAAAGGAGTACAGAGGGGTCTCAACGCATTTCACTGGGTAAAGAAGACCACCCAGCTTCTTCAGGAGCAGAGTCCAAATTATAGTCCAGCAGTATCACAGGAGTACAGAGGGGTCTCAACGCATTTCACTGGGTAAAGAAGACCACCCAGCTTCTTCAGGAGTACTCCTGAATAAGCTGGATGGTCTTCTTATCCAGTGAAACACATTGAGACCCCTCTGTACTCCTGTGATACTGCTGGACTATAATTTGGACTCGGCTCTACTCCTCCTGGACCCCTGGACCCCTTTGGCATATACTGGTACTTTCCATGTGGATTGATTACACAGCTCACCAAGTGCTGCATCTGGAATGCTAAGGACTGTGCTGGTGATTTACACACCACCTCATGGTAATTAAGTGTTGCCTTCATATATTTATTGATCTGTATGGGACATATTGGAGGTTGTCCTAGGTCCAGCTGTTTATTACACAGGAACAGACATTCATTCATCTTGTTCTATTGTGAACTTTTATTCATTAATTTTTTATTTGAGGTATTTCTGTTTTTTAAATAAAACTTTGTGGTTTATATTACACCGTCCATCTTATTCAGCGCTGTTTTTTTGTTTATATATTTGTATGTTGTTTCCTTATAGGGACTGACTATCCCTCTATCACAAGCTGCTTTGTGACAGCGCGTCCATCCCCCCTTTTTATAAAGTATTAGATAGACATATGATTCAATGTTAATAAATTTATTTTATGCAAGAAAAAGTATCTGGTCAATTAAATTCTACTGTGCGTTCTACTGTGAAATGCACTGCCTCTGACTGTGTATCCCAGAAGTCCGTAAAGGTAAGAAACCAGAAATGCAAAGTGGTTCCATGGTGATGTGTTCCACTTATGAATGCAGCTCTTCCAATATGCAAAGGGGGAGTTCCATACCAGAAGTGTCGCAGTGGCAGCATCACTGCTCTCCACTGTGGAACACACTAGTCCCGGTATATGTCAACTTGGGATAAAATGCTAAGCTTGTTACATACTGTACCACAGTGGCAGACTTCACCCATATACACTCCTACAAGCCTTAAAGTCATAATTCAAATATCGAATATCAAAAATATAAATTAAACTTATAATTATAAATCAACACCATTTGACACTGAAAGTATCTAACTTTGCCATTCTCATTAAGGGCTCTATTCATTATGTTAATTGTGGGGGTCTAAATGAACCCTGATAATTAACATTCCAATTCGATGCAAGCTCAGGAGCAGTTCATAATTTCTCTGGCGCGGAGACACCCAATCCGAAAATCAGCTGTCTCCCCAAGCCTTTTCACTGTTCTTTTTGGAGCAGTGAAACCGGAGCACCTGTGTGACACACAGATACAAAGCCATCGCAGACAGAGGGACAGAATGTCAGCATTTGGGAGGGTTGAGGGGGGTGTGGTCGGAGTAATGCAATCGTGCCTTTCTGTTTGAATGCCGGTGCATTCACATGCAAACATTAGCCACTGCAATGGCATATGCAGCTTGAGTGCTCACTGCGTGCAATGAGGTTAGCAATTTCTGAGTAAGGTCAGACCTGTTATAATAATTGTGCATGAGGGGTCGATGTTACTCAATGTTCCCGATGTATACACAGGATTTCAAGGTATTACGGATGTGTGAAAGCGGTAGTGGGCATCTCTATGCTGGCCTTGGGCATCTCTGTACTGGCTTTTGCGATTGCAGTCATTAGCATATTTTCACAGCAGACCTGCATGTGTAATCGCAGCTGTGATTGCAATAGCAATTCGTAATGAATTAGGCCCTATATCCACAGTAATACAAATATATCTACCAAATGTAAGGAAGGCCAAATGAGAAGTGTGGAGGTGCACCCCTGAAAGATATATGTAGATACCAAAACCAAATAAAGAGAAAATAGTACCCTGTTTTGTGGGTACTCAACCTATTGTGATACCATAAGTGTAATTAGCTCAGTAGAGGGGTGTATTGGTGCAGGGTTAGGTGTTTGAATCAGGTTCCATACATAGCTTTCAGTTTATAAATAAATGAAAGTGCTTTACTGTCAGCATACATGGAAAAATAATAAACACCTAGCCCCCATTCAGGGCACTGACTCACTTTTTCACCACCGACTAACCTTGGGCAGCTAGTCTGCATCACAAAGTCTCTGCCTGCCTTTCTGCAGGTCTATCAAAGACTCCAGCCTGGCTTGGCTTGGCTGCCACAGCTACACAAAACATAGCTCTGTCTTGGTGGCCTTCACTGTCTCCTACGGATATAGGCTCACTGGCTTTCCCAACCCCAGTTGTCCTGATTGCAGAGTCTTCCACACTGACTGTCCTCTACAGCAGCCAATTGGTGTGCTGACACCTGGCTTTTCTTCCCTGTGTGGGTGGATCCCTCCAGTCCACCTGCTCATCAGCGCCATCTTTGGTGATACTGCACAATACGTATATTAATAAAAACTAACTTTTAATTGATCTTCATTAAACAAGATATTGCAGGAAACAAAACACACTTGTAGACAAACAACATGTATAACTTAAAAGTCATAAGAGCATATAAGAATGATCCACTTTTTAATTTGATAAGATGACAATATATCTGGATTAATATCTCAAGTACTTATATAATACAGATCTCATCTATTTATCAAAGAGCAGTCAGAATTAAAAATGAACACTTAATTAAACAATATATAACAATAAGCAATGTCTTCCAGTCAAACAGAACCTGAGTACTGTGGTATAGATATTATTATATGTATATTTTGTAACAAGAAGCAATCAACAGAATGACATGATTCCATAATCTAAATCAGAATTACGTGCAGAGGTATAGGCAATAGTGATAGTATAGCCACCCTCAGATTAGTGTATGGGATAGGAAGCTGCTGCATACTGTTTGCCATAGGGCAGTGAACAATGAGTGAGCATATATCTCACACACCCTGAGGTAAGAATAAGTAAAATGATTATCTACTTTTGGCAACCTGTCATGCTGGGATCCTGATGTAAAACAGTGCAGGATCTCATACAGGAAAATTTTGTCAATCAGAGAACCTTTAAGGTAGAATATATTGTATTATTAAAGGATAAGTTATCCAGCAGAATATAAAGATAATCACTTTATGTACTTGGTGGTTTATGCTGCTTACTGCTATTTGCAAGATCCAGTTAACAGCAAGTGAGTGGTTTCCCCTGCATACAATGACAAGACACAGAGGTAGAGTGTGTGTTCGTAAATGAGCAGTTTGTCTGAGTGGACTCTGATGCCTAAGCAATGCAGGGCCTCCTTCACAGACCCCTGGCCTAACACACATAGAAAAAGAATAAAGATGCCTATGACGGGCTGTGAAATTAGTTGCTGACAGGCAGGGGCTGGCTGGCAACTTTTAGCCTGGGTGGCAAATGCATGCAGGCGGCCCTGGCAGAGGAGTAGCGTGTAGCCAGGGTGCCCGAAGAACATGTGTGCTATGGCGCGCCGCCCCCATCAAGTGTTCCAGGGAGGAGGCTGGCCATATGGGATTAATGTAAAGTAAAAATAAAGATTAAGGGCAGCCCCGTCTTGGTGCCCATATGCAGTGCCCCCCTGTGCCCCAAGAGAGTACCCCCTTATGCAGGCCTCCAGTAGTGCCCCCAGTAGTGATCCCCCCTCTGCAGTGCCCCATATACAGTGCCCCCAGTAGTGGTTCCCCCTGTGCAGTGACCCTTGTGCCCCCAGTAGTAAGCACCTTATATAGTGCCTCCAGTAGTGGTACCCCTTATGCAGTGCTCCTTATATAGTGCCCCCAGTAGCAGTCCACCCCCCATGCAGTGCCCCCAATAGTGGTAACCCTTATGCAGTGCCCCTTAAATAGTGGTCCCAGTTGTAATCTCCCCCCTATGCAGTACCCCCAGTATTGCCCTTTTTATAGAGCCCCCAGCAGTGGTCCCTCGATGCAGTGCCCCCAGTGGTATTCCCCTCCCCCTATGTAGTGCCCCTAGTAGTAGTCCCCTCCCCCCTATGCAGTGCCCCTAGTAGTTCTCCCCTTGTAGTGCCCATAGTAGTAGTAGTCCCCCCTTGTAGTGCCCCAGTAGTAGTCCCCCCTTGTAGTAGTAGTCCCCCCTTGTAGTGCCCCAGTAGTAGTCCCCCCTTGTAGTAGTAGTCCCCCCCTTGTAGTGCCCCCTGTTATAATCCACAGTAGTGGTCCCCCTTTGTAGTGCCCCCCCTGTAGTGCTGCCAGTAGTGATCTCCCCCTTGTAGTACCCCCAGTAGTGGTCTCCCTCTTGTAGAGCCCCCAGTAGTAGTCCCTCCCTCTTGTAGTGCCCCCAGTCCAGTAGTGGTTCTCCCTTTGTAGTGCCACCAGTAGTCATCCCCCCCTTGTATTGCCCCCATTAGTAGTAGTCCCCCCCTTGCAGTGCCTCCAGTAGTGGTTCCCCCCTTGTGGTGCCCCCAGTACTGGTCTCCCCCTTGTAGTGCCAGCCTCCCCCCCAGTAGACACACGTAGTGAAAAAGAAAAAAAAACACATACCTGAATCCCTGCTCCCGCCGTCGCCATCCGCTCCTCCGTCTGTCCTTCCCGGGCAAGGCCGCTCTGCATTATGGGAGAGACATCATATGACGTCATGATGCCTCTCCCATTGCCCACTGCGGGAGCCGGAAGATGGAGCGGCTCCTTCAGTGAAAATATAATATTTTCGGAGCTTGACTGCGGGGGCATTCGCCATCTTCAGATAGTGAATACCCTCGCTTGAGATTCGCAATCCGCTCTTCCCTATGGGAAGTAGGTCTGGGTTGTGAGAAGGGATCCTTCCGCCGGACATAGGTGCTCTTGTGCGCATGCTTGACCTGTAGGTCATGCATGCGCACCACCGTCACTGCTCTGGCAGGAGCAGTGAAAAGATTCACTGCTACGAAAAGGGTTTCACATCAGCTGCTTATACAAGCAGCAGGATAAATAATATACTGTACATATAAGAACATTTCTCAATAGCCACCCAGATGTATCACAGCATTACACAACATGTCTTTACTCTGTACACATGAAAAAACACATCAAACCAGCTTTAGTAGGAGATATCCTTCGATTGGACAGAGGTGAGCCACCCACTATATTCTGTGAGCACAAGATGGGTGTGAGTTATACATTCAGCAGGATGAAATATATACAGTCAGGTCCATAAATATTGGGACATTGACCGAATTTTCAGATTTTGGCCTCTATTCACCACCACAATGGCTTTGAAATGAAACAAACAAGATGTGATTTAACTGCAGATTTTCAGATTTAATTTGAGGGTAATTACATCCAAATTGGGTGAACGGTGTAGGAATTACAACAGTTTCAATATGTGCCTCCCACTTTTTAAGGGACCAAAAGTAATGGGACTATCAACTCAAAAGCTATTTCATGGACAGGTGTGGGCTATTCCCTCGTTATTTCATTATCAATTAAGCAGGTAAAAGGTCTGGAGTTGATTCTAGGTGTGACATTTTCATTTGGAATCAGTTGCTGTCAACTCTCAATATGAGATCCAAAGAGCTGTCACTATCAGTGAAGCAAGCCATCATTAGGCTGAAAAAATCAAAACAAACCCATCAGAGAGATATCAAAAATATTAGGTGTGGCCAAATCAACTGTTTGGAACATTCTTAAAAAGAAAGAACGCACCAGAGAGCTCAGCAACACCAAAAGACCCGGAAGACCACGGAAAACAACTGTGGTGGATGACAAAATAATTATTTCCCTGGTGAAGAAAAACCCCTTCACAACATTTGGCCAAATCAAGAACACTCTCCAGGAGGTAGATTTATATGTGTCAAAGTCAACAATCAAAAGAAGACTTCACAAGAGTGAATATAGAGGGTTCACCACAAGATGCAAACCATTGGTGAGCCACAAAAACAGGAAGACCAGATTAGAGTTTGCCAAACAACATCTAAAAAAGCCATTACAGTTCTGGAACAACATCCTATTGACAGATGAGACAAAGATCAACTGCTCATGATCCAAAACATACCACCTCATCAGTGAAGCATGGTGGTGGTAGTGTCATGGTGTGGGCATGTATGGCTGCCAATGGAACTGGTTCCCTTGCATTTATTGATGATATGACTGCTGACAAAAGCAGCAGAATTAATTCTGAAGTGTTTCGGGCAATATTATATGCTCATATTCAGTCAAATGCTTCAGAACTCATTGGATGGCGCTTCACAGTGCAGATGGACAATGACCCGAAGCATACTGCAAAAGCAACCAAAGAGTTTTTTAAGGCTAAAAAGTGGAATGTTATGCAATGGCCAAGTCAATCCCCTGACCTGAATCCGATTGAGCATGCATTTCACTTGATAAAGACAAAACTGAAGGGAAATTGTCCCAAGAACAAGCAGTAACTCTAGACATTTGCAGTAGAGGTCTGGCAGAGCATCACCAGGGATGAAACCCAGCGTCTGGTGATGTCTGTGCGTTCCAGACTTCAGGCTGTAATTGCCTGCAAAGGATTTGCAACAAAGTATTAAAAAGTGAAAGTTAGATTTAGGATTGTTTAGTTTGTCCCATTACTTTTGGCCCCTTAAAAAGTGGAAGGCACATATAGAAACCATTGTAATTCCCACACCGTTCATCTGATTTGGATGTAATTACCCTCAAATTAAATCTAAAAATCTGCAGTTAAATCACATCTTGTTTGTTTCATTTCAAAGCCATTGTGGTGGTGAATAGAGGCCAAAATCTGAAAATTCTGTCAATGTCCCAATATTTATGGACTTGACTGTACATATAAAAATATTTCTCAAAAGCCACCCAGATGTTTCACAGCATTGCACAGTATATCTTTATTCTGTGCACATGAAAGAACACTTCAAACCTGCTTTAGTAGGAGATATCCTTTGATTGTGTTCCTAGACCTCCATACAATTAGTCAAATCAGTGAGTTCAGCAAATATAATAATTAGTGAGTAATTCCTCAGTTACACATGTTAATTAGCTGGCAAATGCAGATAGATAATGAGAATTTCATTTCAAAGTCAAATAGATAGGTACTCTTCTCTCCACTGAAGATATATTGCAGGTGGCTCACTGCGGTGTGGGTGACTCAGCACCACTGTCAGGCAAGTATGGTGGAGCGATACATAGGACATGAGACGTCTGAATAGCATGTGTATGAGCAGGTGGCTGCGGTCAGTGGGGAAATCCCCATCCACGCTGACTAGCGGGATGATACCAAGCCGGCTGCCACTGCAGGATAGTATCGCAAGTGTGAGCAGGTGGCTGTGGTCAGTGGGGTAACCCTTTTGCACTGATGAATGGGGTGGTGCCCGGCTGGCTGTCACTGCAGGATGATGTACATTTCGCCAAGGAAGGAAGGCTTGTTCACATCCGTGAGGTGTCATAGAGGGGGCTATAAGTCATTGATAGGTGTAATTGATTGCACTCTAGGAAAATAGAACATTAGTGGTAATGAGGCAGCGTCTGGCTGGTAACTTAGGATAGAAGGAGTATATGTAACAGCTGCAGTGTAGTGGTGGGGGGGAGAAAACGGCACACCAATTTAGATCTGGATTAGATCTACTGTAAATAAAAACATAAGATATTACATCACAGGGGACCGCAGAAAGTCATCTAGTGCTATAGTATAATGAAGTCCTAAACATGATGATGGTATATTTACTCTGAGATCCAAAATATAATTCCCATGTTGGTGTATAAAAAAGTATAGGGTGGGATATATTTATAGATATAGAGAGTATAAAGCTCACTGGGGAAGATGTGATAGGTATTCCCCTAATTCATAGAAAATAATGGCAACCAATATGATAAAAAGTATCTGTATGTGCACAAGTTTGTGGGCATACAGTCTGGTGCATTAGGTTCTACTATGGGTGGCATCATAAAATACAAAGGTGAGGCATCAGAAAAAAGGCATCAGAAAGAAGGGTCTGGTGTTATAGCTTGTAAGGGTACTAAGACTACATATTGAGCGTGGACATTGATTAGTAAATTCTCCAGGAATTGATAATCTCTGGCTAGTTGGGTGAAGAGGTTCAAGAAGAGGAGGGAGTTGGCAATAGGGTCAAAATATTTTAAAGAAATGGACTGTAATGTGTAATAATATACTCATTCAGGCCTCCTGGAGTGAGGGCCCCTAATCTGAAGGTACAAAAACTTTCTCTCTTCAGTAGCTCTTTAGTGAGATCACCTCCCCTTATATCTAGTCGGATTTCCTCTAAACCAAAAGCTTTAAAGCTCTGCAGATTTATTGTACTTGAAGTGTCTGGTCACAGACATCAGTTGTTTCATTCTAGTTAGATCGTGGGATGCATGTCTTATAGTCCCTACATGTTCCAGGACCCTATCTTTTAGTACCCTGGTTGTCATGTCAATGTATTTGGTATTACATTTGCATGTAAAGCAATAGACCACTCCCTTAGTTCTGCAGTTTATGTAGTGGATGATCAACATTGGGGTGTCATATTTGTCAACAATTTCTTTCTTTTTAACCATGTATTGACATGTTCTGCAGGTCACACAAGGAAAGGAGCCTTTGATGGATGGATGCTGAGGGATGGTTCGCCTATAGTGGCTCTGAGTGAGGTGGTCCCATAGGTTGGGGGACTATCTCCAACTCATCGAGACTCTCTCCCCTAGTGTCTGGAAGAGGTCCTCATCCAAATTCAGGATTTGCCAGTGTTTCTGTATGGTGTCTATTAGAGTCCTCCACTCATGGCAAAAATTCCACAGAAATCTAATGGTCTCAGTATCCTTTGATTTTTTATTTTCATTGGTTCCAAAGATTAGGATTTCCCTGTTGGTCCTCAAGGTAAATGCCATGGCTCTTTTGATAGATTTATTACTGTATCCTCACTCCCTCAGTCTGGTTGACAGAGTTACACTCTGTTGTTTAAAGATGACTGGATCAAAGCAATTTCTGCAGAGCCAAATTAATTTCCCTTTGGGCATGTTTTCAACAGTAGGGGGACAGTGGGTGCTAGTTTGGTAAAGTACACTGTTGGCGGCCATGCTCTTTCTGAATAGTTTAGTTTCCAAAAATTCCAGAAGGGTTTTTGTAGATCTTAAGGTCGAGGAAGGAGATCTGTATGTCACTGATCTCATACGCCAACTTCAGATTAAGGGTATTGTTGTTAAGGATCTGAATAAATTCAAGAAGCAATTTTTCTTTGCCATCCCAAATGATCAGGATGTTGTCTATATAAAGATTCCAGGCAATGATATGGTGGGTAAAATGATCATTTATTTAGTGGAATAGATATTCCCACTCCCACCAGCCTAGATAGAGGTTTGCATATGTTGGTACGCAGGCCACGCCAATTGCGGTGCCCCTGGTCTGGAGGAAAATTTTGTCATCGAAAGTAACAAAAATTATAGAACAAAGTGCAATAATTCAAGAATGAATTCTTGGAACTTGTTATGGTCTTCCATATTAAGAAAATATATGGCTGCCTTTATTCTTCTACAGTGATCGATACTTGTGTATAGCACCTCCCTGTCTAAGCTTACCAATAGCTGTCCTCCCTCTAACTTTGTCATGTAGTTTTCTAAGGACATCTGAGGTATATTTGGTGTATGAGGGAAGTTGTAATACAAATTGTCTGAGGTGCAGGTTGAGGAAATTACTAGCTTTCGCCGAAAGGGTCCCAATACCCGATGGGTTTTCCAGGGGTAATTTACAATTCTTGTGTACCTTAGGTAGCAGATAGAAGGTAGATAGCTTTGGATGTTCAACCCAAAGGTAATTATGTTCTGATTTGGTAATAATTCCATTTTCAAAGGCCCTGTCAATCATGTTCTTGTATAGATTCTTAAAGACATTTGTAGGTTTTAGTAATATTTGCTGGTAACATTGTTCATCCACATGTTGTCTGTACGCCTCCTTGGTTTATTAGTCTTTGGGCCATATTACAATGTTGCCCCCTTTATCAGAGGGCTTGATTACATCTTTCCACCCCCTGATGCTTTTTAGGGCTTCTCTCTCATCCCTATTGAAATTATTGAGTTTCTTATGGAAGCATCTATTGTTGTATCATTTGTCCAGATCTTGTGATATAAGGTAAGTAAATACCTTAATCTTGGGACAAATAGTTTCAGGTGATAAAAAGGAGGTCTTTGTCGATGGGTAGATGATGTTGGATCTCCTTTCCTCCAATGCTGCTAAAGCTGATGCCTCTAGTTCAGCTAAAGATTTTTGTGATGTGGGAGTCCCAAATTCTTGTTTTGATGCAAAGCATTTTTTAAGTACTGTAGTAACTTGCGACTGAATAATTTTAAGTCTTTCTCCCATTGGAAGCGATTGAAACTAGATGTTGGTGAAAATGACAGGCCTCTGCTGAGGACATCCATTTCTGTAGTCGTAAAGATGTGATATGATAAGTTGATGATCTTGAGATTATCAGTTATTTATTTTGTATCTGTTTAATGACAGATTGTCCCATTTTGCCCTTCCTCTTCTTGATTGACCTTCTAGTCCTCCTCTGGTACCCATGTAATTTCCTTAAGTTCCCCTCGAGTTTCCTAAAAAAATGCTAACTTGTTAGATGGAATGGGGGCATTAGGTTTACTGCTTTCATCCCCTGAAGATTCAAATTCTGACGAGATGTATCTCTCTCCTTGCTCATTATTATGGTCTCTCCTATTTAGTGTTCTCCAGCAAAAAAATAATCCTATTATGAAATCTCACTTGGGAATTGCTTTTTTTCAATTCTAATTTTTTTGTAGTTCTCCAAATCTTATTTGTTTTGTTCGAAGGCCCTTTGGAAGTGTATTTCAGTTTCCCATTGTTGTAGGTGTTACCTAGATTTTCAATTTCTTTTTCACATGCCTCTAACACAAGATTATCATGCATGAGGAGCATGTTGATAAACTCTTGTGAGTAGGGTGGACTCCCTTTTTTGATAGACTCTGAGATGAGTGGAAAGGCAGGAAAGATGTTCAGTCTCAAACCTCTAGGGCAGAGGTCAGGGAACTTTTTTACCTTTTACCCCAAAATATATTTAAATACGCCGATGTTACCCCCTTGATTTCAAAGGAAGAAAATCATATAGTAGTGCCCCTATATAATGCCCCTGTAGTAGTGCCCCCATAGTTATGTCCCTGTAGTAGTGCCCTCATGTAATGCCCCTGTAGTAGTGCCCCCATAGTTATGCCCCTGTAGAAATGCCCTCATATAATGCCCCTATAGTAGTGCCCCCATATAATGCCCCTGTAGTAATGCCCCATATAATGCCCCTGTAGTAGTGCCCCCACATAATGCCCCTGTAGTAGTGCCCCCATATAATGCCCCTGTAGTAGTGCCCCATATATGGCCCCTGTAGTGCCACTTGTACAAAAAAAACACTTACCTTAATAACCACTCCTGCATCCGCCGGCTTCCTGTCCACCCGGCTGCTCCTTGGAACTATGGGAGAGACGTCATGACGTCTCTCCCATAGGGCGGATGGAGAGAGGCAGAAGCTGGAGTTCAGAAGAGAACTCCAGCCTCCAGATAACGTGGCACTGCAGGGAAGGAACCGGGCGTCCGCTGGTAATGGTTATATCAGTATCTGTGCTAGAACTCCAGAGACTGGGAGAGGATAGCCCAGTAAACTAAGACACAAAAAGCAGAGAATTCAGGGTTCGCACAGAATAAGAAACACATACTATCCTAAATTGTCATAAGATGACAGGAATGGGATAGTAATGATAGTTGAAGAGCTAATTAAAAGAAATATAGTCACAAAATTGAGTCAGAGAAATATGCTTTACACTCTGTATATATAAATATATCCACCCTATACTTTTTTATACACCCACCTGGGAATGATATTTTGGATCTCAGAGTGAGAGCATATATACCATTATGATTAGGACTTCATTATACTATAGCACTAGATGACCTTCTGCAATCCCCTCTGATGTTATCACTTATGCTTTTATTTAAATCTAATCCAGATCTATATTGGTGTGCTGTTTTCAACACCCCCCCCCACCACCACCACACTGCGACTTTTAAATATCCTCCTTCTCTCCTAAGTTACCAGCCAGACATTGCCTCCTTACCACTGATGTTCTGTTCTCCTAGAGTGCAATCAATTACACCTACTTATGACTTATAAACCCAGCCCCCTCCATGATGCCTCATGGATGTGAAAAAGCCTTCCTTCCTTTGTGAAATGTACGTCATCCTGCAGTGACAACCGGCCGGGCACCACCCCATTCGTCAGTGTGGAGGGGCTTTCCCTGCTGACTGCAAACACCTTCTCACACACGCGCTACTCAGATGTCTCATCTTCAATGTACTGCTCAACCATACTTACCCTACAGCGGTGCTGAGTCTTGTGCTCACAGAATTTAGTGGGCGGCTCACCTCTGTCCAGTCGAAGTATATCTCCTACTAAAGCTGGTTTGATGTGTTTTTTCATGTGCACAGAGTAAAGACATGTTGTGCAATGCTGTGATACATCTGTGTGGCTATTGAGAAATATTCCTATATGTATATTCTTTATACTGTTGCTTGTGCAAGTTTCACCCATACTGTGCTCACAGAATTTAGTGGGTGGCTCACCTTTGTCTACTTAATCCAGGAAATTGATTCTAGGAACACTTTGCCAATTATATGGAAACACACAGAATGGTATTTGTTAACAACTGGGTATTAATTAAGTGACAATGTATTACAATATATAAATTAAGTGATAGATATATATATATATATATATATATATATATATGTCTGTCGCTGTACCTTAGTGCCTTATCCCTTTATGGACTACTTTCATGCTATTTATTATAAGAAAATTCACTATGAATAAGTGACAATAACTGCCAAAACCATTATATGGTATCAATGCATACATTTATAGTTACTGTTAGATTTTTGAATCAATCAAACTCTTAGGAGTAGCTCACTCATGATAGATTCCAACTACTGTATTTAAATACAACTTATCAATCTAAATATTAAAACCCTAAACATGTTAACTAGTTCTCTACTAAGCCCTATTCCTGAACCAAATCCCCAATAACTAGAGTTCAATAGTATAGCTCAGTGCCACTGATTGTGATGTCTGGGCCTGATTCAGCAAGGAACTCAGTTGCTTATATGCACGTAATCGTCCTATTGTTGTGTTCTGCTCATGCGTATGCATCGCGGTGCACGTGTGCGAACTAGCCACTGCGATTGCAGAGGCTGCGCAGACCCATGGCAGAGTGATGGACAGGAAGTGCCATTTGTGGGTGGTGACGTGGGGGGGGGTCGAGGCGTGCCAGTGTGTTGGTACAGTGTGGCATAGGCATGCATAAATTAGCCACTGTGATAACAGACGCCGCCTGAGACCTCATAGCGTATGCTGATGTAAGCAATTCCTGAGGTCTGACCTGTATTAACTGTGCATATGGGTCCAATGTTACTCGATGTTACCGATTGTTTCACTATGTTGGGCAAGTATACGGATGTGAGTAAAGGGAAGGGGGCATCCTTATGTTAGGCTGCGATCGCAATGTTAATGTAAATATTTACAAACAGTTTCACCGTTGATATTAGCAACTGCGTTGCGTGCATATAAGTAGAATAGCGATCCATGTTGAATCAGGCCCTCTGTCTGATGACAATGGTGATCCACTCTGGTTTGACTTCAGAGGAATTACTGCCTTCTCTGCTGCTGCTGCACTGCTCCCATCTCTCTTCCCTCTCCTTAACTGACAGTCTGTTAGTGGCACCTCCCAGAGCCCTGGGCTCATCAGCTGCTCATGCATGGTGATCAAGATGCTTCATCTGTTCATGGGCACCCAGAGTCTCCCTCCGCTACATCCACTGGCACTAATGCTGATTTTAAGTGAAATACTGTATGTGACAAGAGGACACTCTAACAATCCAGTTCAGCCCATGTTCACAAAGTAATGCTACATGCATGGAAGGAATAATGAATATACATTTTCTATCATATATTTTTGCATGTGGGGTAAATACTGGCTGCTTTTGCATTTAGCCCACAAAAGCTTTATTTTTACACTGCAATTTAGATGTCAGTTTGGACACACCCCTCCCAAATCTAAATCTCTCTGCACATATTGCATATGCCCCACCTGCAGTTCTGTATAGTTTTAACAAGGTTCACAGTTACAATAACTGCTCTTTCTTACTTTATTCCCAACTCAGAATAAGGACCTGAGTGTACAGTACTGTACATTTGTGTGAGATGTACAGCTGTATGCTTTATGCATCGCAGTGCATGTCTGCGAAGTCACCACTGCGATCATGGAGACAACGCAGAGCCATCGCAGTGTGATTGACAGGCAGTGAGCATTTGGGGTTGGTGATGGGGGATGGTCGGAGAAACGCAGGCGTGCTTGACTGTTTGAGCACCATTGCATTGGTTTGCATAAATTAGCCATTGTGATAGCGTACACAGCTTGAGTACTCACTGCGTACGATGCGGTTACAAATTTCTAAGTAAGGTCCGATGGTACTCAATGTTACCGATGTTTATGGAGGTGTGCAAGGTGTGCAAGGTATTACGGATGTGAGACAGCGGTAGTGGAAGGCAGAGCTGATGCTACCATTAGGCAGCTTTAGGCAGCTGCCTAGGGGCGCCGGCCACTGGAGGGCGCCGCTGAGTCCACAAAATAAAATGAATGGCATAATTCATGGCTGAGTGGCATATAATGAACTTGTGGCACAGCTGTGTGGCATATTATGGATTTGCGGCAGTGTTATGAGGTACATTATGATTTTGGTACTCTGCTGTGTGCAATGTTATATATAGTATATTATGTATTTAGGACACTGCTGTGTGGCATATTATTTAACTGGGGATACTGATGCGTGGCATACTATGAATTGGAAGGAGCAGGGGCGGTTGGTGAAATGTTTCCTAGGGTGCCCGGAAATCTTGCACCGGCCCTGGTGGACGGCATTCTCTGTGCTGGCAGTGCGACGGCATTGAGATAGCAATCATTAGCATATTTTTGCAGCAGACCTGTGTGTGATTATGGAGCTGCAATAGCAATAGTGATCCTTAATGAAACAGGTCCATCATCCTCATGGCTTAATTCATCCACATTCAACTTACTGTAACTGTCCTACAGTATAACACAATTTGAAATTTAAATTACAATAAGAAGAACATGTAATACAGTAGCAATCTACAGTGTACAGTAATAATGGCCATTATGGCATAGAACAGTACTGTAAAAGCAAATGGACTAGAGTATTAAAAATATTCAAGCAAAGTTTCTATAAAGCATGCGCCATGTGACATTGGAAGGAGATTTAAGTTTAACCAGTGTCCTCTGAAATGCATGATAGTGCCCAGTGTGTTAACTGACTTCAAAACCACTCTCTTTCAGCCATGTCTGGCTCTCTCGGGTTGTCTTACTTTCTTTCCTTATGTTAAGAATAATATTGCTCATGGATTAGATATGATAATTTTTTTTTAATTAAGTACCCAAACTAAGTCATATCTATATTGTACTGTAATGAATAGGCCATAAAATGTGTAATGAACACAATGTATAACCTATCCTTGCAACATTGGCAGTGACTGTGCTGCTCCATCTTAGACCTTACTGTAAACCATGAGGCAGCCATACATATAGTGCACAAGTAGGTCACTAAGGTGCATCTAAGCAAAGTATAGTGTACATGTTACAGAATAAATCATAAAACGTGCAATGAATGACCACTACTGCATGTATAATGAAGCCTTTTGTTTCCCACCCGTGAACCCCTCTGCAAGATTTTTTCTTATTAAACTGTGTCTGCTCCTTAGTTCTAAATCATTTATGTTCTTTGTCAAAACTTTACGTCTGTGCACAATTGGCTCTTCTGTTATCTTCTCTTCTTGCTCCTCTTCTTCTTTCCTCTTCTCCTCTATCCACTCATCCTCAATTATCACATCCTCTTCTCCTGCCTCCTCCTCTAGCCTCTCCTGCCTCCTCATCTAGCCTCTCCTCCTCCTCTAGCCTCTCCTCCTCTTCACCTGTCTTCTCATCTTTCCACTCCTCCACTTAAAGGCTCTGCCTCCTCCACTTTATCAGAGACTGTCTGTTATGTTGCGTGGGTGTGGTTCAATAGCTTGACACTAAAAAGGTCAACACTGTATTTGTCAACACCAAATGGTCAACAGCTAATAGATCGACAAGAAACAAAGGTCGATGTGGATGTAGGCTGACAGGTACAAAAGGTCCATGGGGTCAAAAGGTTGACATGGGAATGGTTGACACAAAAAGGCGGCCAATTCATAATGGCTTTGTCAGGAAGCATTGTGTGACAGTGTCCATTTTGTGGCACTGTAGAATGTACAGTAGTAATACATTTCTTGCACTGTTGCAGTAGACACACTTTAATGTTTATTGTTGTATACTGTACTATTTAAAAACAGAGTAGTAACTAGACTTTTTGGTGCACTGGGCCAGAAAGAGCTTTGGCTCACCCCCTAGTTTTCAAATAGGGACACAAGACATGCACGCAAAAAAGGAGGGAGTGTGGCCTCATGGGGAAGGGAAATGATAAATCTAATTTGCCACATATGATGATGAAGGGGTACCAATCTCATTGTACTGTTATCCATGTGTCTCTGCCAAATACAGTGTGAATCCAATGGCTGCAGTGATGATACACAATAATTATGCAGTATGACTCACCAGCTCTAGATGTACAAAAGCACTAGTGAAGCTGCACCTGCAGCAAGGTTTATTCATCTGAAGAACCATGCACAAGCCTGGAGCCTGCAGTGTAGATCACCGACTAGTATAGTATAGGTATAGAAGGAATGTTACTGTATTTGTAGTGGCGAGATCCATGTATGGTACACTCACTGTCAAAGGTACTTGAGGTATACTGATAACTGTCATGCTTGGCTAAAATGATTCTCCACCATGAGATTAAAAGACATGGATCCAGGTTGAGGAGGGAACAGGAGGCGAGTGGCCTGGATTAGTATCTTCCTCATCCAACAGTACTGGATGTTGTCGAGACCTGACCAAAGGTACAGAGTCTAACCTACTGGGTGGTGTTCACCAGTGGCCCTCCAAGCGGGATTTGGCCTTAAGCTGCACCCAGTAGGCAGGTCGCGGCCGTTTGGTCAGGTATCTGGCACAAGTGGGAAAAAATGTAAGAACATTACCACAGGGTAAGCACAAGAGAAAGATATTGGAGAAATGTACTGAAGTGATTTACAGAGAACACATTTAATGGTTTCAGTCGCAATGTTGGCACAGAAGATGGTATGATGAGCGGGTACTTGGATGATGTACTAAGTACACACACTGTGGCTTTAGACTCAGAACTGGAGAATGGTATCACGAGATGGTACTTGAATGATGAACTCAGTACACACACTGTGGCTTCAGATGCAGCACAGGAGAATGGTATCATGAGATGGTGCTTGAATGATGAACTCAGTACACATGCTGAGGATTCAGCCATGGAGCTAGCACAGAAGATGACTCTTAATAGATTGTACTCAGATGACATTCTGAGTGAACACACACCGTGGAAAACACTAGGAACAAGTTACTAGAAGGAATGGAGTTTGGAACTTGGAATGCTGCAACAGCAAGTAAACACTGAAAGTAACGATGTTGTACAGGCAACTTCCTGTTGTCCAGGGCCTGGTTATATACCCTAAGGTAGCAGTCCATTGGAGGACACTGTCCACTGACCGCAACCAATGCTACCACTGGGTAAAAGGTTAGTCAGGTAAAAACAGACTGTCATGGCTGCATCCATGATGGTAACTGCAGAAACCACATCACATAGCGAGCACATGGATGTCCTAGCATAACCCAGGTATAATCCTCAGCGCATCACTCGCCGCCGCACCTGGCATCTGACCGCTCTAGAGATCAGGGGAAGCCAGTGCCACAACTTGACAATAACCATGGGTCGGGAATCGGTGGCTGTGTTCATGGCTGCCATCAGAAATTGTGAGGCAGATAGCTCCATGTGACAAGTGTTTGACTGCCATGTGAGAGGTGTTAGGTTTGTATCCCAGGTATAACAGTATTTTGAAATGTGAGTCTTAAATAAAAGAGGATGTGACTTAAGATGCTTGGGGAATTGGCTAGATGGAAATGAAGTTGGCTAGGGAGGAGATACGGATGGCCAGGAGATGCCAGGGATAAAAGAAAAGAAAGCTAGAAGTGAGAATGATTATAAACAGAGAATTGACAAACCCGAGCAGTTCCCCCCTATCCTGCGGTGCCCTGTGCAATGGCACATTTCACACCACCCTAGTTCCGGCCCTGTTTACAAGTATTGTAGATTGGTTGCAACACTGTAACAAAACAGATTTTCTGTTTTTGTGTGTTGGCATCAATTGTTTGACAATAGCTGATTAATGCAGGTGCAGAATAGTTTCAGAAAGACGCTATCTTAGTTAGTACCCGATACCATGTGTTGACATTCCTTGGCTTTCCACAGAATTCACAAAAGATGTGCCACACGTCCCACGCTATGTGGTAGAAAAATCATTGGTGAATGAGAACTGTACTGTATGTCATAAAGAAAGTGAGCCAGACAAAATGTAGTAGACAGAAACTCTTAAGTTTACATATAGCTGGTACAGAGTATTACAAAAAAGTAATTATTCTGGTTACACTTTAAGACAAGGTTATATGAACCTGATAATTATAAATTCAGTTGATGAAAGTTTAAGTGCACTGAGGAATGTTTAACCACTTAACTGACAATTTGTTTTAATAAATGTTACTCGAAAAGTTTTTTTTTCACTTTAATTAAGTTTAAACCATATGTTAAAAATGGAAATATTTAATTAAAAAATTATTCCTCAAGGGTGTTTCGTAACCCCCCTCCCTGATAACATAGCCCCCCATTGTAAAATGACCTCCCGCTCCTCATTGACAGTAGACTACAATTGGTGCAGGGCAGGGTGTGCTGCTGGTATTGGGCCCGGGCTGCCTCCAGCACTTGTTGCTCCCCTTGCACTTAGTCATGCAGTGCTACTACAATCACAAAACAAAACTAGCTGCTGCTCCACTGCCTACTGCCCTGCTGGAATGCCATGGAGGGTGGCATGGACGTCTCAGCAGGGCAGACAGCACAACAGCAGCAGTCAGATTAAGGGGTGACACTTGGGATTCGTGTCTCATTCGAGCTTTCCTCTCACAGGGGACCCTGCAAGTGTGCATTTGCCTGTACACAGGGCCTGATTCAGTAAGAATCGCTATTGCGATCGCAAAAACGATTATGCAGTCTCGATGCAAAGATATGCTAAGAATTGGAATCGCAGTGCAGTTGCAGCCTAACATAAGGATGTCCCCTTTACCTTACACACATCCATAATAATATCCATAATAATTAACAAGACTGCAAAACCATCGGTAACATCGAATACAATCGCAGCCTCATGCACACCTGCACAAGCTCTGACCTTCCTCATCACATGCAGTGAAAGCCCAAGCTGCGTATGGCATCATAATGGCTAATTTATGCAACGCCTGTAACGGCGTTCAAACGCACTGGCACGCCTGCGTTTCGCTGCCCCCCCCGCCCCTTCACCACCCACCACCCCCAAATGGTACTGCCTGTCAATCACTCTGTGGTGGGTCTGCGTAGTCACTGAGATTGCAGTCCCGATCGCAGTAGAGTCTTCGCACACAGCGATGCATGCGCAGAACGTAACATTCAGCCGACTGCATGCGTAATCGCAGTTGCGATCGGTAGTGAATCAGGACCATAATGCAGAGCAAGAAAAGAGGAATTGAGGAGAGGAGGTGTGCCAGATGAGGAGAGGGGACAGGCCAATTGAGGAGAGGAGGTGTGCCAGATGAGAGGAGGTGTGCCAGATGAGGAGAGGAGGTGTGCCAGATGAGGAGAGGGGACAGGCCAGATGAGGAGAGGAGGTGTGCCAGATGAGGAGAGGGGACAGGCCAGATGAGGAGAGGAGGTGTGACAGATGAGGAGAGGGGACAGGCCAGATGAGGAGAGGGGACAGGCCAGATGAGGAGAGGAGGTGTGCCAGATGAGGAGCGGGGACAGGCCAGATGAGGAGAGGAGGTGTGCCAGATGAGGAGAGGGGGTAGACTTGACTAGCAGTTGGGTGATCCAGGTGAGGAGTAAGGGTGGGAAAAAAGTTAGCTGAGAGTAAACAGAAAAATAAACAGAGGGAAAAGCAGGAGGTGAAGGATGGACAAATAGAGCACATGACACAAAGAAGAGTTGAGGGAATAATGCTGTTTGGTTGGGGGAGGTGGACTGAAAATCCTGGATGGTGAAACATGCCGGTGGTCCGAATTTGCTAGTATGGCAGGACCAAGTTCAGCAGAAGACAAAGGAATTCATGTCCGCTAACAGTACTGGAGCCTGTGCAGCCAGTGGTCTCGAGCTTAGGGCATGTTTGCTTGAATGTGTACAGTTAGATTAATTTATTTTAATAGAATTTATACTGTGGGACAGATTCAATTAGCTCCGGCCGTTAAACCCTGTAGCTAACTGAATCTGCCCCTGTGTTTGTCTGTATAATATATATATATATATATATATATATATATATATATATATATATATATATATATGTACAGTCACTCTGGTGGGGCCCTTTAAAAATTTTGCTATGAGGCCCACAAAGGTCTAGCTGCGGCCCTGGATGCCATTAACATTACCCCCCTCCCCCCTGTTGTCAGCTACCTGCAGCTCCATACACACTGTGCTAGACATAGCTCAGTGTGTACAGGTTTCTATGGGATCAAGATGTCAGGGCAGAGAAATATTAAATAACACATAAGCTCCCGAGTCCAGCCATTGCAGGATCGTTATAAGCCATTAATTAGCTAATGGTACTGTATACACCTATAAAATAGTCAGCCCAGTCACCTGATATTGGGTGATTGATTGGGCTGACGATTGTATAGGTGTGTACCCAGCTTAAAGTATTTAACTCTGGAGCTCTGGAAAAGCTCTGGCAGAGCTACTGAATGTAACATATAAAAGAGGTATGGCTATTGGATAGGAGCACCAAAAGTCATGAACATACATATGTGAAGTAGGTGCACCTTCTGACAAAGTGATGTGTGTACGGATAATAAGAAATCTATGATCAAATCTGTTAATATTTACAGATTTCTGTACTATGTATGTATGTATGTATGTATGTATGATATTCTCTTATTTTCACTCTCATGAGCCTTGTACAGTTATGCTTCCACAAGTTGTGTATATTATTAGCCAAGAATATGGTCTGCCCACCATTTGGTGACACTGATGATTAGCACAGTACTGTGCTTTGAGTTATCATTTTTTGTCTTCTTCTGCTAATGCTTGACTTGCTTTATAAACACCCTGAAGATAAATAATTGTGAGAATGATGAACAAAGGATAGGAAGCCAGAGGAGCTGCTAAGGAGGGGATATTAGAAGAGGTGAATGAAGAAGTGCTGATACTGTATATCATATATACAGTAGAACGCATTTCTAATAGGCATTTGAAACAGAGGAAGAAATGTGATGGATGTGGATGCAAAAAAGAAAACTAGAAATCATCACTCAAATGAAGGACTGTGAAAAAAATTTGACAGTGCTATAGAAAAGAAACATATCTTTAAATGACCATGTGTTACTGGATGTTATTATGTCACATATCTGTGGTTTATGTGTAAGATGTGAGTACAGATTGTGTAAAAGCCTTCATAGTTTGTTCATTTAAAACTAGTGTGATTGCAATTAATAAATACAGAAGGAAATCTTACTTTTATGTTTTAAAGAGATAAGTTATTAGTAGTAGTAGTAATATTATTATTATTATTATTATTATTATTTTTATTATTATTATGTACAGTTAGGGAGGTTTACAAACAGCCATGGGCGGATTTTCCACAAGGCAACCTAGGCGTCCGTCTAGGGCCTGGCGGGCCAAACCTGTAAATGTATCGGGGCTCAGACTAGTATTCATAATGTGCCTTTGTAAAATGATCACAGAGAAGCATTGTGTGCACATCACACGGACCCTCCCCACACTCCCAGAGTCCCACTTGGTACTGTGCCAGCACTCTGCACCACCAGCCCTAGCACAGCAGCTGTGTGCTGAGGTGCAGTAAATGAGGTGAGGGCCCGGGGAGCGGAGGGACTGAGAAAGGCATCAGGAGGACTGGTGGTGAGGACGGGTGATAAGGAAGGCAGCAGCAGCTGCAGCACTCTCTGGACAGGCAAATAAACTAAATATATTTATATATTATGATATATATATATTACTAGTACATAATGGATTATGATTAATTTAATAATTATTTTTATGTTATTGTTTGTGCCCAGGTTACTTGTAATATACTGTACATGTCATATAACTTATATGAGAAGTATATTACAAGTAACCTGGGAATAAATAACATCAAAAATAATTGGTAAATTAATCATCATTCATTATTTTGATTTTGGTGGTGTCTGCCGGTGTAAATACCTGTATGACTCCTACTAAGGAGTCATAACTTAGGTAACATAGTCATAACATCTAATTTAGGCTTAGTTTAGGGGTTTCTGTTATGGTATTAAAGGCAGATTATTGAGGTTGGTGTAGTGATTTCAGTTAGGGTTTAGGGGGAGTTAGGGCAGTGGCTCCAAAACTCGATCTTCAAGGCACCGTAATGGTCCATGAAAACCATGATTGAGCACAGGTGAATTATTTAGAACCTTGTTCATTTTGATTAATAATCTGTTCGGAGTTATGAATATCCTTAAAACCTGGACTGTTAGGGTGCCTTCAGGACCATGATTGAGAACCGGGTTAGGGTATTTGGGTTGGTGTAGCAGTTTGGGTTAGGGTATTAGGGTTAGTTAAGAAGATAGGTTATTAGCTTTGCTTCTACAGTACAGGTTAGGGTATTAGGGTTGGTGTATTGGTTTGGGTTATGGTATTAGGGTTAGTCTAAGGGTTTGTGTTAGGGTATTAGGGATAGAGTATTAGTGTTGGTTTAGCAGTTTGGGTTAGGGAATTAGGATTAGTTTAGGAAATAGGGTATTAGCATTAGTTTTGTGTCATGGGTTAGGGTATTAGGGATAGGGTATTAAGGTTGGTGTAGCTGTTTTGGTTAGGGTTAGATTAGGGGTTTGGGTTAGGGTAATAGGGACAGGTATTAGCATTGGTTTAGTGGTATGGGTTAGGGGCTAGGGTATTATGGTTAAAGGTTATGGTTAGGGTGAGGTTTGTGGTTAGGGTTGAGTTCGGTCACGATTAGGTTAGGGATACATGTCATAACCATTTTCGGGGCGTGTTTCTCCCTTCAGCTGAGATCATGTACATAGTGAAAGAAGACATCAGCATCGCTACCTGCCACGGCTAGACTGCGCAGCCACAGACAGGAGTCGATGTTCCTCATTTCTGCATAGATGCTGCATATGTGTACATAGTTGCTGTGGACTTTGAGATGGCATCAGTGGGCGACTGTTTTTCTCTGGCGACTGCTTCAATTAAGATGCTTAGCAAAGTCTGTAGGCTTTAAAAATCTCATCTGCATATGCATTAGCATATTAATCTGAATCAGGCCCTTAGTGCCCAGTTACTCACTGAGACAGGCCAAAAAATGCCACTTTTAATCTCATGGTAAAAATTGCAAAAAAAAAATGCGCCAGTCATGCAGCCTCAGTGTTGGCTCTCTTACTGTTCTGCCAGTGTGTGGTCAGTAAACAGAGCTAAATGGTTATTGTTGTTATCATTCTGTGACATGATTAATGCATTTCAGCTGCATATGTGTGAGATAAGCTATCTGAAAGTCTGACCTTGTGGTTCTGTTTCTGTGAGCACCATGCTTAAATATAGTAAATTAGCATGTAATGCCCAGTGCTGGCCAGGTCAAGAAATTTAGCAGTACACAGCCACCGCCTTTTCACTAACTGTAACCGATACACTGCTTCTCCTTCATTAATATTCCCCAACACATCACTCTCTTCACTCACTCTCTCCTATGCGCAGACAGTCTCTTCTTCACATGCTGTCTCTTGCATGATGGTGTGGGGAGGCCTACTTCCAAACAGGGTGTGTTCTCATGGCTTAAGGCTTTTCCACGAACAAAGTACAGCATGATAAAAGACCCAGTTAGGTTAGCCAATGGAGGGGGCAGGGTGGAGCCAACCTTCAGTGAGGGCACGTGCTAAGTTTGTTACACCGTGTTCCACATACTAGGTAAGCTTTAAAAAGTTTAAAATAAGGGGGAAAAATAACAAATAATGAAAGGGACATGAATCAGGAATGAAATTATAGTGCTATGGATTGTTTAAAGGAGTGGGGCCCAAACCAGTACCAGTATCTTGCTAAGGCCCCATGAGGTCTAAATCCACATCTGCAAAATGCAACAAATGTGTATAATTTTCATTTAAAAAATAAGAGAAAGGGTCAAGAGGACTCTGGCTATGAGAAGTTACAGTATAATGTGGAAGAGCGAGAGGAGTGGATAAGTCTGCGGCTTTAACTGCTGGATAAAAAGAAGAAGAAACTATTAATTATTTTCTGTTCTGATAAGTATTAGTTTTCTGTTACATATCCCTCTGTCATTGCTTTGTTTTCATTCTGCTCAATCTTGTAAAACGTGGCACTCAGTGTTTGCACCTACAGTATGTCCCTGTGTAGTCATTAAATAATGTTCCCTGGTTATTAAATGCTGAATCTGTTTCTCTTCTTCTTTACTACGTATGCATTTTTTCCCATACAATTCACTGCTTTTCTTCCACATGACTTGTAATTATGTTCTTTCCTTATGTTGTAATTATGTGCTTTCCTTGTGCTGGTAATAATTCCTTGAGGTCAGTGAATGGTGGTCTGCCTGTAGCATACTCCAAAGTGTCAAATTTACAGAAGTGGAAATGTAGCCTATAGCATATGTAAAACCATATTTCTAAAACAAAAAAGCATAAAAAATATATTTATGGGACATATATTTTAATTCACTTATTATTAGTGGAGGCATCTTGATTATAAATTTAAACAAATAGTTACATATTGATTACAGAGAAATATAATATGTAATCAATAAGCCACCTATAGGTTTTATTATTCACACTCCACTTACTTGACTAAATAGAATAACGACACAGATAAACCTAAATGTTTATAAATAACTATTACACCTTTCTAACCCAGATAAAATAACGACACGGACAACTGAATAAGTTTGCAAAAAGGGAGGTCACAGCCAAATTTATTAATCGAATTGAATTATTGATTGAATTATTTATTATTGATTAACCTATTAGCAAAGATGGCGAATGGTAGTGCACCTCGGTCACAGCTCTATGAATACATTATTAAATAACCACTGGGGTCCGGAATCCACCCCCTGCGCATAACCGACTTGGGTAGAACCAGTTCCCCTTACATGGCCCAGTACTGGTCCCTCCATGAGATGGTGACCTGGTCCCCCCTTTAAGGTAGTGGCTGACTCGCCGTTCCCATAGGGGAAACGCTAATCAATCCCTGTTGTGCAAAATTTTAGCTGCCGAGGAGCACAGCCCTGTTGTTCCTCCCATTTTGGAAGTAAACAAAGATGAAATTCTAATGAATCAATGAAAGACATTAAAACACATATCAACCTTTGTCGGGTGGCTGGGAGGGATCACAAACTGGAAAGAGGACGATCACTCCTCGACCAGCCAATATATATCACCTACAATACCCCACCTACCAAGAGCTATCTATTGACTAAACTACTCCCTCCCTGACAACCCAGCAAACCGATCCGCAACTAAAACACATCCACCAATCACCGTCCATTTTGCTCCCATAAAAAAACAGGTGCTTATATTCTCTCTAGCTTATACAAGCACTCTAGTGTATTATTAAGGATATTATTTATAAATTAAATATTTTTGTTAATTGGCACCATTTTAATAAATTAATTAATTCCTCTTTGTACTTCACCATATCTTCCCCTCAATTAATTTGTTAATGATGGGGGCACCAAATAGAGTTCTAAATATTATTGGTCTCTTAATATTTATTAAATATGATCTAAGTGTAATTAAAATTTTATTATTGAAAAAAATATTTTTTATCAACTTGCTACCAATAATTAATACAATAAATAATTACACCAAATAAATATATTTATTAACTGTTTGGACCCTTTCATTGATAATTATTAACAATTAGATACGTATGTTCAATGTGCCCAGTTACTATATTCTGGGCTGACATGTAGCTCAAACTACATGCAGTGGATACCTAAATATGGGGCAAAAGTAATTATTAGTAGTGAAAGCAGTTGAAAATACCAATTCTCTTGCTATATATTAGCTAGATTTAGCTTCAAGTGTATTTGAATCAGGAGCAGAAGGCAAAAATGACAATCTGTAATTCTAGATTACATAGATTAATGTTCAAATGAGGGACTTTTTATATATTATTGAAGGAAACTGATTATGAAGTACTAAACTGAAACTGTGTATTGTTATCTTTGTGGTTTGTTTTATATAGAAAGGATGTGTGTGGGTAACATTTTGTAACAGATTTCTTACAGATAGTTTGTATATTTTTTTTTAATTTTGTTGTTTTTGTGTATTAGTATTTTTAACACAAATATTATTTAGAAAAGAAAGGGACATTAAATTGTGTTTTGAAGCTGACATGGTTAATGCAGCAATACTGTCAGAACAAATAATATTGTTAGTAATGTGTTTTTCTCCTCTGGGCTCTATTTCGATCTGACTTTCCTACTTTCATTGTACCCCAATACAAAATGAAATATTTGGTTTGCCAAGCATCTGTAGGCTTGTTCAAATGCCTGGAGATGATGGGTAAAACAGACCGATCAATAAAACAAACCCCCAGTGCATTGCAGTGGCTTCGAGTGATGTCCCCTCTGACTGTTCAGGACCTAGCAAGTCAATAACCTATTACTATCCTACTCTTCTGGGGTCAGATCTCAACAAGAAACACAAGTCTTTTTAAGCCTTAGCATCTAGTTTGTGGTTATAAAAAAAAGCAGTTTAAAACCATTAAAATAAAGAAAATGTTGTCTACATTATTTCCTAGTTGCACTAAACACTTTTAAGGACAATAAAATATTATCATGTTATTTATGTTATGTTTTTGAACTGACAGATATGAAGAGTAAATATAATGTTAATAGCTATAATGACATTAGGTTGTTCTCCTTTCTTCCAGTTTTATTTCATATAAAATTAAGTGAATGTTCCATTTAGTTTGTGAGATGATTATCAATATTGGGCTAATACTGTAGTTACTTAAAAAGGTGTTTTTAGGTTAGAAAAAATGTTACAATAAACATCAAGTGGCCATGTTTTGTTATGTACACCTTTCTGTGTAGGACAACCCATTTCCCTGAACTCTTTGTGGCATTAATTCAATAAGGTGCAGAATCCATGAAACATTCCTTAGAGATTAATTTCTTTGTTAACATGATAGCACCATACAGTTGTTGCAAATCTGTTGGCCACAAATACATGCTGCAAATCTTCCATATCCCAAAAATGCTCTACTGGATTGAGATCTGATGACTGTGGAGGATATAGGAGTGCACTGAACTCATTATCATGTTTGTGGAGCCAGTTGAGATGATGTCTGCTCTATGATATGGTATGATATCCTGCTATAAATATCTATTAGGAGATGGGTAGACTCAGGCCCGCCAAGAGCCGCGGCAGGCCCGGGTATCAGGGGGCATGGCCTAATCACGGGAGACGTGGCCACGCCCTCTTTCCTGAAAAAAAAAAAAAAGCTGGGGGGGCCCTGAGCCCCCTCAGCCCTGCTCAAAGCCAGGGGGGTCAGTCATGAGCTGTCTCCCACTGCAGCTTAGCAGACACTGTGTGCTGGGCTGCTGTGAGGGAGGGGGGCAGCACCAGGCACCTCAGGAAGCCCAGGCCCGGGTAATCTGTACCCACTCCCCCCATTTCGGCGACCCCGGGTAGACTCAGAAATAAGAGTGGTGAGTCAGCAAAATGCTCATGTAGGCTTTGGCATTTAAACATTCATCACACTATGACCCCATCGTAAATTGACCGGTTGCCCTTCATTGGACCACTTTTGGTAGGTACTATCCACTGCATACTATGAACACCACACAAAGGCCTGCAGATGATCAGACCCAGTCATCTAGCCATCACACTTTAGCCTTGTTAAAGTCACTCAGATCCTTACTCTTGGCCTTTTTTTCTGCCTCAAATACATCAACTTCAAAAGCTGATTGTTCACTTGCTGCCTAATATATGACAGGTGCCATTGTAACAATATAATCAATGTTATTCACTTCACCTATTAGTGGTTTCAATGTTATGAATGATGGGTGTATGTGTCATCTCACTAGAGACATGGTTGTGTTGCAGATCTGCTGGAATATCATTGAGAAAATTAAACTACTGTATCAAAGCTGCTGCCATCTCTTTTCCTCCTCTGGTGATCTTCGCTTCTTCCTTGGTGACTGCATCTATTTCTACAATTTTTGAGAACATTGGTATAAGTTAGCAATATGGTAAAGAATGTACAGTAACTTAGCACACAGTTGAGATACTGTCAAATGTTTTTCAGAACCTAAAGAGGAAAGATGGTCAGTTGAACAAAATGAAGGACAATGTTCAGAAACACTCACAAATCTATTCAGCCAGTAAAAAAGTTGTCTGCAATTTGTAAATAAAATGAAGAAGCCAAAGTAATTCCTGGTAAGTAGCTCTCCCTTTGAAAACAATGACTATGTGACCCAATATAGTGGCTCTCATTGCTTAGAGTTAGGACAATCAAGTAGTAGAAGTACCATTTTGTGGTGGTCATAGTATTATACTTGCAAATTTGTGTAACTAAGACTATTGCATTTGATTTACAAATAGGAGACAGCTTTTTTTTACTGGTTGGCAGCAGTGTGCTAGGGATTGTTGTATCTGTTTTGCTTTTCTAGAAATTACTCCCTTTCTACACCTGCAGCAACTTTATTTAGCAACTTCCATTTTGTTGAGGACAGTCATGCTTGTCAGCAGCTTTACTATCTTGTCGTTTCTACAGTTATTGATTCAACTTCTATATCTCCACCTTACACTACCACTCTTCCATCTATACCATACCATTGGTAGCTGCAGAGATATAATAGTGGCAAGTGGCTGATGATGCTTCTACCTTACAGTAACCACTGTGGGTCTAGTATGAAATGTCAACATTGATGTCAGCATTCAAAATGTCAATGCCATAATGTCGACAAGTACAACATTTCTACAACAAAAATGTTGACAGGTACAAAACGCCACAATGAAAATATATATATAATGCACTGGCGCATATATTTATATTCAAATCTTCATTAAAGTTTCTTAGCAAAAGTCCACCAGGGGTGATATGGATCAAGAAATATCTATTTTCAAAATAATCCTTCCAAATTCCTCTTTGTATTTTACCATATCTGCCCTTCATGGACTTTCGTTAGGAAACTTTTATGAAGATTTGAGTATACTGTGTAAATACAACTGCCAGTGTTTATTTATTTACTTTATTGTGATAGACTTTGGATGTTTGGTGACACCGTGATTTGTACATATAGGCTGCTTGTGTGGATTGCAGAAGTAGGATATTTATGTTATCTATGTTATACACAAACTTTCAGCAATCAAAATTTTGAAAGGAAAAAATGTTGACAATCAAAATATTGATGTGGCACAAAATATTGACAATAAATATGTTTACAATCAAAATGTCAACAAGTTGTTATAATGATTTAAAATGTTGACTATCAAAATGTTGACATTTACAAAATGTCGATAGGTGCAAAATCTCAATAATCAAAATGTCTACATGTTACAAAATATTGACATGTACAAAATGTAAACAGGCGCAAATGGGTTAATTTAGTCCATTAATTTAAAAACAAATGGAAAGGATGGATGCAGTCGAGAACGGAGGGATCATAGTGGCAAATATTTAATGATAAATGGGCCCAAAGGAATATACATAAAATTAATTTGTAACAGCTTCCATGTTATTTTATTTTAATTCATCTATTCTAAGATTTTGGTGGAATATGCTAACATAATATCCAACATTTTGTGCCTGTCGACATTTTGATTGTCGACATATTGTACCATGTAGACATATATTGATTGACCACATTTTTTACCTGTCAACATTTTGATTGTCAACAGTTGACTGGGTCAACATTTTGAATATCAACATAGCTGTGCAAGAAAGAGTGTGTCCATAAAAAACACTTGCTGAACTGGTTGAACTAGTTCAAATGACAATACATATAGATGAAAAACTCACATTTATTTTAAATATATACGATAAAATAATCTAATTGATCACCATAAATAATATCATAAAAAATGAACATCAAAAGCATGAAAATTCATGTATAGTAAACATAATGTCACTTATTGGTTAAGTTTAATATAGCAGTCCTGTGTCTTACTTTTATCATTCAAGGGAGTGTCTATTTTGTATCTCCCAAGGGGATACAAAGTCCTCTAATTAGTTTTAAACGTATCCAAATCCACAGGCAAATTCTAATATGCACCATACTGATGTTCAAGGAAAAGTCTAAATTAATTCCTTAGTGGTTAGAATTACCATTATAAGTCCCAAGCTAATTATAAACCAAGACTCCCGTCCGACTGGTAAGTGAATGTAACAATGTGGTTCGGGGTGTCCCTCGAATACTCACACGATCCAAGGAGGATGCACAGTTATAACCCTTTTACACCGGAGCTAAAACCCGGGTTATTGAAGGGTTAACCCGGGCAGCTCCCTGGTGTAAAAAGGGAGAGGGTTGGATCACCAGGTCGAGTGACCCGGCAATCCAACCCAGGTACATAACAGGGTTTAACACGGGCTACACCCATGAAACCTTGCTGTGAGAACAGCGCACTCCGGGTCATGATGACTGGGAGTGCACTGCAAGCCAGCCGATTGGTCCGGCTTCAGTGGCACTTGGAGATGATGTCATCTCCAAGCGACCACTTACACGCTGGAAAAGCCGGGTCTATGCAGACCCGACTCCGGTGTGAGCGGCGCCGTCTCAGGAATATCCCGAGGCGGCACCGGCAAACTTCCAGGTCTGATCCGGATAGGAACCCTGTTCCAAAACCGGGTCAGACCCAGAATTTTGGTGGAAAAGGGGTATTAGTGTCCCAAAGTTTGGGAACAAATGTCGGCTCTGAGTCCATTCACAGAGACCAGTCACACCCCAGACCCCGGCTGCACCACAACATTTAACTGTTGAAAGTTTGCCAACATTATGACCGCATACCACTACAGTGCATAGATTTTTCCCCACCACCAGCTGTAATTATAATCCCACTACTTTTTGTACAGTGGGCCTGATTCATTACAGATCGCAAACTGTGATTGCAATAGCGATTATGCACGCTGTCTCGCTGTGCTCGTATGCTAATCTACTGCGATCACTATGCCGTTGCAGCACAACAAAAGGACGCCCACTTTACCTTACACACATCTGTAATCCTTAGCAAGACTGCAAAACCATTTGTAACATTGAGTACCATCGTAGCCTCACACACACTTGCACAAGCTCTGACCTTACTCAGGAATTGCTAACCTCATCACACGCTATGAGTACTCAAGCTGCATATGGCATACTAGTGGATAATTTATGCACGCCCATGCAATGGCATTCAAATGCACTGGTGCACCTGCGTTTCGCTGACCACCCTCCCGTCACCACCCCCAAACTGTACTTCCTGTCAATCACTTTGCGATGAGTCTGCATAATCACTGCAGTCACAGTCCCAATTGCAGTGGCTGGTTCCAGCACTGCAGTGCATACGCATGCTCAGAATGCAACAATCGACCGATTGCATGCAGAATCGCTGTTGCGATTCATAATTTCAGTAGTTCTTTCTTAGATTGTAACTTCAAATTGTTAAGGACATAATTACATTCAGTTTCATGATCAAGTCAGTGCCCAAACTATACATCGATTCAACGCCAATAGTAAACAAACTACTTTTGTTTACATGAAGTATAAAAGCACTGTGGATAAATCCAAAAGGACAAATTGCTCTTGAGATTCATTATTTTTTATGATATTTTAGAAAATCAGATTATGACAAAAAAAGAAAATCTTGCCATAGGCGATTTTTATTGTACCAGGACTCCCTTTGTAAATCAATGAAAAATATGTTATCGAGTTCCATGGAAATACCGCTGTTCTTTCATTTACTTCATATACCAAGCATTTGTTGCAAATTTGAACTTTATATATTAAATTATTTTTATTTCAGAGAAGCTTTATAAAACAACTTCTGTATTAGCGTGGATGTCTTGATGCCTTTGGCTTTCATAAGGAAGGAAGAACTGCAAGTTGCAATACAAATAAAAATGGGTGGTAAAAAAACAACTACACTTATTTCACCCTCCTCTCTAAATTATTGAGCTGGCATGTGTATTTAGAGGACTCTAAAAAAGACATTACCAAATAATAAGACCCTGCAGCTACTTGAAAAAATAGGCACTAAAAGAGCTTTTGAAAGAAAATTTACAGCAATCAGCCTGCTCTGGGTGAATATGTGATGTGTGCCATTGACAACATTCCTATTAATTCCCACTTGTCTTGTATAGCCAGAGACCAACCTAATTTCTGTCCTTATTGTGCTCAGCAAGAGTGTACAGAATCTGTGTCTGACATGCTTCATCTTTAAAACACAATATAATTGCCTACATAGGAGGCACAGTGTTAAGCTTTGCCTTCCTTTACTCAGTTGATTTTATGGTAAATTTTACAATATAGCGATTAAATTAGCATGTTTTCTTGAAATTATTTAAGGTATGTTTGAAAAAGCGAGCAATATTTATATTAGTAACATGTTGATGGGCACTAACGAAAAGAGTCAGCAATCTACCATGTCCTCATCTGTACTACAAAATTCATGGTGTTCCTGCTTACTTTCCCATGTGGACTCTACTGTGTGGGACAAACTACCCAGATGTACAGTATAAAGAGAGAATGGCACTGCCCCATTCAGTCATAAAATCTGCTTTAGAAAAAGGTAGTGAGACACTTTAAACAAGCACAATTATCGTGTCTATGGTATAAAATGTTTGACCATGTCCCACCTCTAATATGGGGTAGTGTTAGAGCAAAAAGATTGACACAAATTGAGTCACAATGGATTTTTTTATTGGATGAAAAGGGTTATTTCAAAAAATTATAACCAGCCCCAGGTTCCAAAGCCAGACCTGGTTCTATAAAAATGAGGGAAAAAATGTGTAGGTTTCCCCATATTTTAGGAGCCAGCACTTGGCTCTGAGAGCCAGTATTGGTTTTAAAAATAGGAGAAAAAATGGTGTGGGGTTCCCCCTGTTTTTAAAGCCAGGACCATACTCAAACATAACCGGGGTGTAATGCTACAGCCAGGGGACCCTTTCCTCGGGTCACCCCGGCCACAGCATTAACACCCCAAGCTAGTCAGTTCAAGCCAGGGATCTCAGTGGAAGTGGGGACTCCTCTAAGAAAAAGGTTCCCCCTCTCATGAGCACCCCAGGCTTAGGCTAAAGCCCGAAACTCTTCCCTTCACCCCTGGCCGATGGGTGCAGAGGTAATAGTGTGAAAATTAGATTTATACAAATTTTTTTTTAAATGGGACTACAGGTGACAGCGTGCTTGCCCTTTGGCAGCCGGTTCCCTCGTATTTTAGGAACCAGCAGTGGTCTCTGAGAAATTACAAATACGGGAAAAAAATGGCATGGGAAAATTATAATTTTACTATTTTTTTTTTAATAAAGGAACTACACGTGCCAGTGGTCGGCACTTGTACCCCCACTGTAAAATAAATAGTAAAATAATGACAGAACTCCATAGAAGGTATAATTTTATTCCATACATAACACACTCACAAATACTTACCTTCTGCAAGATGTTCCGTCCCTTTCTCCAGTAGAAATCACATGGTTTACCTTTTAAAAAAAAGTCCAATACTCACCTATCTCCTGGCGTCGCATCTGTCCCCTTCTCCAGTAGGTTCTACAGGATTTGGCAAAACATAAAAACGACTTATGCAGAGCCCTCGGACATGTAGAGACATATGTGATAACACATATATCTGTACCCCGGTGAATGACAGATACCAGTTGGTTTCTTTCATTTGCCGGGCCCACCAGCCAATCAGAGACTGCTGTAGAGTTAGCGGCTGCTGATTAGCTGTGACCCACATAGCTGACAGTCAACAGCACTAACTGTAGAGCGGCCTCTGGGCCTGATTCAGAGCCGTTCGCTATTTGCGGTCGTTCGTTCAAAAACAAGGGGTGGCTATTGAAATGATCCGTTCGCAAATTGCAGTCTGTTCACACCTCTAAGTCTGAACGAGCGAGCAAAACAGACGCTCGTTTATTTGTTAAAAACGCCCCCTGGCCACTCGCACCATACGTCATGTCCGCTATTTATTAGATTAATCGAGTACATCGTACAGCGTATGAACTGCTCGCTATTCTTGTGGTTGGTTTTTTCAACCGCTATTTTGCGAGCAGTTCTGAGTTCAAAAAAACCAAGTGACGTGGTCAATGACGCTGCTGTATTAATTATGCACTCCCTTAAAACGCCCGTTTTGACCTTTAAGCACGCCTGCATTCGAATTCCACTCCCCCATTTACAAGCACCTTCCCCTGTTACCACCCACATACGCCTCATTCTGTCACTCAAAATAGCAGGCACTCGCTATATAGCGTACAAACGATTTTTGGCCGCACTGACTGGTTCGCGCATGCGTACTAAAAACCGTACGCATGCGCAGATGTGCGAACATCGCTCGGAATGAGCGTACGGCCCCTAGCGAGCGGCTCTGAATGAGGGCCTCTGATCTCTTCACCGGGATACAGATGTATGTGTTATCACATACATCTGAACATGTCCGAGGGGTATGCGCAAGGCCGGATTAACAATGGCGCTGATGGAGCTATCAGAATAGGCCCACAGCAGCATCTGCTGTGTGTGCTGCTTTAGGCACAAATATATATATTTTGAGCATACTCTAAATATTTATGCTATATACATATATATATATATATATATATATATATATATATACACACACCGTCTGTGTATTTCTTATAAATATATATATATATATATATATATATATATATATATGTAGAAACAGGGGAGACACGGCGGCAGTCAAGGCTTAAACATCCAAAGAAAAAAAGCAGACACTTCAACTGCAAAGTGAGTTGTCAACGTTTTAGAGCTATGCTCTTTTATCAAGACACATTGAAAAAAGACAGAGTACATACCTTTTTACAACAAACATCCATTGTGCATACCTCCATCAGCGCGGCTCCCTGCAAACCCGATGACGTCATCAGCCCTCGTCCCAGCCGTCAGAGTCCCAGCAACCCTCAGGGAAGCTGGCTGATCATGTGACCCATCACCAAGGATACATGAAAACACTATAAAAACAAACGATATGAAGCTGCATTAACACAGATTCCGCGGAGACTGACACAATCTTTCAGAAAATATCCAAAGCCAATAAGTTATGTAGATACATGCATAGTAACTATGCAGAATAAAAATTCTCTGTTGCCCCGTACGAAACCACCTCCCCAAATCTTAATCTTCTGAAAACATCAGTATAAATCAGCACACAATACATGTGGAGAAACAAATTAAGATGGGGAAGGGGGAGAAGAGGGGAGGGGGGGAAGGAGATTAATTCAGCAGGAAATATCAAATCAAATATATACAGGGGCACCAATATTCAGATGGTTAAATGACCTATCCCATATTAGCTGAAAACCAAAAAAATAAGTAATATAATTAAACAAAAAAAAGAAAAGGAAAGCTGCTCATTCAGTCCATGCGGCTGGACAGTATTAATAGTATAAATCCATCTTGTTTCCCTTTGTTATAAGAGGCGACCACGATCACCACCATGCTGTTCCACTTGAATTTGATCTATCATTTTGTATTTGATGGTTGATAATCCATGTTTGTGGCCTCAAAAATGTCGGGCCACCGGCTGATCCGAATCCTTCCCATCGATGGCTGCTCTTAGATTGTAACGCTGCTTGTATAATTGAGCGGTGATTAGCCATGCGGTCCCTGAATGGTCTTGTCATCATCCCAACATAGTAAAGACCACATGGACATGTCAAAATGTATACAACATGATCAAGAGTGCAATGTAATCGATGGAGGATCGCTATTTTCTTTCCACTGTGTGGATGAGGAAAATGGGTCCCAATCAATATAGAACGACAAGCAGCCAGGTCTATGGCTTGGAAACCAATGTGTCTGTGTCTCTTTTGGTTGCTTAGTCAGTCGCATCAGCAATTGGTGTAAATTCGGACCGCGGCGATATGCCATCATAGGTGGTGGTTTGCTAATACCCTTAAGGGATGGGTCTGTGGTGATAATCGGCCAATGACGTTTGATAGATTTACTAGTTGCAGTAGCCGCTAGGTCATAGGTGACTGGATATTTCATTCTAGATGGATCCACATGTATCTTGGTGGTAATATGCAGGTGTCGTTGTCGTGCTTTTGCAAGACAGCTATCAACTACTAATAGTGACTACCCTCTTGTTAGATATCTATCTCGCATTTCCAACAACTGTGATTCAGCAACATCTTGAGAGGTATTACTGCACAGCACCCGAACAAATTGTGATATTGGTAAAGCCTCCTTCAAGCTACTAACGTGGTGGCTTGATGCGTGGAGGAGTGTGTTCCGCTCTGTGCTTTTATGATAAAGAGTAGAACTTAGTCCAGTACCTTGGCATGAGATGGTCACATATAAAAAATTGATAGAGTTTTTTTTACATTGGCGGTGAACTGTATCGGGCTATTGAGAGCATTGAGGATTGCCACTATATGAAAGAACTCAACATCTATCCCTTTCCAAATTAGGATCAGGTCGTTGATATATTTCTTATAGCAAACTATCTTGGCACCAAATTGATCCAAAATATATTTTTGTTCATAGAGCACCATGTACAGATTGGCATATGATGTGACCAATTTATTAGACCCCATCGCCATGCCTGACAGCTGGATATAATGGTCACCACAATAACAAAAATTATTAGAGCCAAGCACCAGTTCAATCAATTGATATAGGAACTCAATCGGAGGCCCAACATGAGTATCAGTGCTGAGAGTGGTTCTCACTGCTTCTATACCAGCCTGATGAGGTATCACGGTATAGAGAGATGACACATCCATGGTGGCTAGCCACATCTCATCAGAGAGGTCATTTAATGCCAGGACTTTATCTAAGAACTCGGTGGTGTCATATAGAAAACTCTCCATAGCCATCACATGTGATTGGAGAAACCCATCAATGAAAATCACTAGAGGCTGTAACACAGAGCCTTTCACAGATATAATTGGTCACCCAGGCGGGTCAACCAAGATTTTTGAATCTTGGGTAATACGTAAATAATAGGGCACATCGGGTGGGACACCTTAATATAGGCTGCCATCCCTTCATCAATCCACATATTTTGTACCGCCTTATTGACCACAAGATCAATTTTGCATTTGATCTCCAGCATCGGGTTATTAGGCAACCTGGCATAGGTATGTACATCGCTTAGTTGGCATCGTACCTCACTGTCATATGCATGCCAGTCCTGCACCACAACTGCTCTGCCCTTATCGGCTTGTCATATCACCAATGTCTCGTCATGTACAAGTCCTTGTAGGGCTTGTCTCTGTAATCCAGTCAAATTGCCATATCTTTTGGTGATTTTACAAGCAGACATATCATTTTCTACTAGCCGTAGATAGGTTTTAATACTGGCATTATTGACTGTGGGTCATATGAACTGGGATTTTTGATTTTATTAAAAGTGGTCATCTCTCTGGAATTGGAAAAATGCTCATGCAGACGCAGTTTCCATCCAATTCTATAATGTTCAATGGACCAATTGAATTTATGTTGCACCGTGGGGACAAATGAAAGGCCTAGGGAGAGGACTCAGCATTAGATAAAGGCCTACTTGATAAATCATAGATGGGTTATAACTCTTGGTTCGTCCCCTTCCCAACTTTTTTGGTTTTACCACCGCGTCTGCTTGGATATCTGGAGCGCATCATAGACCCAGCCCCTGGCCTCTGCCTAAAAAAGAGGAGCCGCTTGGTGGTCTTTGGCTACTTGCTTCACTTTCTGAGTTAGATTGAGAGAAAGATGTCTCAAAATGGACAGAAGACCTAAATCTGGTGAACCCCACATTATGTCAAAGAGAAAGAATAGAAAGAACTCTGTTTGGTGAGCACTCTTTCTGTAAAAAATAATTAAATCTTAACTTTTAATAAATATATTAAAATAGATAAGTAAGTCAAACATGGACAAACACAACATCGGATGAGGATCCACAACACATCAAAGTGTACACATCAGACAAAACAATAAATTCTGCATAATCTAAATAATAATAACAGGAAGGTGTCACTTGTGATAACATCACTTATGCATCCATCTAAATTGAAGCGAAATATTAGATCATGGGATATACACATATGTATTTATATATATATATATATACATACATATATACACACATATACATATACATACACATATTAAATGTATCCGGTGTTAGTATTAGAAATGTACAATGTTAATACATAGAATATCCTGAATGTCATATATTCAGTTACGTCAATAGATACATGAACATAAAGAAATAAATCAAACATGGACAAACTTAACATCGGATGAGTATCCACAATACATCCAAGTGTACACATTAGACAAAACAAAAAATAAATAAAATAATTTTTTACACAATGCAATTAACAGTAATAAGAACATGTCACTGTAATAACATCACTAATAATTAAAGTGAAATGTTTGATTTAAGAATATACATATGTATACCCACACACGTTAAATGTATCTGATATTAAATTTTAGGACTGTGCAATATCAAAACACAGAATATCCTTGAAATCATATGTTCAGACACACCTGGTATTGAATTCAGATCTCCTGTCTTCATAACACTTTACATAGCAATCTCCGATCAATTCAACACATAATATAGACCATTGCCGGCTATAACCCTCTATTGTTTAAATAGTATAAGGACATAGAAAACATGAAATATCAGTGAAGCCAGGATATAGTATTGCTATTCCTCATTCTTCTGCTCCCCACCTATGCAAAATGCTATTTGTGAGGAGTGAGAGATTACCGGAAAGCAGTTTATCCCTAGAAACAACAGTAAGAACAGGGACGTTGCTCAGGTTTCATTTCTGCTTTTGGGTGTCATACTATCCGCATTGGACACTCAATGAGAGAATTACTGGCTGGAGATAGTCCTCAGTTAATAGAGATAAAGATAAAGATAAGCAATATACTAACACAGATGATATCAGAATATTACGTTCCTGCTGTATTCAAATCCAATATATGTTTAGTTGCTGCTGTTTGTCACATTCAAAATTGGATAATTGGTACATATAGGCGTTAATTGTGTAATCTTCAGCATACCATAATTAATCATAACAAATGGCCAAAAGGCTCGACAATATACGTGGTATTCAATATTTATAATTTATATGTGCACCAATATCATACTGGTGAGATCTATATATCCTAAAATAATCTCCTCCCAGGTAACATCTGAGTATTCAGCCCAAAAAAGGTTATTTATAATAGTAACGAGTGGATGATCCACTTTATAACAATTGAATGCCTATACAAGTGTGGAAAGAACCCCTGATGCAAATCTGGAGTATTCTCACAAGAAAATATATACATGTATTATACGTCTAAATAGGTTCAAATACTGATAAATCATAAATCATATATAAATAAATCACAATATCAAGGACGCGTGTTTTTTCATCAAGATATATTCAGTATTGATAGGTCATTAAGTGAAAAAATAGATCTAAAAAAGGGGGAGATAGACAATAGTACTAGTCCCCTCAAATGCATAAGTCTGGTGCCTAATTATATAACAAGTAGGGTCTGAACTCTATAGTGATAAACACAACAGTTGCGACATAGAATACCATTAGTGAGTAACGCATTGCATAACTGCCATTACTTGAAATAAAATATAAACATGATTGTTTCTAAGGCAGAAAAAATGTGTATTAACTATAGAAATTATATCCGACTGCTGTCCTAATAATATAACCTATGTAGGGGTAATTAGTCGACTATGGTTTGCTAGAATCGGGACAGATATAGAGCGTATGCGTCCATCATAGCAGGAGCGCGCACAACCCAACAAAATAGATAAATCACAATGGATCAAAAAACTCCCGAACGGGGTACAAACTAGTAGTGAGGGTGCTGCGCCGTATAGCCACAGGCATCCATCTGTCCCGTCCATCCCCGACGCGCATTTTGCTATTGAGACTTGATCACGAGGGTGAACCCCACGTTATGTCTGGGGATATTCTCACCCCTTAATCACCGGTAAACTTTGTGGTTGGTGTAATCAGAGTTAACCGTAACTAATTTTTTACATTTGAATGTAATCAAATCTGTTTGGTAACTGTTGATCTGATCCTGTAACTTCCCCAACCAACCCTCAGTTGTATCCTGTGTCAGGGAGTTCAGGTGACTAGTATTAAAGAGTCTAATTTTGTCTCTCACTTTGGACAAATCTGTCCCCACTTCTTCAATGACTAGTAAGATTAAATCCAATGAGCATTTATTTAGCACCCCACACCATTTGGTGCAAAATGCCAAATTATTGCGCCCAATGGTGGGGGTGTTATTTACTGTGAACCCTCTAGGGATTGTTTTATTATGATAGTAATCTGGCAAAAATTGACCATGTAAAGTCAGATCAACCTCTTTTTTCTTAAGTCTTAGTACTTTATGATATAGGTCAGTATTGGATTCATCAGGTAGCTTGGAAAATTTGGCATGATAAAAGAAAACTTTATCAGCATCATTGTCTGTCAAAGAAACAAATGTGTTCTGTGCTAATTCCCATGCCGCATCATCTAACATTTGTACATTCTCATTGGCCATATTAAACAAACGTTGAATAAATGTAAGTAGCCACCAGTGTACACCAATAGAATCATAAGACAGACACTTGGAAATAAAACACTACACATATGTATTGTACAACAATGTACACAAATCACAGTATGGTTTGAAATTAAATATCCCCAATGCAATAGATTGCAAACCCTAGAGCAATGTTGGCACAAAAATATGAAAAATAACAAAAGAAACACTGAGGAAGAATCCATCCGTGTAAGGGTCTATGGGCTCCAAGATTCCATTGTGGAAAGGACACAATTTTTCAAAGTTCAAAATACCGTAACACATCAATTGAGAAGACAGGGTGCTATAATTGTGGATGCTAGCCTAAAGGTGCAAATTAACCCCAATATCAAATCAATCCAGCAAACTGCACTCACATTATGAAGTGACACCTTTGGGGTGCTCCATTAAAGACAAAAAAGTCCAGAATACAGATAAAAATTGAATGGGCACTCACCAGTCAGTACAGAAGATTTTTAATTACTCACATGTCAAATAAACATAGTAGACATTTCGGTCGCAATAGGACCTTTGTCAAGACAGATGAACCACCACAAAGCTAACACCAAGATGACCCATACCCCAAACAACCCTGTCACCGACTGAAATAGCCTTAGCAATTAAACAAGCCACACCCACCATGTAAACCCAGAAATGGGGGGTCAGATCCTGCGAACCATGTAATGTGCACAGCCGTACATATAATCCCAAATAGCTAGCCCAGGCAAGTCATACAATGGTGTGTGCTATTACAAATAGCAACAGAAAACCAACCAGAGCATACCTATGAATAAAGGAATAGCGCAGGGTCATAGCCCGGAAGTGTCCTGTTTTCCACCATGTGGAACGCATCACCACCGGAAGTGATGCAATGGGACACATGGGATGTAACCAAAACAATGCTGAACAGAAATCAGCCAGTGCTGTCAAATACAGAAGTAAACATTAATGGCTAGATCAGTCGGCACAGGGATCGGCAAACACACCCTCAGTGCAAAAGGAGAAAAAATTGCACCTGTGCAAAACACCAAATAGTACATACGATGAGAGTACTAACTAATGAATCTGATCGATTATTCAAAGGAAAAAACATATTAATGCATGATGAAAAACTAAACACAAATCAAACCTAAATAAACTAATACTAAACCCTCATGTATATACTGTATATTCCACTAGTGTTTAAATATATAAATTATTAAATAAATAAGTATTTTAAAAAATGATTAAATAGTCAAAAAAAAATTTTTCAAATAAGATATATATCGACGACCTGTTCCTAATTTGGAAAGGGACGGATATTGAGTTCTACTGTCTTAGCCTCTACCACCTCTGATGGGAGGCTATTCCATTTGTCCACCACCAATTCTGTGACTCTTGCTGAGTCTATATACATCATTTCTGCAGCCCAGCCCTGGAAGGCGTCTTCATAATTCTATTTGCCAATGCGGATTAGTAAGGATTTTTATATGCTGCATATCATATACATACAGTACACAACTAACCAGGGATTTCAATAACAATTATCATAAAAATATGATGAATGTATATAGAGAGAAACACTACATAGCATGTAAATATGATAAAGGCTATTACAAAAATTAGAGAGGACATGAAATCATAAAGTGCCATAGTTTTCTTGAATTTTGCCAATAAACTACAGTAAAGACCAGACAGGCTGTGCTGGAACTTTAGGCAAGCTTCCTTTGCCACTATTTTATTCTCAATGAAGGCTCAACCTAGCTAAGAAATAACATGTTCCTAAGAATCTAAGTATATTAGAAACACCTGAATTCTGTACCCAGAGCTGTAACTAGACTTTTTGGTGCCCTGTGCCAGAAAGAGCATTGGCACCCCCCTAATTTTTCAAAGGGACATACTGCACCCAAAAAAGGGCCATGGCTTCATGGGGAAGGGCCAGGGAAGAGATAGGAGAGGCCAGGAGATGCTGGGGATGAAATAAGAGGAAGCTACAAGCAAGAATGATAATAAACAGAAATTTGACAGGCCCAAACAGCGCCCCCTGCCCTGTGGTGCCCTGTGCGATGGCACCGGCCGCTCTACCCTAGCTACGGCCCTGTCTGTACCTGTATAAAAGAGTTTGGCCTGTGATTTCATACCTTTCTAAAATCATTTATGTTTTGTAGCTTTAATTTTGTTGCATTAAAAAGCTCACATTCTGTAAGTTAGGTAGTCTTCAGTCTGCAGGTTTCAATGTATCTAACTTATGAAAGTATCAAGTACATTGTCTTGCTTTTTAATGGATTTGGTTTCAGTTACTATCAATGGTAAATCATGTTTCATCCTCTTTCAAATTAATTGCTGAAATAGCTTTGGCTAAAAGAAGCAGCCTACAAAGGGATGACAAACAATGGTGAGTGGCACTAGAGTGTTCTCATATGTTGCTTGGACCTGACGCAGAAAAGGGATTATTGCAGCCAAGTCGCCCACATGGAATTTGTTCTCAATACCCCACCCACCTTTACATAGTCTATTATTCTCCTATTCTAACCTTCTCTGTGTCCCCTCACTACCCCTCTCTGGAGTAGTTTAAGAACAGAAAAAAAATGTTCCCAAAATGTGATTCCATTAGTGATTAACTATGGGAGTTTCAAGGACATAACATTGCTTTGTGAGGTGTCAGTACAAACACTTCTATTCCAAACTATAGTCCCTGGCTGAGCTATTTATGTCATTAACTACTGTGCGGCTGAAGAAACTAATACATGAAGTAACATGATTGCTGCAAAAGGACACTTATAGTCAAGTTTAAAGAGTTATTTCCACTAAATGTTCCATCTTTCTGAATTCAATTTCTTACATATCAAAATGACCCTCCATAAAACTATTACTGCTGGTCTCCTCACCCCAACTAAGGTAAACCCAGGAAACAGTGATGCAGGGAAAGAGTCATGCCCTGTACGCAGTGTTAGCAAAGCAGCAACAATTGGGTTAGTACAAAGCTTGTTGGTTAATGAGAAGTGTGTGGTGAGTCTGAATTCACAGAACGTCCAGTGTTACTATGTTGTCAGAGTCTTTCTTTTTATGCAATTGAAACAGTTGTTAATTGGTTTTCTGAAAGCCTACTGCAGTAGCTGCTCTGATAAAAGCTCTAGATGCCCCATCCCTTTGTTTTTCCCCAGTTTTAAAAAAACAGAAAACGCTGTAAAAACTTCAAAGTCTTTTTCCAGTATGTATTTGAAAAATCCCAGGTCTTTTGTATTCCCTGTCCTCCGCTGTGGGGGCTCATTGTGCATTTATCACCGGTGGTAGACTTATGCCTGGGTGCCAAGGGCTATACTGCCTGTTCCTGGCTTACACTGTCATTACCATTTCATTCCTATTTCAAGTAACTTACAAAAAATGTCTGAAAGACTGTTCTCCTTAATGGGATGAATTATGTTGTGCAAAACTACACTACCATTTTAGTAACCTTACAGAAAAGTAGCTCAGACACAGCATTTTACAAGAATTTTGAGGTAGAGGCATATTTCATTTTGTTCTCTCCTGGCATAGCTGATACAATTATTGTGAAGGAAAATTACATTATTATAAGAGGTGTATTTAAAGAAAATGCACTTTACAGAAGGAGCTTAGCATGTGAAAATGTGCTTTTCTTAACATAAAACCTTATTCACCAAAATAGGAAGTCAAAGAATGACTGTCTGTTTCATCAAAAATACATTTCTTTAAGTATATTGAGTCTGGCTATCGTACATAGCAGAATAAATATATGAACTAAAAGCATGCATTAAACATAAATTACTGATTTATTTCTTGTTATTAAAATATTAAGGAAAAAATATATCAAATATGAACTTTGTTTTTTAATCAATATTTAATCTAACAAGCATAAGTTTGGCACCATCTAAAGACATCAAGGGTACAAAGATGCTAACAGTATATAAAATATAACACATTTCTCAGAATAAAAATACTTATGAATAGGGAGTATATTATTACACTAATGACTGGAAGGCATTGTGCTACTGGTTTTTAAAAACAATTCTAAGGGTTATATTTACAAATGGTGGCAATGCGACACTGAAAAGTATAATTTCTTATAGCCGCAGATCACAATTTTATTGGGGAAGTTTTCTTATAGGAGCCTGTCTCAGCAGAGATATTGCTTTCACTTACTGCCAGGGAAGAATCTGTATGTCACGCATGCACTGTATTTTTTGTGATAGACTGGAGGGGAGGAGCATAGAGGCTACAGAGAAGAATCAGAAGTTCCAAGGGGTCGATTCAGACCCAGACGCTAAGCTGCGCTCTCTCGCTGCCAAAAGGGGCCGGGTATTCAAATTACGCGATCGCACTGTCTGGTGTAAGGACACCCTGATTGTCTTAGAGAGTGACGGCAGAGTGAGCGCACGCCGGTAGAAAGACGCCCACTTTACTTCCTTAGCACACGTCATCTCCTGGAAGTGTATGATTAATCAGAACCATCGAGAACCATTGGAGATGCACGCAGCGCTTGAGGTAGACCCTACCCCACCGCAAGCACTGCGATCACTGCAGGCTGAAATACAACCAAGTGACGTGTACAATGACGCTTCCATGCTAATTATGCACACCCATAAAACTCCATTTTGACACCCAGACACGTCTGTGTTCGCAGCACCACTCCCCCTTTCACAAGCACCTTTCCCTGTTACCCCCACAAATGGCACTGTCACTCAAAGTAGCGGTCAGTCTTTGTGCTATGAGTGCACGATTCCCAGACACAGTGACTGGTTTGCGCATGCGCACTATGATGCATACACATGTGCAGATGAGCGACACTCGCCCAAAGCGTGCGTTCGTGGTTTAGCGTCCGGGTCTGAATCAGGCCCCAGGTCAGCTATGCATTAAGTAACAGGACCAAGCTCCAAAAAGCTAAATCTTTTGTAACTTCTACATTGGAAAAACCATAGTCCCTATTATGGTGGGTACTGTTGTCTGCAGTAATATTTATTCTAATGAATTCTAATGTACTGAGCCTTTGTTAAGCGACAGAGATACTTAAGCCATGTGAAAAATCATTTACTCATGGGTTTATTCTTAATAAATAGACCCCTAACATTGACTACTTACAGCCTGCAATAAAAAAATATATTATACACTCAAAATGCTTTGTTACCATCTAGCCCTACTACTCCTGCATTGCGCAGTGAAAGACCTGCTGAAGCAATATTGTTTACCAACTTGGGGGACCATATTCAGTCAGTCATCTGAGAATGCCCAGTCCCCTAACATCCTCTTATCTTACATTCTTTAGAACACAAGGGGCATGGGGATAGTGACTGACATACTGTATAAGTCCTCTGTCTGAGTACTGCAGTGTTAACTAACATCCTCTACATTTACCATATAGAATTCAGTTAACACTGTAGGACTTTATTCTAATATAAAGATCGAAAGAGGGTTGGCCAAATTTGAATTCCAAAGATGGACTCACCTTCTGTGAGTGAAAATGACAGAGCTGCTCACATTAATGGGTTTTGATTTGGAGTTTCCAGTTCAGTGATACACAGAATTGGAAAATTAGTCAATTTATTGGGTTGGGTACGGGATCCCAGGGGTCAGGATGCCGGGTCAGAATACCTATAGCAGCATCCCGACAGTCAGAATCCCAACACAATTAGGTAAGTGTACTAACCTTAACCTCTAACCCTCCCCCGGCAGCCTAAGCCTATCTCTACTTCTGCAGCCTAACCCTCTCCCCTGCAGACTAACCCTAACCCTTCCCCCTATTGTATAACCCTGAATCTAACCTTCGATTGGCATTCCAGCGCAAGGATTCAGGCTGCTCTCAGAATTCCAGTGACAATATTCTGACTGTCGGCATCCTGACCTCCAAGATATCACTACATCCCAATTTATTAGCCCATTACAGCTGCATGTATGGTAAAGGTTGATCTAGACAAGAAAAAACAAGTCACAAATTCCCCCAAAACTATGCAATGATCCAGCAAAAAGACATGCATTCTACATAATAATCAAATTCAGAGGACTCATATTACACATATTTACATACTGTATACATGATACACTTCCTGCAGCTTTAAAGCTTCTCTGTTCAGGTGGTCCTACAGTACATAATAAGAGCCCCACTTTGGGTCATTTATTTATGTGTTTCTAAATTGAGAGCCAGCTCACATGGAGGTACCCCAGGATCATCCACTATGGCACTACAAGGATTCCCTTCAAATACTTATCCCATACATGAATTTTAAGAACAATGAAATACAGAATGGAAATTGCACATAACCAATTAATTTGCCCATCACAATACAATAAGAACATCACTCATATGGCCCTTGGTGACAGCAAGAGGCATATACAGAATTAATATTTGCACATTAGAATTGCAGTAGTACCTCTAAGACAACAAAACCCTTTGGCACAGTTTTAGCCAGGGCTGTAACTAGGGGTATTGAAGTGGTGCAATCACACAGAGTGCAGGGCCCTGTGGGTGGCACAGTTGCTGGCCCACAGTCCTTGCTTCTGGCTAGCAAGTTGGCTGTATCAGCACCCTGCAGCCAGTATTGCTGCTGTAGTGCTGCCTTGAATGACGTTAGGTTGTTAAAGGCAGGCACCCTGCCGTGAGGTACAGTTGCTCGGAGCATCCTCAGGATGCTCTGTGCAGTGTTGCACTATCCCCCCTGCTTGGCTGGCACTGGGCACAATGCAGCCCTGCTACACCACTTGTATTAGCTGGCAGCACACTTTTAACTGACAGACTGTAAGATCAACTTCTGATAGCATTCTGCCAAACCACATATCAAATATCTACAACTCAATAACACAGCATTGATAATAAGATTGTGTACAAATTGTTAATTGACAATTTTTTTACCATTGCATCACACACAAACATAAAATTCAGCCTCTGGTCTTCTTACAGTGCATCCGGAAAGTATTCACAGTGGGCAGAATTCAATTGTTTACGCGGTCCGGATCTCCCGTCTAAAGTCACAGGAGATCGTGGGCCGTTATTCAGTTGCTGCCACTTTTCCCACTAATCGTGCCCAAAGTGGTCGGGTTTAGCCGCGTAAAGCAGCTACCACTGACCAAAGTGCTGGGCGCGTCCACGAAAAGTGATGTTTGGGCGCCCAAACAGGTAACTTTTCGCACATTTCAGCTTCCACCCCCCTGGGGCTGCGAGCTGAAATGGAGTGCTGACAGCTGATCGCGCCCGACAGGAGCAACAATTGAATAGCTCCATCAGGCGCAAAGGGGGGTAGAAACAATTGAATTCCACCCAATGCGTCACTTTTTCCACATTTTGATAAGTTACAGTCTTGTTCCAAAATAGAATAAATTATTTTTTGCCCTCAAAATTCAACACACAATACCCCATAATGACAATGTTCTAAAAGTTTTTTTGAGATTTTTGCAAATTTAATAAAAAAAAAAAACCTAAGAAATCACATGTACATAAGTATTCACAGCCTTTGCTCAATACTTTGTTGATGCACTTTTGGCAGCTATTACAGTCTCAAGTCTTTTTGAATATGATGCCACAAGCTTGAAACACCTATCTTTGGGCAGTTTCGCCCATTCCTCTTTGTAGCACCTCTCAAGCTCCATCAGGTTGGATGGGAAGCATCGATGCACAGCCATTTTCAGATCTCTCCAGAGATGTTCAGTTGGATTCAAGTCTGGGCTCTGGCTGGGCCACTCAAGGACATTCACAGAGTTGTCCTGAAGCCACTCTTTTGATATCTTGGCTGTGTGTTAAGGATCGTTGTCCTGCTGAAAGATTAACCATCGCCCCAGTCTAAGGTCAAGAGCGCTCAGGAGCAGGTTTTCATCTAGGATGTCTCTGTACATTGCTGCATTCATCTTTCCCTCTATCCTGATTAGTCTCCCAGTTACTGTTGCTGAAAAACATCCCCACAGCATGATGCAGCCACCACCATGCTTCACTGTAGGGATGGTATTGGCCTGGTGATGAGCGGTGCCTGGTTTCCTCCAAACAGAATGCCTGGAATTCATGCCAAAGAGTTCAATCTTTGTCTCTCATGGTTTGAGAGTCCTTCAGGTGCATTTTGGCAAATTCCAGGTGGGCTTCCATGTGCTTTTTACTAAGGAGTGGCTTCCGTCTGTCCACTCTACCACACAGGCCTTATTAGTGGATTGCTGCAGAGATGGTTTATCTTCTGAAAGGTTCTTGTCTCTCCACAGAGGAATGCTGTAGCACTGATCGAGTGACCATCGAGTTCTAGGTCACCTCCCTGTCTAGGGCCCTTCTCCCCCGATCGCTCAGTTTAGACGGCCGGCCAACTCTAGGAAGAGTCCTGGTGGTTCCAAACTTCTTCCATTTACGGATGATGGAGGCCATTGTGCTCATTGCAACCTTCAAAGCAGCAGGTATTTTTCTGTACCCTTCCCCAGATTTGTGCCTCGAGACAATCCTGTCTCAGAGGTCTACAGACAATTCCTTGGACTTCATGCTTGGTTTATGCTTTATCATGCAGTGTCAAGTGTGGGACCTTATATAGACAGGTGTATGCCTTTCAAAATCATGTCCAATTAAATGAATTTACCACAGGTGGACTCAAATTAAGCTGTAGGAATATCTCAAGGATGATCAGTGGAAACAAGATGCACCTGAGCTCAATTTGGAGCTTCATGGCAAAGGCCGTGAATACTTATGTACATGTGATTTCTTTTTTTTTAATTTGCAAGAATCTCAAAAAAACTCTTTACACATTGTCATTATGGGGTATTGTGTGTAGAATTTTGAGGACAAAAATGAATTTATTCCATTTTGAAATAAGGCTGTAACATAACAAAATGTGTAAAAAGTGATGTGCTGTGAATACTTTCCGGATGCACTGTATTATTATAACCACCCACAATACCTCTGCCGACCTACCAAACCTGGTCAAACATTAAATGATCTTTGCCTCATATATATGAAATAACATATTTTAAATTGTATGAATTCTCCAGTTTGCTTACTGGAATATTGATTTATGAAGACGATAAGAGCTTCACAATACGCACTAAGGGGCATATTAACCTAAAAATGATTGGGGAATATCTCCTGATTATAGACATTTTTAGGGGTTACCTGTAAATATTAAGATCCCTAAGATGTGCCCTTACTCATCTAGCCTCAATATGCCATGCTTCACAATATGTCTAGCGTGAGTGAGCTGACAGGTCCCATGCAACACTGGTAACGTTGGGCATCCAATGAGCACACAATTCTGTGAATTAGCAGCTCCACCATTTTGTGAATGACAGCAATCTCACTCTGTGAGAGTTCTGAATCTGCATTTAACTAGAGGGTGTGATGGCATACCATATCTGTATTGTGCAAAGAACAAGTCCATTAAGGCGTCAGCCTTAATTATCAGAATTTCATTGCTTTTTGAAGTTTGAGTGACAGAAATTCAGTAGGCTTTGTGAAATTTCAAATCATGTCTAAGAAGCCTTAATGGGACATGTGAAACTGTAAGGTTTTTTATCTATGGAATTTAATTTCCTTTTTTATAATTTATTAGCCATCAGGGATGGGAGCAGCAAACCGGGCCAAGTGCAGGGGAGAAGGGCAACAAAGTGGTACACTAGCGCTGGTGGTGGAGGAGACAGCACACAGGAGGTTTTTTGGGGTGAAGAGGGAAAGATGGCAGAAGGGTCAGGCTGCAGGCACGTGGGGCAGTGGCATCAGCGGGGCAGTGCACAGGGGCTACAGTGGAGGTGCAGAGCAGTGGCAGCACCTAGGCAGTGCACAGTTTGTGCAGCAGGGGACAGAAAGGCTCACTGGTGCTGATGGTCCCAGCCCTGAACTGCTTCTTAAGGCCCCTACACACAGAACAATGTGCTCATGATGCGATATCATGAACGAATGCAGGGTAGTAGGACAGTATAAGGGTGCAGGAGAAGAAGGTTAGAAGGTAAATAGGACAGGGGAACATTACTTAACATTCCCCTTTCAGGATTTGAACCATCAGGATGCCGCTGTCAGTGTACTGACAGCCGGGATCCCGTCCATTGGTATTTCATGCTGATTCCGCACGAGGGACTGTTACCATTACCAAGCAGTTTTATTAAAATGTTAGAATTTTATTGATACCAGAATGGGGGCATGACAACACCCAATAAGTACAGTAATATACTGTACATACTGCCTCTTCAAGACACACACTCTTGAAATACAATTTAAAATTGAATTATAAGCGACTGAATATTTTTTTGACACCAGAAAAAAATTTTTTTTTTCCACTTTAAATATTTTGGGGTATGGCTAATGGGAACATGACAACACCCAATAATTACAGTAATATACACTGCATCTCCAAGATACACACTCTTGAAATATGATTTAAATTGAATTATAAAAGATGACAAATGTTTTTTGACTCCAGGAAAAAACATATTTTTTCCACTAAATATTTTGGAGTGCAGCTAATGGGGACAAGACAACACTTAGTAAGCACAGTAATATATGCTGCCTCTCCAAGACACGCACTCTATAAATATGATTTAAAATGAATTGTAATAGACTGCAGATTTTTTTTTAAACCAGAAAATTTTATTTTCTCAATTCAATTATTTTGTTGATGCAGCTAGTGGGCACAATAAAACACCTAGTATAGTAACTTATGATTCCTCTCCAAGCATACCTCTTGAAAAAATATAATTTAAATTGAATTATAAAAGACTGGAAATAAAAAAATATATTTTTTGCTATTATATTTTTATAACATGAAAAGAAGTCTTCTTTGGGGTACAGCTCTCTCTGACACAGAACAGTTACTATTTTTGGACCAAAGATCTTGAAATCACACTTTCTCTGTGCTCATACACAAGTGACAATATATATACTGAAGTTTAGATAGATTAGATCAAAAAACAAGTAAAAGTTCACTTTAACAAACATATACAGTACAAAAGCCTGTTTGCAGCATTAGATTGCAAGTGCTACTATGTCTGGCAAACAAACACACAGTAGTCTGTTTGCAGTTTGCAGTGCACTGGATGGCAGTTGTTGCTAGCTAGTATGTCTGACCAGGGCAGAAACTAGGATTTTTGTCAACCTGGGCAAGGCCATAATTTGGCACAGCTCCAAAAAATACAACATAGAGGATGAAAAGGGTGTGTGGTTTTGTAACATTAGCCCCTTATAACACATTATGTCACACATTTATGCCCCTTATAACACATTATGCCACAGTAATGCCCTTACAACACATTATGCAACACAGTAATGAGCCTTACAACACATTATGCAACACAGTAATGCCCTTTACAACACATTATGCCCCAATAATGCCCCTTACAACACATTATGCCACAGTAATGCCCCTTACAACACAATATGCCACAGTAATGCCCCTTATACATTAAGCCACAGTAATGCCCCTTACACATTATGCCACAGTAAGGCCCCTTTTACATTATGCCACAGTAAGGCTCCTTACACATTATGCCACAGTAAGGCCTCTTTTACATTAAGCCACAGTAAGGCCCCATCTGCCTTCTCTTACCTGCCAGGGCCGTGCAGTGGGTGAGCTCGGGGTGGCATGGGACAGGGCTTCCACACGCTGGGGAACTGTCAGTACTGCCGTCATTGTAATGTAGTGCCGGCTCGTGGACCAATTGGAGCTCATGGACCGGCAGCCTCTGCTGATTGGCTGCTGGTCCGCGAGCACTGATTGGCTTGCGACCGACACCACGTTAGACTGATGGTGTCTGTGCCTCTCAAGGCTGGGATGCAGCTCCAAACCCATAAGATCAGCAACCTAGCCTTCTTCCTACCTACTCCATCTACCTACTACAACTCTATGTAATGCCATCCTAATGTCATCTATTGAAAGCACAACTACAGTCCAAACCCTTTCCATGCACTCTCCTGTGTGAAATGGCGCCTGATCACAAGGGACTCTTATATGCAATCTAAAACATGCAAGAGCTGAGATTTCTGGGAAAATTAAGTGTTGCCTTGTTTTGAGATCCAAACTTGGCAGGAAGACTCAAGCTCGGACTCTGTTCTCATAAGAAACTCCAAGTTCATATATGTTTGGATTTCTTCAAAATCGAACCCCTCATCTCTAATTCTACAATGGATAATGTCATCTGAAGAAGGTATTAGCTATCGGGGACAAAGCTCTGAAAGGCAAAATCTAGATAAATTAGAGAAGACTATTGTTCCCATCAGTGGCAGACTGGAGCATGAAGGGCCCAAAGGGGAACACAATAATAGAGGCCCACAAAGGGCGTGGTCAGTCACTGGAAGGGTGTGGCCAACTATAATGGGAAAAAGTATATATATATATATATATATATATATATATATATAAATCCATCCTTGGTCTGGAACTCCCAAAAACAATGTTTAACTGCTGCCGGTGCCCTCACAAAAAGAATGTATAGTGCAAAGGTGCAGCACTCATGGTATCTTAGAATGATATCTCAGTGATAGGCTAGTGTGGATAGGTAGTGGTGAGTATGGAGATGTCAGGGAGGTAGTGGTGAGTATGGAGATGTCAGGGAGGTAGTGCAGAGAGATAGTGTTTGGTGCGGAGGATTTAGGGGGTAGTGTAGATATGTAGTGGTGAGCCACCCAGTAACCCTTGCACTGCTGGTCATTTGTTGGTAAATTAGACCACTACACATATTAACATTATGCCACACTGTAGTGCCACCCATATTATACCAGTGTAGTGCATCTACATTATACCACACTGTAGTGCCTCCAAAATTATGCCACACTGTAGTGCCCCCACATTATACCACACTGTAGTGCCCCCTACAATATTCCACCTGTAGTACCCACAGATAATGTCACCTGTAGTGCCCACACATTATGCCACACTGTAGTGCCCACACACTGTGCCACACTACAGTGCCCCTCACATTATAGCACACTGTATTACCCACACATACCACACTAGTGCCCACACATTATGCCACCTGTAGGTCCCACAGAACTGATTGCAGTACCATATTATAGTATATCAGAGCTGCTTACTCTAGTATATCAGAATTGTTTACGCTAACATACTATAGTATATCAGAACTTTTTATGCTAACATACTATAGTATATCAAAACAGCTTACACTAACATACATTAGTATATTGGAACTGCTGACACTGACATACTGTAATGTAGTATATAAGAATAGCTTTCGCTAACATACTATAGTATATCAGAATTGCTTACCCTAACATACTATAGTATAGTATATCCGAACTGCTTACACTATATTATAGTATACAAACAAAAAATGGCAGCTGCTCAATCAATCTAGCAGCACTAATCAGGTGCATGAAAGGGAGCGGTCATACTAAGTAGAAAAAGGAGGGGGGTTTAACCCCCTATTGTTCCTCAGCACACTGAATAGTACCTGCAACAAGATATGAAGACTATATGGTCATAGAAATCAGAGATATTAGTTGCATGCATTTGCAAATACATGGGAAGCTGCTAGGCCACGTCACGGCTTGTCTGTCTCTAGCAGTCCCTAACACTAAGGGGTTCACATCCGGGGCGCAGTGCACCCCGAAAAACGTCCAGCCCTGGACTCCCCCAGGGCATCACACGAAAAATGGAAAAAGAGAGACAGTGCAGTGCAAAGTATAGCTGTGTAAGACTAATGACTGTTGGAAAAAGGGGTTAAAATATATGTGAATTATTACATGAAAAAAATACAAACATAATATGTGATGTAAAAAGCAACTATGTGTATTAAGTAGGGGTGAGCGGGTTCGGATTTCTGAAATCCGAACCCCCCCGATCCGAGGCCGATCTGAGTCAGGCTCGACTTTTCCCGCCTGACTCGGATCTGAAATCGAGGCAAAACGTCATCATCCCGCCTTCCGAGTCTCGCAGGTTTTGGATCCTATATAAGGTACCCGCGTCTGCGCCATTTTCTCACTCGGCTGTGGACAGTGAAACGGGAGGGTGGGAGTTAGGGCTGGCTGGGCTGTGTAGTGTAGTCTAGTGTAGTGCAGAGTAGTGTTGTGCTGTGCTGTGCTGTGCTGCTGTTGTCCACTACTTCAAAGTCCATAGGGGCTGGCTGTGTTGTGCTGTGCTGCTGTTGTTAATAGGGGCTGTGTCCACTACTTCAAAGTCCATAGGGGCTGGCTGGACTGTGTTGTGCAGTCAGTTCTCCATAGGGGCTGTGTCCACTCCAAAGTCCTGTGCAGTGTCCCAGTCCTAAAGGGGTGCTGTAGAGTTGTCCAGGGGGTGCTCTATCCATCAGGGGTGCTCCCCCCAAGTGCTAAAAAAATAATATTTTTTGTGTGTTTGTGAATTGTGTGCGCAGTAGCCGCACGTGCATCAACAAAGTAGTGCCAAGCGTGCGCCTGTGTCATAAGTAAAGGGCCGGCTGGCTTGACCATTAAAGGGTGCTGTAACCCCCAAAGTACACTCCAGTCCAAACCAAAAAAAAATATTTTCTGTGTTTGTGAATTGTGTGCGCAGTAGCCGCACGTGCATCAAAAAAGTAGTGCCAAGTGTGCGCCTGTGTCATAAGTAAAGGGCCGGCTGGCTTGACCGTTAAAGGGTGCTGTAACCCCCAAAGTACACTCCAGTCCAAACCAAAAAAATATATATTTTCTGTGTTTGTGAATTGTGTGCGCAGTAGCCGCACGTGCATCAACAAAGTAGTGCCAAGCGTGCGCCTGTGTCATAAGTAAAAGGCCGGCTGGCTTGACCGTTAAAGGGTGCTGTAACCCCCAAAGTACACTCCAGTCCAAACCAAAAAAAAAATTATTTTCTGTGTTTGTGAATTGTGTGCGCAGTAGCCGCACGTGCATCAACAAAGTAGTGCCAAGCGTGTGCCTGTGTCATAAGTAAAGGGCCGTCTGGCTTGACCGTTAAAGGGTGCTGTAACCCCCAAAGTACACTCCAGTCCAAACCAAAAAAAAATTATTTTCTGTGTTTGTGACTTGTGTGCACTGTGGCTGCACGTGCATCAACAAAGGAGCAGCGCCAAGCGTGCGCCTGTGTCCCATAAATAAAGTGCCGGCTGGCTCATTTCTTAAAGGGTGGTGTAACCCACAATGTGCACTACTCTCCAGCAAAAATAAAAAAAATATTTTCTGTGTTTGTGTGCGCTTTAGCCGCACGTATATATCAATATAACATAAATGGAGGACCAAACTTTCTCCGATAAAAATAAAATAGGGAAAGATCAAGAACCACTTCCTCCTAGTGCTGTTGCTGCTGCTGGGAGTTGTTCATCAACCCAGAGAGGAAGTAGGAACATCACTACTTTTACTAAACAATTGACCCTCCAACAGTCCCTAGCGATGAGGATGAAGTACAACAGCAGTCATCCTGAAGCAAAACGTATAACTGAGGCCTTGACTGCTATGTTGGTGTTAGACGTGCGTCCGGTATCCGCCATTAGTGCAGTGGGATTTAGAGAATTGATGGAGGTAGTGTGTCCCCGGTTCCAAATCCCGTCTAGATTCCACCTGCATCCTCAAAGCAGCAGCGACAAGCGTGCGTCTGTCTGTTAAAGGGTGGTGTAACTCTCAAAGTGTGCTACACAAACAATAAAAATATTCTACTTCTTTATTCTGTCTTTGTGAATTGTGTGGGCTGTAGCCGCTCTTGCATCCTCAAAGCAGCAGCGACAAGCGTGCGTCTGTCTGTTAAAGGGTGGTGACACCCTCAAAGTGTGCTACACAAACAATAAAAATATTCTTCTTTTTTTTTCTGTCTTTGTGAATTGTGTGGGCTGTAGCTGCACTTGCATCCTCAAAGCAGCAGCGACAAGCGTGCGTCTGTCTGTTAAAGGGTGGTGACACCCTCAAAGTGTGCTACACAAACAATAAAAATATTCTTCTTCTTTTTTCTGTCTTTGTGAATTGTGTGGGCTGTAGCCGCACTTGCATCCTTAAAGCAGCTGCGACAAGCGTGCGTCTGTCTGTTAAAGGATTACATCGGTGACAGCATCCAAGTAGGCATGTCAGACAGTCCGTACCTGTACTGGCAGGAAAAAGAAGCAATTTGGAGGTCCCTGTACAAACTGGCTCTATTTTATCTGAGTTGCCCCCCCTCCAGTGTGTACTCCGAAAGAGTGTTTAGTGCAGCCGGGAACCTTGTCAGCGAAAGGCGTAGGAGGTTGCTTCCACAAAATGTGGAGAAGATGATGTTCATAAAATGAATTATCAACTCTTCCAGGGAGACCAGCCTCCAGAACGTACAGACCGACCTGTGGTTGTGGATTCCAGCAGGGACGAATTAATACTCTGTGAGGATGAGGATGTACACAACACTGAAGAGGGTGAGGAATCGGTGGATGAGGAGGATGAGGACGACATCTTGCCTCCGTAGAGCGAGTTTGTGCAGGGACAGATTAATTGCCAGCTTGTTTTGTGGGGGCCCAAAGGAACCAATCATTTCAGCCACAGTTGTGTGGCAGACCCTGGCGCTGAAAAGATTGGTTTGTTAAAGTGTGCATGTCCTGTTTATACAACATAAGGGTGGGTGGGAGGGCCCAAGGACAATTCCATCTTGCACCTCTTTTTTTTCTTTGCATTATGTACAGTTTGGGGCCTAGTTTTTCAAACTGCCATCCTGTCTGCCACTGCAGAATCACGCCTAGATGGGTCACGTGTTTGTGCCCTCCACTCGTGTCGCTTTGCATAGTCATCCAGCTACCTCGGTGCAACCTTTTGGACATAAAAACACTATTGTGAGGTGTGAGGTGTTCAGAATAGACTGGAAATGAGTGGTAATTAAGGTTATTGAGGTTAATAATAGCATAGGAGCAGAAAAACCTACAAATTCTGTGATTTTAGCTGTTTTTATGCTTTTTTTCAAAAAAATACAGATCCAAAACACAAAACCCAGAACCCAAAACACGGAAGGGTGGTTTTGGCAAAACCGATCCAGATCCAAAACACGAAGAAAGATCCAGATCCAAAACAAAAACACAAAACACGAAAAGTGGCCGGTGCACACCCCTAGTATTAAGTGGTGATGCCATGAGGGGGCCCAGCCAGACCAGCCCCGGGGGTCTTACGCCCGAACGCTCACCCCAAATGTAGATTATACCAATTATAAGGCCTCATGATAAAGACACATATAAATTTTGTCAAATGTAAGGCCTCCTGATAAAGGCACATACATAAATGCATCCACATTGAGAGCCAGCTTACCTGGGAGTCACCCCTTGGAACTCCAACTAGCACTACTAGAACCAGCATGCCCTACTAATGCTGGCTCCTTCATGCCACTCATACCAAACAAACAAAAAATGGCAGCTGCTCAATCAATCTAGCAGCACTAATCAGGCGCATGAAAGGGAGGGGTCATACTAAGTAGAAAAAGGAGGGAGGTTTAACCCCCTATTGTTCCTCGGCACACTGAATAGTACCTGCAACAAGATATGAAGACTATATGGTCATAGAAATCAGAGATATTAGTTGCATGCATTTGCAAATACATGGGAAGCTGCTAGGCCACGTCATGGCTTCTCTGTCTCTAGCAGTCCCTAACACTAAGGGGTTCACATACGGGGCGCAGTGCACCCCGAAAAACATCCAGCCCTGGACTCCCCCAGGGCATCACATGAAAAATGGAAAAAGAGTGACAGTGCAGTGCAAAGTATAGCTGTGTAAGACTAATTAATGAGTGTTGTTTGGTATGAGTGGCATGAAGGAGCCAGCATTAGTAGGGCATGCTGGTTCTAGTAGTGCTAGTTGGAGTTCCCAGGGGTGACTCCCAGGTAAGCTGGCTCTCAATGTGGATGCAGTTATGTATGTGCCTTTATCAGAAGGCCTTACATTTGACAAAATTTATATGTGCCTTTATCATGAGGCCTTATAATTGGTATAATTTACATTTGGGGTGAGCGTTCGGGTGTAAGACCTCCGGGGCTGGTCTGGCTGGGCCCCCTCATGACATCACCACTTAATACACATAGTTGCTTTTTACATCACATATTATGTTTGTATTTTTTTCATGTAATAATTCACATATATTTTAACCCCTTTTTCCAACACTCATTAATTAGTCTTACACAGCTATACTTTACACTGCACTGTCACTCTTTTTCCATTTTTCGTGTGATGCCCTGGGGGGGTCCAGGGCTGGACGTTTTCTGGGGTGCACTGCGCCCTGGATGTGAAACCCTTAGTGTTAGGGACTGCTAAAGACAGAGAAGCCGTGACATGGCCTAGCAGAATCCTATGTATTTGCAAATGCATGCAACTAATATCTCTGATTTCTATGACCATATAGTTTTCATATATTGTTGCAGGTACTATTCAGTGTGCTGAGGAACAATAGGGGGTTAATCCCCCCACCTTTTTCTACTATATTATAGTATATCAGGACTGCTTACACTAACAAACTATAATTTATCAGAACTGTTTACAGTATCATATTATACTATATGAAAACTGCTTACTCTAACATACTTTAGTATATAAGGACAGCTTATGCTAACTTACTATATCAGAATTGCTTACGCTAACATATTATAGTATATCAGAACTGCTTATGCTAACATATTATAGTATATCAGGACAGCTTATGCTAACATACTATACTATATCAGAATTGCTTACGCTAACACACAGAATTGCTTACGCTACCATACTATAGTACAGGGGTGTCAGACCCTAGGCTCTTGAGCCACACGCGGCTATTTTGAATGTCCGATACGGCTCGCAGCTCGGCAGACCCCCACTAGTACTGAGAATGCTGGTCTCTGAAGTGATCAGAGACTAAAGGAGCCTTTCATAGCATCAGAGGCCAGCATTCCCAGTAATGCAGTGCACAGGTGATGTAATGACGTCACCCACGATGTGAGGAGCCTGTCTGCTTGCTGGATCCAGTTAGATCCAGCAGGCAGTGAAAGTGCCAGCGACGGCAGGACTCGGGAGCCCTGATGGTGTGAAGCGGTGCCAGCATGAAGACAGGAAAGATTCTTCATAGGGGTGTGGGCGGGGAGGGGGAGCAAGTACTGGGGGCACTACCTTAGGGGGCATGACTACCGGGAGCATTGCTGAATGGGCACAACTAGTGGGGGCATTGCTTAATGGGCACAACTACTGGGGGCATTGCAGAAGGGGCACAACTACTGGGGGCATTGCATAATGGGCACAGCTACAGGGGCATTGCATAAGGGCCAAAACTACAGGGGGCATTGCAAAAGGGGCACAACTACTGGGGGCATTGCATAATGGGCACAGCTACAGGTGGCATTGCATAAGGACCACAACTACTTGGTGTACTGTATAATGGACACAGCTACAGGGGGCATTGCATAACGGCCACAAATACTGGGGGCATTGCTTAATGGGCACAATTACAGGGAGCATTGCAGAAGGGGCACAACTACTGAGGGCATTGCATAATGGGCATAGCTACAGGGGGCATTGCTTAAGGGCCACAACTACTGGGGGCATTGTTTAATGGGCACAACTACAGGGGGCATTGCATAAGGGGCACAGCTACAGGGGGCATTGCATTAAGGTCACAACTACTGGGGGCAGTGCTTAATGGGCACAACTACAGGGGGCATTGCATAAGGGCCACAACTACTGGGGGCATTGCATAATGGGCACAACTACAGGGGGGGGATTGCATAATGGACACTGGCTTTCTCAATGTATTTTATGTGGTTCTGGAATTCAATATATGTATTTTATTTGGATGTGTCTTTTAAATGTATTTTATGTGGATCTGGCTTATTTCTGTTTATTTTATGTGAACGTGGCTATTTCAATGTTTTCTATATAGCTCTGACTTTTTCTCTCACTTTAACAGTGAAAAAATTATATTGGGAATGTTATGTAAATTGTGTATTTTCAATGTGCTGGGCTTGCCACCAGCATGACTAAAAACGGGGGTATGACGCAAGGTTATGCTCCTGCGAATGTCATACCAAAGGTGTGCGCACAAAAATGGGGCATGGCCTTGTGACAGCTAGGCCACACCCCATTTTTGAACATGCGCTTTCGGCGCGCGCATCTGATCGGCTCTTCAACGTGACCGCAGATATTTTTTTTGACTGATTGGCCAGCCCTGCTATAGTATATCAGAATTACTTACACTAACATACTATAGTATATCAGAAGTTCAGAACTGTTTACGCTATCATGTTGTAGTATATCAGAACTGTTTACGCTAACACACTATAGTACAGTATAACATCAGACAGACTAGAAACAAAACTAGATAATGGACTTACTTTATACATTCAGCAAATAGGGCTGCACAAAAGTGCATTGTATTAATAGATAGCTGGAAAGATGAATGAAAGTGGCTGTCACCGAGGTGATTGCTAGACGAAGTTACCATTGGATGACAGTCTAAGCATGAATTCCTTTATAGTTCATCAGGGCCTGTTGGTACCACTGAAAGTGTCATGATCTTTTTTTCACCAAGGCCAGATGGTGTCCTTTTTGAGGACTTGGTAATTCTCAGTTTTCCACATGTAAAACTCCTGGGAAAATGACCTAACTTGCAGCTGCTTAGTAAGGCTTCAGCAAGCCTTTAGAAAAGACTTCTGTCAAGAAAAAAAGATTGTACCATTTTCTGCAAAGAAGGGGGGTATGGGCTCTGTGTTGTATAATATAGTTGTAAAAACAATGTGCTGAAAAATCTACCTAAAATTTTCAGCTTATGTTCCAAAAACATGAGCAGCGGGACAGAGTGTTTAATGCACAAATAAAAGTGACAGCTCAGTTTGATGCATTTTTGCTACACTTAGCAAACAGTTCCCTTCTCAGTTAGCAGATGGCATGAATAGGATCACTGAATGTGGCCTAAAAGGGTCGACAAAGGACAAAAGTAAAAGATTCCATGGGTAGCTGTAAGGAGACTGGTGTGAGGATAGAGATTACATTAGCCGGAATTAAAGGGAAAAAAAATTCCAAGGTATCTATTAATGGATAAAACTGCAATACAGGTGTAATAATGAAGCAATAAACACTTTTTTTACCAAAAGGTGAGAATTCATAACTTGAATGACTTGAAAATAACAATATACATTTAATTGGGTTCACAGTATGCTTAACTTGTACAATAGTAACAGACCAGAGGTTCTACTATGTTATTAAAAAAATACAGCCAGTATACAGATAAAATAGAAAATATATAAATTATAAATGCATATATCAATACAGCAGACCAGCAGCATTGGCTTGTTTACACATTTCAGACTCAAACCTAATATTAGGGAAAGGTCATATACTGTAGTTGAGTTTGAAGCCACTGATATACCTTGTGTTGTCACATGCAGTGAACAAGAGTCTTCCACATATGACAAACCAAAAGATGAATGCTGTATAATTCATCCAATTTAAAGTAGAAGTCATTGCCAATGTACTGTCATGCTCACCAGACAGCACATTGCAAATGTAAAAGTTATGTGCATTTGTACAATTGGGCCATATTTGCAAAACTAGGCAGTGTCATTTAGTATGCAGGGCTGAAAAGATAGGTCAGAGTAATTTACTTGCGTTGCTTCATACTTGCCGAACCATGTAACTGCTTTAGCGCTCATTTACAGTGATGTGAGTCATTTTATGACATGCCTCACAGACAGACAGTATAGACCCTCTTCAACGCTGTGTGCATAGGTGTTACAGTACTTCATAAACTCCATGTGCTGCATTTAAGTGCAAATTTGCAAAAACCTATAGCAAACATACAGGAATATTTTTTTTGTATGTCTCATGTAAATTAAACAATGAAAGCTGATTTTTGAATGCATTGGTTTACATTAGCTACCATGGTATCAGCAGTAGTAGCTATAGCCAATCAGCTTCTGGGCCTGTGTAGCTGTTACCTTCACTGCTCCAATCCTTACTCTCCTCTGAAAACATCTCTGAGTGCTGTGCTCATAGGCCATAGTGTAGAGTCTTCGGTGAGTATGATTTTTGCCTTCTAAGGCTTCAAGTCTATTGGCAAGGCAAATGAAACGAGAAACTATGTGTCCCACTGTATCCACGCTAAAAACTGTGTAAGCCACTACAAAATGTTACTATGGGTCTGGGTAGGATCCTGTCAGATTTACAGTAGTGGACTGGAAAAAATATGTACTGTATATAAATATAATATTAATAAATAACCATCAGTGACTGTATGAGGTACCCCATGTATATTTAGTTGTTACAGCAGTTATACATAAAAGAGGCTCAATATTGTCTGGTTGAGGTAGGAAATGAGGAATCAGCTTCTTGCTCTGACACCAACATTCAGCAGTGCAAAAGTTATTCCTCTTCTCCACACCACAACAGAGAGGCAAGGCCCCCAGACACAGTAAATGAACAGCCAGAGAAAGGTATAAATATTTACTTTTACTTTTTGGAATGAACACATAAATATTTTTAGACTCTCAGCAATATTAAAGATGCAATATCAGGTTTCCACAGTAATATTTATCATACAATGAAATATTAAATTTCTTGGAGAATGACACTAAGGAGCTCATTCAGACTTGCTCGCAAGATGTGGCCGCTTGCTGCCAAAAAGGGGCTGGATATTCAAATTCCACGCTCGCACTGTGTGGCGTAAGGACGCCCTCTATGTCTTAACGAGCTACACCACTGAGTGCTCGCTAGTGTATAAAGACGCCCCCTTTCCCCTCGCAACACACGTCATCTCCTGGAATTGTTGGATTAATCAGTACCATTGAGAGCCATCGGAGCTGCTCGCAGCCCTTGAGGTAGCCCTACCCTGCCGCAAGCACTGCGATCAGTGCTGGCTGAAATACATGCAGGTGACGTGTACAATGACACTACTTTGCTAATTATGCACGCCCTTTAAACAGCATTTTGTTGGCCTCACATGCCTGCGTTCGCAACACCACTCCCCCGTTTACAAGCACCTTCCCCTGTTACCACCCACAAACGGCACTATCTGTCACTCAAAGTAGCGCTCTGGCTTTGTGCTATGAGCACACGATTCCCCATCGCAGTGACTGGCTTATGCATGCGCACTGCGACTTATACTCATGCGCACTGAGCAACAATCGCCTGGCAGGGAGAGATCGCGCGTTAGCGAACGGGTCTGAATCAGGTCAAGTTCAGACACAACTCAATGTCATTAGCAATAGTATGAATGTATAGGTTAATCTCTTAAAAACAAATAATAAATATGTATACTTCAATACATTTACAGTAGCACTAACTTGAATAACTGTTTCTACTTACAATACCAATGGAAAGATTATTACAGACCTACAGACCTTTCATTAACTGTTCAATTGCACTGTTAATTATCATCAAGCTACAGTTCTATCACACAGGCATCCAGATTAGAGATGTGTGACGGACCATTTTTGCTGGTTTTGCTTCTAATTCATCGTCCGGTTTTGGTGTCGGTTTTGCCAAAACGCTGTTACTGGTTTTGATTTTGTTTTTTTTCCAAAAATTTACAAAAAAAAGCTAAAATCACATAATTTAGGCATTTTTTGTTCCTAGAGAATTATTAACCTCAATAACATTAATTTCCATTGTTCACCAATATAGACCAAAGGCTGGCTGGCTATACTAAGCAAAAGAGCAGCGGCACAAATACACAGCAGTTATTTCTGTTTAAAATTGTTTTGTAATTAGTGATGTATTAGCAATAACCAATCAATCAAACCAACTCTCAAGTACTTTCAATAGAAAACAATCCAACACAGAAATTTACTAAGAATCGTGCGTGGAATATCATTGCTCTAAAGTAGTAGAAGTTAACAAACAGCAAAGAAAAAAAAAAAACTAAACCATGTGTAAAGTAACAACAGCATACATGAATTGCCCCTACACATGTGCACAAGCACCCACAACATGCCTATTCTGAGTACCCAATCTTTACCTCCCTCCTGGGAGCCCTGAGCCACTAATGACTGGCACTTTATGCCCATGGAAAGCCCAATCAGCCTTTTTGTTGAGCAGTTCCCCAAAATCTCCCCAACCATAAAAACAGTGTTCCATACCTGCGGGTCGAATACAGTGCAGGTTGGATACAGTGCAGGTCAGATACAGTGCGGGTTGCATACAGTGCAGGCTACACTGAGGGTTGGATACAGTGCAGGTCAGATACAGCACAAGATGGATACAGCGCGGGTCAGATACAGCACAAGTCGCATACAGTGCAGGATGCAAACAGTGTGGGATACAGTTTGGATTGGATACAGTGCAGGTCAGATACGCTGCTGGTCGGATACAGCGTACGTCAGATACAGTGTGGGTTACAGGCTGGGTAACATACAGCGTGAGTTGGTTACAGTGCAGGTCAGATACAGTATGGGTAAAAGTGTTGGTTGGATCAGTGCAGGTCAGATACGGTGCTGGTCAGATACAGCGTAAGTCAGATACAGTGCGGTACACAGTCTGGGTAACATACAGCATGGGTCGGATACAGTACGGGTAACAGTGTGAGTTGGATACAGTGCAGAAATGCAAAAGTGGACAAACCTAAAATCTGCGCACTCCTAGTAAATATCAAACACAATAGCAGATAAAGAGTAAATACAAAACATTTGGGGTTATCTTACTGCCAATGGGAAATGTTCAACATACTGTAGTAGATGAATGATCAACTTTAGTGGATGAAGTTGTAGTTCTTCTTATATGGAATCTTGCAAATGAAGAGAGAAAAAGAAACAAGAACAAAATAGTGTAGTAGTTCGTGACAAAGAGTCTCTCATAAAACTTAAAGGGATGTAGCTTCCTCCCCTGAATATGAACAGTGGAAATTATCATACCGCACTCACGTTCAAATATTATAAATTCCTCATATAAAGGTATCTTTAACCAGGAGATCTTGTCACCACTGTGAAATAAATCAGTTGCAGTTCTCACCCATGCAGAATGTGCAATACATTAAAAAAAGGTGGGCGTACCCCAACTCACACTAATGGTAAATTCATATGCTCATAAAGGTATCTTTCAATGCTGGTACTCTCATTCCTCTTATATCTGATGTCTTGTCATCGGTTTGAGTGGGCTCCTGGGAACTTCTGTTTATTTTACTATATTGCATACACTAATATGAGGAGAGCGATTCATAGAAGGATGAAAAGCTCTGCTTTCTGTTTCTACCCCTTCACTGACACCAGCCAATCAGAGGTGCCTGGGCTACTCAGCATGTCTGTGGACTAATAGTCATTACAGCCCAGGTGGGGAGAAATAACTGCATGCATCAGAGGCTGGGGGGTGTAACGTGCATGCCAGCCCCCTCTTCCCAGACAAGGATGCTCGCACACAGTATCAGAATAACCATGCTGCAGCAGCCTGCAGTCCCTGTACTGCAGAGTAAATCACCTCTCCATATTGATGTCAGCTCCTTATACCATCTTGCCTGCAGAGCGCGGTGCTTCATGGAGGCTGGGAAAGGCATCCATCCCTCCTCCATGCTGCTAGTGGGCACCGGGGCCAGTCCTCCTCATTGTGTGGCCAGCAGCAGGTAGAAGGTCCACAGCACCACACTGTTCATTGTTCTCCTATTTCACCTTCTGTATCAGAGACTTCCACTAGTATCTACCTCCTATTAACCAAGCTATACTGCTGGATGCTGTAGTACAGAACAACTGTACAGTCTTCACTAAGGTGATCAGCTATTCCTACCACAGCCAACTAGCTCTGCCCCCACTGCTCTGTTCTATCTGTCCCCATCCCAGTGCATGTTTGCTCTCCTTCCAGCTGTCATTTATTTACCCATCTTTTTCTCTGAATTCCTGCAAAGCATTCTGGAGAGTTTAGTTTCTGATAGTCATGACCCCCTGTGGCCTCAATAGCTGTGGCCAAATTGGGCAATAAAGGAGAACACAATGAGGGGTATCACATTTTTATTTTTACTAGTTCTTTTTGATCCTGCCACCTTTGAATTACGTTTGGCACATAGTTGAGATGTGGTCAGGTAGCAGTTGTGTCATCTTTTATTCCAATTTCTCGATCATTACCATCATCATAATTATAAACAACATCATCGTTTTTGTTTTCTTGATGCCTTGTTTGCAAGTAATAGCAATGTTTTGATATTGGAAAGTGATGACATTAGCTGCCCCTTTTCTGTGCTGTCGGTGCTTTGTGCTACAAGGATGATAAAGCTCTGTCCCTGCGAATCCCCTCCGCACACTAGTCACGGTATTTTCACCAAAAATACAGTGACAAAGTGCCCGTGCATGTGCCGACCGGCCACCGCTGCTACCCCCCAATGCTAAGCTCTGTCCCCCTGCACTAAACCCCGCCTCCCACAATCACGGACCCATACTGCACTGGGACCCGATCACCTGATGACCGGGCCGCAGTGCACTATGGGAGACCAGCTGACCGGAGGGTAGACATCACCGGAGGCCCGATCACCAGTCCCTGGAGTCAAGTAAGTAAAAAAAAAATTTGACAATTTTTTTTTACAGTAATCAGCTTGCAGTCTGCTTAGATGTATCAAGCCTTGGAGATAGATAAAGTACCATCTAAGCACAGCTTGTAAACTCACATTTAGGAGCTAATTGATAGGCACGTTATCTCTCTTCTCTTTATCTCTCTCTGATTTGATACATCTCCCCCTATATGTAAGTTGTTAACTCTTGTATTGCATTTAATGCTCTTAAAGGCTGATGCAGAGTTGAATGAAAGTCAGCCATAATTGCTTTCACATTACATGCATAGACCTAAATGCGTGTATTCAGCTATATGCATTTCTGCATCTGCTCTACCCCTGTCCATACACTTTGATAAATACCTATCATCATCAGTGTGCATTTGCACCAGCCTAATACTAGGTGCAATAGATATATCTAAGAACAGGCATACTTACACTTCTGCACACCTCTACATAAGCCACAGCTGCATCGACAGACACTCAGTGAACATCACCTATGGAAAACTCCCTGTTAAAGCCCAGTTATGCTCCTTCAGTTGTAACTGGAGAAGTTAATGAATTTGCACGTGTCATGAACCATCAGGCCACTGTACTTTCTTATAAGGTCTGTGTCATGGAATGAGAAACTTGGAGTTGTGTACCCGAACTTGGGTGTAGGACAGAGACACCTGGATCAGTAGGTGATTTGAAACTGGACGGTTTAATATAGTTTCTACTCATACAGCTGTGATATAAGAAGACGGTGATATAAGATGAAATAATAGAGTCCTCTGGGCAGAGATAACACAACTTGAAGGTTCAAAAACAAGACTGTAGGAAAAGAGTCTTTAAATGATCACTGAACTTGGAGGAAGAACTGTAGATTATAGATTTAACATGAACTTGAACTTGATCTCTGGGCTGGAGCAACTTGGATTGAACTTGAAATACTTGGAATTGACTCCGGACTGGAGTAACGTGGACTGAACTTGAAATACTTGGAATTGACTCTGGACTGGAGTAACGTGGATTGAACTGCTTGGGAAGCATAGGGTTACACAGGGAGCTCAGGAACATAGGTCATGCAGCAGCAAGGAATATTGTTGCACTGGCAACCAGCATGTGTTACAGGAAGGTCTTTTATACCATCAGGCTGAAGCCACTTGAGGTGGCTGCTGACTGGATGCATGGGTATCACCTGACCTGGCCCAAGATGGCCTCGCCCATGTTCCAGGAAACTTGCCTTGCTGGAGGCCTTGCATCAGAGATCACTGGAACAGCAGGCCGATGGCTCTGCAGGCAGCGATGGCACTGACATATGGGAAGATGCAGGAGTCTGGAGCGGAGGTTTCTAGCGTGGTTTGTGACAATACCCCCCTTTTTAAAAGTGGACTCTGGACACTTTCTTGGTTTGTGAGGAAATTTGGAATTGAAGATTTTAATGAGATGATGAGCATGAACATCGGTGGCGGAGATCCAAGTCCTCTCTTCTGGGCCATAGCTTTTCCATTCAATGAGATACTGGAGTTGTAATGACAGTGGTAATCCAGGATCTTTTTTACTTCAAATTCTGGTCCACGAGTTTTGACACTAGGAGACTTGGGAAGAACTCTCTGGAATCTGTTCAAGATTAACGGCTTCAAAAGTGACACATGGAAATAATTAGGAATTCGCAAAACAGAAGGTAATTTCAATTTGACAGCCACAGGATTGATCACTCTTTCTACAGAAAACGGGCCAATAAATAGTGGAGCAAATTTCATGGATGGAATCCAAAGTCTGAGGTTCTGAGTAGATAACCATACTCTGTTACCAGGCTGGAACTTTGGAGCGGCCCGTCTTTTTCGATCTGCAAATTTCTTGTAGCGCACAGAAGCTTTCAGCAGCGAAGAATGCACCTTACCCTAGATAGCTGTGAGATGTTGAAGCATATCCTTAACAGCTGGTACGTCAACAGTCGGTAGCGATGGGAAACCAGGCAAACAAGGATGATGACCGCACACAGTATAGAATGGGGTGCTCTCAGTGGAAGAGTGGTAAAAGGTCATTGTGGGCAAACTCAGCCCATGGCAGAAGCTCCAGCCAGTCATCATGAGAAGATGAGATGAACAAGCAAAGAAACTGTTCAAGATCTTGGTTCACCTCTCCATTTGCCTATTAGTCTGAGGATGATAGGCTATGGAGTACTTGAGCTTCACTTGAAGGGCTGAGCATAAGGATCTCCAGAACTTGGCCACTGGAGTTCAGAGGAGTTCTGAACTCCTCTGTCTGAGATAATTTCCTGGGGAAGGCTATGTAAATGGAAAATCTCTTTAATAAAGAGTTGTGCAAGCTTGGATGTAGATGGCAGACCTGTTAGGGGAATGAAGTGAGCCATTTTAGAGAACCTGTCAATGATGATCTATATGGTATTGTGACCCTGAGATGGAGGTAATTCCATGATGAAGTCCATAGATAAGTGGGACCAGGGCTGTTGAGGAACAGCCAACGGATGCAGCAGACTAGGAGATGTTTATCTTGAAATCTTGTGTTGGGCACATTTGATGAAGGAAGCAATGAAGTCTTGAACGTCTGCTTCAGCGTAGGCCACCAATAGGACCATTGAATAAACTTGACAGTCTTCTCCACACTAGTATGTCCAGAAAATCGAGAAGCATGAGCCCAATTAAGTAACTTCTTACATAGATCTGGTGCAGTGAAAGCCTTTCCGCGAGGAGGGTTAGAAGTGAGCTTAGTGGAAGCAAATGATGTAGGATTCAGGATTGGAGGAGAGAGTTCCTGGACTTTATCTTGTTCTGAGTTCAAAGAGTGAGATAAGGCATCAGCCTTAGTATTCTGTATTAGTATTCTGAGGACCAGGATGATAGGAGATCTTGAAATAAAAGCAAGAGAAAACCAGCGCCCATCTGGTCTATCTGGGATTCAAATAGCGAGCTGTTTGCAAAATTTTTATGATCAGTGAAGACTGAAATGGGGTATTGAGCCCCTTCCAGCAGATAACACCATTCTTCTAGAGCCAGTTTAATTGCAAGAAGCTCTTGGTCTTCGATGGAGTAGTTCCTCTCTGCAGGTAGAAATCTTTGGGAGAAGAAACAATAGGGGTGTAACTTCCCATTGTCGAATCATTGAGAGAGAACAGCTCCTACCCCTTCCATAGAGGCATCTACTACCAGAATGAAGTGGCAAGTCAAATTGGGTTGCCTCACCACTGGTGCTGAGATGAAGGCTTGTTTCAACTGATGGAATGCAGAGGTAGCTTCTGGAGTCCATATACTGGGGTTCACTCCTTTCCAGGTAAGAACTGTACTAGGAGCAACCAGGGAAGAGAATTCTTTAACAAACTTGCGATAATAGTTGGCAAAGCCTAGAAATCGCTGTATGGACTTTAATATGGTAGGCAATGACCTGTCGAGAATGGCCTGTAGTTTCTGTGGATCCATTTGAAGTCCTGTTCTGGAAATTATGTATCCAAGGAATGGAATGGCCGGAGCCTCAAACGTACATTTCTTCAGCTTGCAGAAAAGCAAATTCTTTCTTAACCGGAGAAGAACTTCTTTGACTTGTGAGCAATGTGACTGGAGATCTTGAGAGAAGATTAAAATATTGTCTAGGTAGACTATGACTGATTTGTAGAGATGGTCTCTAAAGATCTCATTAACATAGTGCTGGAAGACCGCCGGGGCATTGCTGAGGCCGAAGGGCATAACCAGATATTCATAATGTCCGTCCCTGGTGTTGAAGGCAGTCTTCCATTCATCTCCATCACATAAGTGGATCAAGTTATATGCTCCCTTAGATGGAGGCACCTTTCACTCTGTCAACAGCTTGGTTATGAGCGGAAGTGGATACCAATTGTTGATGGTGATATCGTTAAGTCCACGGTAGTTGATGCAGGGGCAAAAGCCACCGTCTTTTTTTTTTTTACAAAAAAGAACCCCACTCTGGCTGGCGAGGTGGAAGGATGGATAAACCCTTTCTCCAGGTTTTCTTTGATATACTCAGACATGGCTTGAGTCTCCAGCAATGAAAGAGGATAGGTTCGTCCATGAGGTGGAGTTTTCCCTGGAACTAGGTCGATGGGGCAGTCCCATTCATGATGAGGAGGAAGAGTGTTGGCTCCCTACTTACTAAACACATCACAAAAGTCTTGGTAAACTTCAGGGAGGCCTTCTAAGGGTTTCACAAGAGAAATTGGTACAGGAACCACTTGCTGAAGACAATTCTGGAAGCAAAATGGACTCCAAGCAGTGATCTGCAAGGAAGCCCAATCAATATGGGGATTATCTATTTGAAGCCATGGGAGACCCAGGATTAATTCATGAGAGGCTTTAGAAATCACAAGGTAAGACAAACTTTCTACATGTAGCTCACCAACTTTGAGCTTCAAAGGTTGGGTGCGATGCGTAACTCTCCCACCAGAGATTTGACTGCCATCTATAGCTTTTAAGGACACTTAAAAGCTATAGATGCGATGTCTGTGAACGAAGTCCGCGGTGAGGAAATTCCCAGCAGCTCCTGAGTTGAGCAGGGCAGGAACATTTAGATAGACTTGGTTCACCTCCAACAAGGCAATGAAGGTAGGATCAGTTTTCTTATGTGATTCCATGGATACTCCTAACTTAACCCCTCTATCATAAGTTAGGAGGGGGTGTTTTCTGGATGGGAAGGACAAGACTTGAGATGATGCTGCGGAGAAATGCAGTACAGACAGAGATTTCCTAGACGTCTTCTCTGATGTTCTTCAGTAGTCAGCCAAAAGCGATTCACTTGCATGGGTTCATCAGGAGGAGAAGAAGAAGTAACACATAGAACAGAATGACCTTTGGCTTGGTCGAACCGACTTCTCTCTATAACTCGCTCCCTATGACCACCCACAGCTTTTGCGAGCGGCCAGGTGATGGTCGCTACCATCGGGCTTGCAACAAGACCCTTGTGAGCTTTCAGCTCTAATAGAGCTGGAAGCTCACTACTGACATCACTGGTGATGTCAGATGTCAGTAGGGCCACCCACAAATGGCAGCCATTCCTTCAGGAACACCTCCATTTGTCCAGCCACCCCCCACCCCACCTACAAAACTGGGCGAGCTGTCGATCAACATTGACAGCCACCCAGTTTGTAGTGAGCCACGGAGTGAGTGAAGTTCTCACTCACTACAGGGCTTGTGCATGCCGCGCGTGCACAATGCACAACCATCGACCCACTTGTGACTGCATAGTGCTTGTGAGCGGGTCTGAATGATAACAGTGTAGTTGGAGAGCACTGGGTCAGCCTTCTAGAGAAACCCAGTCCAGGGCTTGACCAGTTCATAACGATATTATGTATGCCACTCGAGTTCTGGCAGTGGGAAAGTTTGCTGCCTGCAATTCAAAGTGGATCTTGCACTGGTTTAAAAAACTTCGGCAAAACTTTGGGTTCCCATCGAACCTGCTAGAAGGAGAAAGCTGAAGACGGGGTACTGGAGGAGAGACTACTTAAGGAACGGATACTGCAGCAGGTTTACTAGGCTGGAGGTCCCTCCTAGATGTTCCAGATAGGAGAGCTTGAATATTGTCCAAACAAGTAGAGACATCTTGAAAGTATTGCATCAACTGCATCTGGGTGGACTTCTGTCTTCCCAGACAATTCAACACGTCCTGGGTGGAACCAGATCCAGGGCCCTGAGTACCAGACGGGTCTATTTGGCCAGTGCAAACTGTCACGGAATGAGGAACTTAGAGTTGTGTACCTGAACTGGGGTGTAGGACAGAGACACCTGGATCAGTAGGTGATTTGAAACTGGATGGTTTAATATAGTTACTGCTCATACAGTTGTAATATAAGAAGATGGTGATATAAGATGAAATAATAGAGTGCTTTCAGCAGAGATAACGCAACTTGTAGGTGCTAAAAAAAGACTATCGGAAAAGAGTCTTTAAATGATCACTGAACTTGGAGTAAGAACTGTAGACTAGGGATTTAACATGAACTTGAACTTGATCTCCGGGCTGGAGCAACTTGGACTGAACTTAAAATACTTGGAAATGACTTCGGACTGGAGTAATGGGGATTGAACTGCTTGGGAAGCACAGGTTTACACAGGGAGCTCAAGAACATAGGTCATGCAGCAGCAAGGAATATTGTTGCACTGGCAACCAGCATGTGTTAGAGGAAGTTCTTTTATATCATCAGGCTGAAGCGGATTGGCTGAAGCCATTTGAGGCGGCTGCTGACTGGATGCATGGGTATCACCTGACCTGATCCAAAATGGGCGCGCCCATGTTCTAGGAAACTTGCATACTGGCGCGCCGTGCATGCATGGATCTGCAGCAGAGGGACACAGGCAACAGGGGGGATGCTACAGACGATCCTCAGGTGGAGGCCCCGCATCGGAGATCACTGGAACAGCAGGCCGACATCTCAGCGGCCAGTGATGGCACAGACATATGGGAAGATGCAGGGGTCTGGAGCGGAGGTTTCTAGCACAGTTTGTGACAGTCTGCATTGTAATGGACTCCTCTGTTCTCTCCTGCACAGTTCACTCTCTTTAACTGGGTGGCAGCAGTCTCTTTAGACACAGAAGCTGATTCAGACCTGGACGCTAAGCTGCACTCTCACGCAGCCAAGAGGGGCCGGGTATGCAAATGCCACAGTCACACTGTCTGGTGGTAGGACACCCTTTATATCTTAGAGAGCGGCGGCAGAGCAAACACACACCAGTATAAAGACGCCCACGTTTCTTTCTTAGCACACGTCATCTTCAGGAAGTGTGTGATTAATCGGTAACATCGAGAGCCATCAGAGCTGCATGCAGTGCTTGAGGTAGACCCTACTCCACCGCAAGCACTGCGATCAGTGATGGCTAAAATACAACCAAGTGATGTGTACATTGACGCTTCTTTGCTAATTATGCACATCCCTAAAATGCTGTTTAGACGCCCAGACACGGCTACGTTCGCACATCCACTCCCCCATTCAGAAGCACCTTCCCCTGTTACCACCCACAAATGGTGCTGTCACTCAAATTAGAGTATAGTCTGTGTACTACGAGCACGCAATTCCTGAGCACAGTGAGTGGCTCACGCATGCGCATATTGATGCTTATGCATGCACAAACATGCGATTGTCAGCCATAGTGGGCCATATCGTGTGAATGCATCTTAGCAAGCAGGTCTGAATGAGTTCCTCACTTCCTTATCCAGCCAACCAATCCACAATCATAATTCTGTATCACATGTGAGCCTCTAACCAGCCAGCTAACACCAAATATTGGATGGCCTATTTAAATCCTTCCTGTTCACAACAGCATTGAATTAATATAATCTAGGGTTGGCCATCGGTGTGGTTACCATTGATGGTTACCATCGGTGGCAATATAGCAAGTGACCATCAATGGTTACAAACTATGCAATAGATTTCAATCAAGGGTTTCGCCAACCGATTGTCATCCCTATTCTTTGACTAACTGGCAAGTGGACAATCAGAACCTGGAGGTGGGGCTTTGTGGGTGTCAGGGGCAGAGCTAAGCTCTGTGTCCCGGGACCTCGAAGAAAAAAAACATTCGGTTATGCTGTGCAATTAATGGAGGGAAACTATCTGGCTCTCCCCCATTGATCGTAAAAGCATTTGACATTGGCCATAGACCATCGATGATTATGAATCATCGATGGTCAATGGCCGTCTTTACTATAATCTCTCCCTCTGAGGATTGCTGTTCCTGTATTCAGCGTTCCATTCTAGAATCTCCATTGCTGTAGTGTCTCTACAGTTTGCTTTGTTACCTCTCCAGCTATAGTGTTTCTACAGATTGCTCCATATTTAACTCAGTAGTACTTCTCCAGCTACATATACTGCTTTTTTAGTGTCCGTCATAATTGCTGTATATTCAACTCAGCTGCATCTCTCCACATACATTGCTTCTTCAGTTTCTCTCCAAAGTGCTGCATATTCATCTCAGCAGTATACCTTCAGCCATATACTTTGCTCCTTTAGTGCCTCCTCAAGTTTTTGCATATTCATTATAGTAGTATCTATCCAGCTACATACACTGCTCTTGCAGTGCATCATCTAGTTCTTACGTACTCCATTCCACAGTATCTCGACAGCAGCTACAGCATCTTCTCATTTCAGTAGATTTCCAGCTACAGTCATCTCTGCTACTAAGTGCAACTTCCTATAGTGCTTACTCCATCTGTGCCAAACTTACACTAGTGCCTGATTCTCATCCAGTACACAGACTTCAATTATTCATATCTCCTTTTACCTGCCTCTCTGTTAAGATCTGCGGTTAGCAGATCATTTTAGTTGCTATTGAGACACTGCATTTATTCCTGTCTGTGTGGTGATCTCATGTGTTCAGTAATTACTGTCTCTGTGCAGTATCAGCTGCACACTAATTGATTGTCTTGTATGTCTGCACAGGCCAGGTGCAGAGGTTTGTCATTAGGGAGGCTTGCAGGCTTTGCTCTGACTGGGTCCTGTATCTGTTAAGTTGCAGCCAGTCGTTCACTCCATGCCGGTGATAGTGTTTCCATGTGTTTCCGGTTGTGGCCAGTCTCCTGTTTGTGCCAGTCAAAATCCAGTGCTCCTGTTTGTTTTATTCTTGTCTGCTATTTGTACCATCCAGGCGGCACGGGCCGCATAACATCTGCTGTTTGGCGCTTGTGTCATCTAGGCGGCATGGTGTGCATTCCTGCTGTCCTTAGTACGTAATCCAGTGCACCCATGCCTGTGTCATCCCGGTGACATAGGCCGCACCTCAGCATCCTATGTGCACAATCCAGTGCACCAACACCTGTGTCAACCTGGAGACATAGGCCGTACCTCAGTGTCCTAAGTGCACAATCCAGTGCTCCAATGACTGTGTCAACCCGGTGGCATAAGTCACACCTCAGCGTCCTGAGTGCACAATCCAGTGCACCAATGCCTGTGTCAACCCGGCGGCATAAGTCACACCTCAGCCATCCTAAGTGTGCAATCCTGTGCACCAATGCCTGTGTCAACCCGGTGACATAGGCCATTTGAAATAGGCCATACCTCAGCATCCTAAGTGCGCAATTTAGCACACCAATGTCAGCGCCTACCAGCCAAGGCCTACAGCCCTCAAGGCTGCTACACGGCTAAAGTCGCATCCAATTCAGCCCACAGGCTGCCTCTCACTAAAACTTACCAGCCCTCAAGGCTGCTACACAGCCAGAGCAGCATCTTGCTTCTCAGCCCAAAGGCAGCTCCTCTCCCAGACTTGCCAGTCCTCAAGGCTGCAACATCTCACCAGCCCTCAAGGCAAAATGGCCGCCACTAGCTAAGGATTCCAGCCCTCGAGGCTGTAGCTGGACATTCCTATTTCTTTCAGTGCTTATCATCTCCAGTCTACAAGGGGTACCCCCAACCTATCTCCTTTCCAAATCCTCCACTCCAGGGGCTGGCAACTTTTAGCCTGGGGGCAAATGCATGCAGGCGGCCCTGGCAGAGGAGTAGCATGTAGCCAGGGTGCCCAAAGAATGTGCGTGCTATGGCGCCCCCCCAAGTGTTCCAGGGAGGAGGCAGGTCCATATGGGATTAATGTAAAGTAAAAATAAAGATTAGGGACAGCCCCATCATGGTGCCCATATGCAGTGCCCCCCTGTGCCCCAGGAGAGGACCCCCTTATGCAGGCCTCCAGTAGTGCCCCCAGTAGTGATCCCTCCTATGCAGTTCCCATTATACAGTGCCCCCAGTAGTGGTCTCCCCTGTGCAGTGCCCCTTGTGTCCCCAGTAGTAAGCCCCTTATATAGTGCCCCCAGTATTGGTACCCCCTATGCAGTGCTCCTTATATAGTGCCCCCAGTAGCAGTCCACACCCCATGCAGTACCCACAATAGTGGTAAACCTTATGCAGTGCCCCTCAAATAGTGGCCCCAGTTGTGCCCCCCCAGTTTTGCCCTTTTCATAGAGCCCCCAGTAGTGGTCCCTCAATGCAGTGCCCCCAGTGGTAGTCCCCTCCCCCCTATGTAGTGCCCCTAGTAGTAGTCCCCTCCCCTCTATGCAGTGCCCCTAGTAGTAGTCCCCTCCCCCTATGCAGTGCTCCTAGTAGTTGTCCCTCCCTTTGTAGTGCCCCTGTAGTTGTCCCCCCTTGTAGTAGTCCCCCCCCTTGTAGTGCCCCCAGTAGTAGTCCCCCCCTTGAAGTGCCCCCAGTTATAATCCCCAGTAGTGGTTCCCCCTTGTAGTGCCCCCCCTGTAGTACCCCCAGTAGTGATCTTCCCCTTGTAGGACCACCAGTAGTGGTCTCCCTATTGTAGTGCCCCCAGTAGTAGTCGCTCCATCTTGTAGTGCCCCATTAGTGGTTCCCCCTTTGTAGTGCCCCCAGTAGTCCCCCCCTTGTAGTGCCCCCAATAGCAGTAGTCCCCCCTTTGTATTGCCCCCATTAGTAGTAGTCTCCCCTTGCAGTGCCCCCAGTAGTGGTCTCCCCCTTGTAGTGCCTGCCCCCCCCCTCAGTAGACACACGTAGTTAAAAAAAAACCACTTACCTGAATCCCCACTCCCGCCATCGCCTTCCGCTCCTCCGTCTGTCCTTCCCGGGCCAGGCCACTCTGCATTATGCGAGAGACGTCATGACATCATGACGCCTCTCCCATTTCCCACTGCGGGAGCCGGAAGATGGAGCGGCTCCTGCAGTGGGCGCAGCAGCAGCTAATGAGAGTCTGACAGACTCTCATTGGCTACTGATCAAAACAAACACACAGCTGCCGCAGCCGGCGGCTGTGTGTTTGTCACTTGTGTAGCGCTGACCGAACTCCGTCCGGTCAGCGCTACACATGCGGTGCAGTCTGTGTCACAGTGGCACAGACTGCCTGTGGCCTGCATGACGCTGTGGCCCGGGGGGCACATGGCACCCTGCCCCCCAGCCCAGCCCGCCACTGCTCCACTCTACAGTCATTGGCGTCGATTCCCTTCAGGAATCGTTACACTCTCTCTGTGCTACCCAAGGGAACTGCTGCCCACTACTCCTCTGCAGCTAAATGTTGGAAGTAGTGCAATACTCTGCTGCCTCCTCTCAACACCACTTGCACCTTGGCCATTACAGTAAGAATTGGAGGGATCACTCTTCCCTAGTTATGTATGTTTCCCCAACATTTTCTTTTCCTCTGATTACATACAGTATGTGGGTAGTCCCAAAGACTATTCTTGTACACAAGCCCACAAAATCATCAAATTTCTCTTTCAAAACTTGTGTATTCCAAATAATATGAAACTCCATGCTGTAAATTATCATGGATGTTACAAATCATCTTTGAATTGTGTGATGTGTATAAAAACACTTGAGAATTATGGTCATCAAACATTTTGGTCATTTACTATATAATAGTGTAATTTACAGGAAGAGTTAATTATCTCTCCTATCTTTTTATAACATAAACTAACACATATATGTTTTTGTGTGTAAGAAAATTAACCCACACACATCTCCATATACTCTATATTATTGACTAAAGTGTTTCAAAACCTCAGATTTAATAATACATAGAAAGATAAGTTTTAGCCACTTGTCTATACAAACTACAGCTGCTTTTCTATCTTGTCATTTATACATAAATTACTTTTATTTAAGTCTTGTTAATAGAACTGCATTGAAGTTTATGTATACAGCCTACTTTTATTAATTGCCACTGGCAGCCTACTTTTATTAATTGCCACTGGCAGCCTACTTTTATTAATTGCCACTGGTACATTTCATTAAAGTACATGTTCATTCCTTATTATGTCACCTAAGATTATGACAGGACAAATTACTGGAATTAACTTATCTGTAGTTTTCTCCCTCGGAGAAATGAACTAGCACAGAATTTATAGGTTTCTATTTTCTAACATTTCAGTGATAATAAGTTTCAGCTCTAGTCCCCTACTGATATCTAATCAGTTATTTAGTTAAGGCCAGATATTGTTTCAACTCACTGTGAATACCCCATGGGGGTCATATGGAATTTCTTTTTGTATGAACCCTGTCTTGATGATATAATACTAACCCAATGTAATGCTATTTATTAATGGTACTGTACAGTCATTTGAAAAGAGATAAATGAAAGAACTGTGATGTGATATAATATGAAAGAAAGGAAGACACAGTATATTATAACCAAATAAATGACTCCTTCTGCCACCAAAGCTTTACTGTAAGATGTAGTTAGAGATGAAGTTGTCCTGAAATGTTTTATTTTCTTTGAGTGACTCATTATTCTGTCACTTGAATATTTGTTTGAACCTGTCATTGCTTTTATCTTACTGTACCTTTCAAGGAAGAAAAGACCCCTGAACTCTTAAGATACATAGTATACATTCACTGGATAAGAGGATGCACTTGTATATTATAACTTAAGACTGGTGGAAAGATATTTTCTATATCTTTATTTATTCATAAAGTGGTAAATGCATTCCCTTTCTAATACTAGTGAGTCCAGTATTTTATATAATAGTATATATATGCTTTTTATTTCATTTCATTTTATAGTGGCATGTTCTTATTATGGCTATATACAGTACTGTATCTTACAGTGCTACACCACATCAGTAAGTCATTAGTCATTCAAAAACAGTGATGCTGTTGCCCAGCAATGAACAGAACATTGAACCAGGATTTCTGTTCTTCAGAGCAGCACAAGACAATAATCCAGTCTATTTAATCAAGCCAACAATGCTTCATATTTTACTGACCACTTGCCTCCTAAAGGGTGTACTGTCTCACAAAATGCCTTGCATGTGGTTTTATTACGGACACTCTACTATACAGAAATAACATCATGTTGATCAAATAAAAACTCCATTATTTATGATCCATCTGCCTTTATTAGGAGTGTATTCTAATTGTAATGTTTATAGCAAGGTTAGTATTATTTTATTTTTTTTATATTTCTTTTTGTGTATAAAAAATGTGTGTACTCATTGAAGCTACAGTATCTGCAGATTTTTATTTTGGTACTGAACAAGAGGTCAAAAAGCTGAACAACTTTTGCATCGTTATCTGACACTACTGTAACCATTACTGAACTATACCTGTACATTTTTATTTTAATATTGGTTCTTCTGATAGTGAAACAAAACAAAACCTTATAAAGTTGATTCTATGATAAATCCAAAATTCTTTATTGATAATACAAAAGGTCCACAAGGGTATAATAATGAGAAATTCAAATTACTGATAAAAGTCATTCAACGTGCAATAATCAACAGCCAGATCCTCTTAGAAATAATGGCTGTGAGAGGGAAAATATATTATTCCTCTCCTTCTATATGTGCACTCACATGAAAAAGATATAAATTGTGCAGATTCAATGAGGTATCTCTGAGCTGGTTTTGGTGTTCAAGGTTGATTATAGCTGAGTACCTCAATACACATTTAATACAGCCCAAATTGCAGTGCATACAGTATATTGTTCTATATTCTATGTGCCAGTTGTTTAGCTCATCTGTACCAGAGAACATATGGATTGACTCTAATATTCAGATATCACCAGGAAATTGTGAGTACTAAAAAGGTATTTATGCAGGCAAGTGCTCCATTTAAACTGATACATACTATGGACCTGATGCTAAGTGGAAGAAATCAATTGTATGTGCATATATTTGCCAGTATGCAGAGTTGTACGCCTCTTGCCATCAGTCTGATCCCGATCTGTAGGCTTGGTTAGATTATTACCATGCACTTGCACCAGCTCTATATTAGGTGCAAAATATACACATGGAAACAGGGGTGTCTACTGTAATTTCCAACTCTGCATAACCCACAGTTTCTTCAAAATTTGCCTATGGGAGAATGCTCCATCAATCCCCAGTTATGCCTCTTCAATCATAATAATACAGATGTGGCTCCAATCACTGGCTCCAATCGCGCCAAACAGCCTCTCTCAGCGTGCAAGTTCCTGGGCGACCTGGTCACGCTCAGTGCTTTTTTTGCTCAAAATGTACATCTTATTCACACAAATAACACAACTGGAAGCGACAGAACTACATTGCTAGAGTACAATGATCAATTTCATGTGCAATATTTGTATATCTGTGTGCAAATGAATCTGAATCTGTATACCAAATGCTATGATGCATAGGCCGCGGCGTTTTCTCACACCAAGTTCCATTGTGCTTTATCTGTCACTTGTACAGTATGTGTATAAAACTAATGCCTGTGCTGTTAAATATGCAGCCATGTATCTGTAGTACACTTTTAGTGTTTAACTGTGTCAGCGATGTGAATAAGATGCAAAAATGTAAGAAAGAGACAGTATGCTACATGTCTTGGAGCGGCTCTGTGTGCCAGGCATTTCGCCCCTGCGGTGTATGGAGGCTAGGTGTATGAGGACTCATCTTGCATGCCGTATGAATAATTCACTTACTTAAAGAGACTGTGGACACTAGGTGGTATATGTAATAAAGTGAGAGGTTTTAGAAGTGGAGATGTTGCCCATAGCAACCAATCCAATTCTAGCTATTGTCTTCTAGAAGATGCTACTTAAATGTTAAGTAGAATCTGATTGGTTGCTATGGACAACATCTCCACTCACTTTATTAAATATACACCCTAGAGTCCACAGTCTCTTTATTTAATAAAGTGAGAGTTTTTAGAAGTGGAGATGTTGCCCATAACAACCAATTCGATTCTACTTAACATTTAACTTGCACCTTCTAGAAGATAATAGCTAGAATCTGATTGGTTGCTATGGGCAACATCTCCACTTCTAAAAACCCACACTTTAGTAAATTTACCCCTAATGCTGGGCATACACTATACAATTATCTGTCAGATATATCTGTCCAATCTGGCTGGTTGGAATGAAAATCTGGTAATGTATGGGAGCAAATGACAATGGACCATTTGCTCACAAATACTGGAAAACAGACAAAAATGGTCGTTCAGACAAATTGGTTAAAGCACACGAATTTAAACAATTTGAACAATTGTTTATTGTCCATTTTCCAGTGTTTAAGACCATATGATCGACAGTCATTTGCTCCCATACATTACCAGGTTTTCATTCCAACCAGCCAGATTGGACAGATATCTGACAGATAGTTGTATAGTGTATGCCCAGCATTAGACATGGATTTGATGCTATATAAACAAACTGTCATTGATCTGTTCAGTTCAGATACTTTTCATATCACTTTGTTTTGTTCTTTAAGTTTGTTTTTTTGTGCACTTTTTCACATGCTCTTTTCTGAGCCTCATTTGTTATTTGCTATCACAATATAAATACAAACATATTTAGACCTGCACACTGATTACTGTTTCAGTTTTCTCTTTTGTGCCATATTATTACCATTTGTCGACATAATCAAAGTTGACCTTTTGCTGTTGACATTGTAAATGTTAACATATTAAACAGTGACATACTGTAGTGACGGCATACCACCCTGGGCTCACCTGGAAAGGGGTCCATCATTATAGAGTACTGTTTAATATTGGAAACTGGATTGCAGAACAGCTCACTAGATTATACCACTTGTTTAAAATTGAATGGTTTAATATCTCAAATTGAAAAATTAACCATATGTTTAAATACTGACAATTAAATTGCTCTAACATTAGCACTAGACCCATATTTGAACTTAAGTTTGAACCCTGGACCTAGCCCAGTGGTTCCCAAACTTTGTTGAGTCATGGCATCCTGGAGTATCAGCATTTTGTTCTTGGCACCCCAAGGCCTAAAGTTTCTTATTGAGAAATTCTGCAATCTTTATTAAATAAAATAAATTGTGCTTACATGTCACCCTTAGGGTCAGTTATGTGGTGGGGGGCATGATTCTATTTGTCTGCATATTTTATGTGCTTCTCACATCAGATTAATTTGTACCCTTGTGTTTTGTTAAAGGGATTGGGTAACATCTGTGATAATGGTGAGTTATAAAATGTGACACTTGCAAGAACATTTTTTCCAGAGTAAACATTACATTAATTAGAAATAAACATTAATAATATAATTTAAGCAGTTGTATTAAATCTTTGTTTTCATTTATGTGGTGCTTTCAGAAAACAGAAGGTTCTGTTTCACAATTCATCCTATTCAGTTGCATAGAATATTTTTCCATTTTCTTTAACACAATTAATTTGTTGGCCAGAAACATGGTGTCTGCTAACTCATCCTAGTATTGTGTATAATAAAAATGTGCTGTCTGCTCAGGTGTGTGCACCATGGTGTCATTTTCAGTCCAACCTGGGGTCAGAGGTACTGTGAGCACTTTTAGAGATTCTTACAAATCAAATCCTCTTGTCTGTCTGTTGTGATGTCTGGTTCTCCTCAGGGTCATGACTGTAAAACATAGTTACCTGGAGGAGGAGGTTTGTCCTGCATCAGAGCGCTAAAGTTTGTCTCAGTACCAATTGCATCTGGCACACAGCAGGATGAGGTTCTGTTCTGCCTGCAGATTCCGAAACAAAACACAATGCATCATTGGAAGTCACCAGGTACAAAGTAAATTTATACTGTACCGCACATTTTAGGGTTTAGTAAATGCAGCATATGCATGGAGAAATGTATTTCAGCAACACCAGTTTATCAATTCAATTTCAACACAATATTATTTAACTTCCACATGCTTTATGCAGTATATTGTGTGTTAAAAATTTACTACAGATGTGTCCTCAAACATTGTGGCTTCGGGGCCTGATACAGCGTTTTGAGGCTACTGTAGGTGTATGAGGACACATCTGTATGTTATTTTCTATGCATTATATCTATATATATATATATATATATATATATATATATATATATATATAGAGAGAGAGAGAGAGAGAGAGAGAGAGAGAGAGAGAGAGAGAGAGAGAGAGAGAGAGAGAGAGAGAGAGAGAGAGAGAGAGAGAGAGATGAGTTGATTATATGAGAACAATAAAAGAATGTATTAGTACAAAACATTACTTTTTCAGGGTCCAATATTTTGAATACAGCTGTATTTTAACCATCTTAAAATCCATTAGATGAAAAAAAAATGTTTTCTAACTGCCTTTATAAAGAAAGTTCAAACATGTACAAATACATGCTGACAATCATTCAACAATGTGCATTTTTTTCAGATTTGCTTTTATCATTTAATATACAGTTTAAGGGTTTAAGAAAATAAAAATAATGTCTACTACACAAATATTTTCTTTAAATAAACACTGTCTGGGTTACTTGTTACCAAGTAACATTACAGGGTTTCCCAAGATTTACGGTAAGAATCTAATGTTAGGCTTGCATGCTACATTAGAATTAAAGATGTGTGCCGACCCCCGTGTTTTGGTTTTGGATCTGTATTAACTTCATGTTTTGATTTTGGCAAAACCACCCTCATGAGTCTTGGTTTTGGTTATGTTTTTTTTTTTTCAAAAAAATAACTACTAAAATAACATAATTTGGTCCTATTTTTCTCCTACGGTATTATTAGCCTCAATAACATACTTTTTCAGTCATTTACAGTCAAGTTTGGCCACCTCACAGCTCACAAAATTGTTTTCATCCAGTTTAGGACAAAAGGTTGTACCGAGCTAGCTTCCTGACTCAGCTAAGTGACAGCAGTGGGTGGCACAAACATGTGGTAGTTCAGCTTCCAACATGACACATCTAGGAAACAGATTGGCTCTGCAGTGACAGACAGGAGGACAGTTTAATATAAACTATACAATACTACAGGATGTTATCATTAATCAAGAACTAGATCAGAGGCTCGAGGGAAGTACAGGGAAAATGTAGGTGGAGTATGTAGTGGAAGAGAGATTTATTGATCGAGTGATTGATTGATTAATCATTATTTTATTACTGCTATAAAAAACAAAGCAGAGAAGTGGATAATGCTATTAAAAAACAAATACCCAAAATGCATGAAAGTGGTGCATTAATTAATTGATTGATTCACTGACTAATTAATAATTGATTGATTAAGAAAATAAAATTTAAGGCCATAAAATATTACATTGTAAGTAGCCAAGGATTCCTCACAAGGGTTGAAAGAGAAGTAAAAAACGTAATAGTTGCAGCTAACCCCAAATCATCCTATCATATACTAAAAATAAATAAAAAACTGACCTGCTGGTCATACTACCCCCCCCTTAATTTGGTAATACACCCCCATAGTTCATTTTTAAACTTAAGAAGGTCATAAAAGATTACATTGTCAGTAGCCAAGGATTCCTCACAAGGATTGAAAGAGAAGCCAAGAAACTTATTAGTTGCACTGCAGAGCAGCTAACACAAAATCAGCCTTTCGTATACTAAAGATTAATAATAGAAGACTGATCTGCTGCCTAAACCCCCCCCCCCCAATTGGGAAACACACTCTTGTAGTAGATTTATGAGCACCAGAGAGTCTGATTAGGAGGGATGCACAATAACAATTTTGGTTTTGCTAAAAGACAAATGAAAAAAAAATGTCCACCAACTATAACACACTGTGTAGATATTAAGGCAGTGGCCACTGACCTACTGACCAATAGTGTGCTTAAACACTTCAGTATCACAGCATGAATTTTCTAGAACACACACAAAAAATTGCTTTTGATAGAAGTAAGACAAATTAAAAACAACTGGCCACCAACTGCAACACACTAAGCTCATGGAGAGACAGCGTAAAACAAACAGAAGAAAATATTTTTTTTCTATTTTTTTTAATTCGCATCTCAGCTGACACTGTATGCAGTCACAGCACTTATATATACGTGAACAAAAACACACTAGGAGACAGCGCACAGACGTAATACAAACAATAGAAGAAAACATTTTTTTCTGACTTTTTTAATTCACATCTCAGCAGCAGCAGCAGCCACTGGACACAGGGACTGGAGTGAACACAGCACAGCAGCAGCCGCTGGAGGTGGAGAGGATGGAGATAGCACAGCAGCCACTGGACACATTAACATAGACTGGATTTATGTGAAATGGTGCCCGAATCATCGCGGGTGGGACTCCAAAACCTGCGAGAATCCAACACCAGGATGATGATTTTTTTGTCTTGATTTGCAATCCTAGAGATGTGTGAACACCTGAGCCGCCGTTTGGATTCACTCGGATCGAGGAAGTTTCGGTGAATCCCTTCCTTGGCCAGATATGCTCAGCTGTCGCCAAGTTCCCTGGGCTGTCAAAAGTATTATCATGCCCCCTAGAGTTGCCATTTTCCTTAAAGTCATCAGTGCTAAGGATGAGTGGGACTCATCTTTAACACGTACATTAAAAAGGCACAAGGTGAGGCCCACTCTCCTTGGCACTGCAGGATTTCAAATGAGGGAAAATTTACCTAAAAGACCTGCCTATTGGTAACTGCTACTGTAGCTGGGAAAGGGGGCAAAAAAATGTAATTAAGCCACACCCCCTCACAGATAAATCACTGAAGTAAATTCTTAAGTGGAAAGGAATGGGAGCAGTGCACTATCTCCCCTCAATCCTCACACCAATCCCCGTATCCTCTTTCAGAAGATGTAGACCCTGGGAAGTAATTCACTGGCATGGACGTAGCTATGCTAGGTACAAGGGGTGCCATTGCTATGGGGCTCAGAAGCTTAGGGCCAATGACACATTGTTAACCATGTTTTCAGAAAGAGTCTAACCCATTACCCAGCCTGAGTAGGGTGACATTCTATTTTCAGTGATTGGTGTGTGTAGCCAGCACAATATACAGAAATGTACAAGCAGAAAGATTGGTCAAAGGACAAATCCAGAAGTCAGTAACAGGATGGGGGTATGTAGAGACTATTTATACAACAGAAATCATCCAGCACCAAGTACTACTAAGTTATATCCCATTTTATGGGGTATACAGAGACTAGTTCCCATTTTATACTACTAGAGGTATGAAATCCAAGGTTACAAGGATGGCTGGCCAATTGAAGGCTTATAATACCAGTTCACTGATATTCAATGGCCTTGAAGGTAAGCAATCCATATGGTTTGGTCAGTCTGCAGTACTTGACACTTTTGATCACTAAGTGTTGTGGCATTGTTAATGTAATTGCCTCAGCACCAGATGCAGGATTTATGCTAGTCCCACACTGACAACATGTTTCCAGATGAATTGGCTTTGGACTCTCTCAGATCAGGAGGTAGTTTCTATGTATTGACTGAGTTGCACCAACCTTCAAATTTTATGAGCAGGTGAGATATTATTTAAATCCATTAACAACAAGGACTTATGTAGTATTTAAACTGCATAAATTATTTTATCCCCTACACTTTAAGGCCATAGGCTCTTTGTAGACTGTGAGTTCTAAATTGTTAGGGATTATGCAGCCAACATTTTCAAGACACTTAAGCCAAATGTTAAGTGTCCTCAAAAAATTGAGATGCACATACAGCTGTAGTCATGTACATCATTACCGCAATGCATGCGCACTTTCGCATGCATCACGGCATAGTGCAGATATTGCCAGGCTGCAAATTCGCAGCCAGCGATGACCCCATTAAAGTCTGTGGTGTGTGCAACGTACTCACGCATATGCTATACCCGCCGGTACGCTACTAATGCCATCCATACTGTGATGCGCTCACATCGCGGCATAGATGAGCATGGCTACATCTGTACAAATATTTAATCTGCTTGGAGTCAGAGGTTTCTATAGACTCTAAGGTATACCTAATGTCCTAGGAGACATATTTCACACAAATTGGACTGAGACCACATTAATTGAGGGCTGATGTGCATGTTGACAGATATCAGACATCAGTACCAACTTCAGGTAGCCTGTGATGCTAATATGAGTATTACGAGTGTGTTGTATAGACTTTCTGGGTAGAGTGGAGTTTGTATAGTCTCACCAAGCTTGTGTGTGCTTCCTCCTGATATACAGTTTCCTTGCATAATTCAAAAATATACAGGTAGGATAACTGGATCCCAACGAAAATTAATCCAAGTGTATGTCTGTAAACATGTGGTAGGGAATATAGATTGTAAGCTCGACTGGGGCAGGAACTGAAAATGTGTTCTCTATATAAAATAATAAAAATAAAAATAATTTTCTGTGTCATACTATAATGCTCACATTCTGTGTCACTGAATCCTCTTTCAGAAGCTTGACTGCAGACAATTGCAGCAGGGCTGGATACTGGCTGGCAAGAAACATTGTTTTCTGCATTACTTTTTTGTCCTATGCTTCATATGGTCTAAACCAGTGGTCTCCAACCTGTAGCTCGCGAGCTACCGGTAGCTTGCGGTCTTGATTTTGGTAGCTCACCTAGCTGCAGTACTGCCAAGTAAACTGGGAGGAAGTAACCTCTGACGTGCGTGTGCTTCCCCGTGGCATTGACGCCATGGGTAGAGCCGCAGGGAAGCACGTCAGGAGATTGACGCAGCCTCTACAGCAATCACCCGATGTACTTCCACGTTGTTCCACCCATGGCATCTACGCTATGGCGTAGTGAGTGACTCCGGCCCTGCCCTGTCGGAAAATCACACAGCAGCCCTGCCTATAACTTTTGCTCCTCTACTGCACACACCACTTTGGAGCCAGTAATTAACAGTGAAATGTGTCTGTGCTTAAATTTTATTTACAAACTACAACAATATCACTGTAATAAAGAAATACAATTTTATTTTCTTTGAAATATTTTTTAAATTTTCATTAAATTACCATCAATTGTTCAGTTATTAGCCAGATTTTTTTTCTACAATTTTAGTAGCTGTTCAGGAGGTATCATTTTTCTAAAGTATCTCACACCTCAATTAACGTTGGAGACCACTGGTCTAAACCATATCAAGGTTAGCTGTCTAGGCCTATTGCAGCATACAGTTAGTGCTGCCAAGACATTCTTCCCAATAAGTTTGCATTCTGATTTGTGTGTGATGGGATGTGGCTATAAGTCTCACATCCCTCTGTCAGATGCTCCTTGGGTGAACTCTTTCTTCCAGCATATAAATTATTTTGAAGAATTTGAATATTCTCTAATGTGCCATAAATATTCTGCATAGATGGACCTCATGGTTGATATAGTCTCAGGCTGTGCCACATGCTGTCTTTTTCTTTACTTGGGGGCATTTATGGCATGTACACCAAAATGTGGATGAATTTGTCATCATCATCATGGAATTATGTGCTATTGCTGCTCTGTAGGCTATTTAGCAGGGAAGTGATGGAGGTGTGAGTGTCCTGTAAAGAGAAACTTTTGTATAAGAGTAATATAGTTTATCACTGTAACCTGAACTTCTTTTGTGCTTATGTTTGTGCTGCATGGTGTACTGGGATAGTAGGACATGAATCAAGTACAAGAGCATTATAGTACATTTTTATTTAATTCTAGGAAAACTCCCCTGCCACTTCTCTGCTTTCTGTTCATCTTGCTGGGATATGGGTGGTGGCTGTTTGTAATAAATATTTGAGTATAAACAATAGGACGGTTTAGATATTATTTAATATTTATTTTCCACCTGTTGTGAAGTCAATACGTGTTTATCATGCATACTAATATACTTAAATGTGTCAGGTGGAGAGAAATCAATAAAGTACTATGTATTATTCTTGTTATGATTATAAACTTGTGAAACATTCTATACATGCTTGTAGTGAAATAATGTTCTGTTTACTCAACAGATTGAGATGGTGAAAGTAAGTGGTATGTGTCTTGTACAATGAGACCCTCCAGGATCTTAGAAGCTGCTTGAGGTCTTCCTCATAGGAGGCATATTCATGTGGAGAGATGGTCCACCTGTGTCTGTTTCTGCTCTCCTCTCCTTCTAAATCTTCTTTTTCACCTGTATATTGATGTCAGAAAGCCATGTATTACAGACCCATTGACGGTTTTACTGCTGCGCATACTCATCCCACTGCTACCTATATCAACCCAAGATTTTGGCAGCTTGGTTGCCAAGAATTCTGCCATAACATAGATTTCTTCTAATGTGAGCAGCACATTATGGCCAGATGTAATTTTCCCAGGAGAAGTAGTATCTGGGATCCCTAACCCTAATAAATGCCTACAATCACTCAACAGTCACATACAAATAATACACAGAACAACAAGATGAAGAAAAGACAAAACAAAAAAAATGTAAACTGATCAAAAATATACTAGACTAAACACAGCTAGAAGTCACAGAAATCAGGAATCAAATTTTAGGGCACAGCAAGCCACTAATTCACCAAGCTACTACTCTCACCTCTCTCATCTCCTACAACTAATCTTAAGCAGTAGTTGTATATAGTGTTGGCGATGTAGAAACTGCATGCTTGCATTGTGAAATCAGCCAATCATAAAAAGCATAATTTCAAAGTCTTAATATTTCGTTAACGTCACAGGCTATTTGGCGTGTATTTTTTGGTGATTTGGAGGGCAAAATTGCCGGTGATGTGATGCGATTTCAAACCTGCCATGAAAATTGCTGCTTTTAATATTTTTAGTTATCCAAACATTTAATCTTACCTCATTTTCTAACTATCCCACAGTGTGTGCAGCTTTAACAGGATAGGAAGCATAGTAGAAGCCCCCTTCACCACCACCAAACAATGTGCCCACCCTCCATACCTGTTCCTGGCATCACCATTTTTCCAGATGCCACATGCGCATAACAGACCAACGGCTCTGGCTAAAGGGCCCAGAGGCTTTTCTTCACGCTGTGTGGAGCCATATTTCCTAATAAACTACAGGAAAGATGGCACTGTCGGAAGAGTATAGGGAGGGTATGTTTTCTTATTGGGCAGTTAAACATGTGACACAGCAGGTAAGATTCCTTAAAACACATTGCTATTAAACATTTTGTGCCATATATTTCTTAGCTTGCTAAAAGTCACCTAAAATAAGGATTTTTCTAGCAAAATTTATTTAATAGCACCATGCAAAGTAAAATATGGAGCTTTATTCAGTATATTTGGTTAAGTTTATAAATTATAGATAAACAGATTCCCTACATTTCACCAAATATATATTTTTCATTTGTGAGTGTTCTTAGATTCACCTTGTTAGAATTCCACTATTGTATCCTGTCATTGGCTGATTATATGATGAGGCTCGTCACCACTAGTTGTACATCAACCTTGTAAGACTGGTTTAAGACTTTTCATGCATAAATCTATAAACAGCAATAGAACATACTGAATGCAGTGTTACATTATCTAACTGTCTTCTATATAAATGTGAAAAATGTGTACCTGGAAGAAAACATGATAAATTAATTTATTTTGAACAAATCCAGACGGCTAGCCTAAAATACGTGCTGGTAGGGTAATAACTGGGACAAATTGATATTTCATGTCCTCTACAGTGTAATCAGTTTGCTTCATCTGGATTTCAAGAAAAGTACTCCATGCCATCTCTTTGCAAATTTAGACTACCAATAAAATTACAAATAGCTTTGCTATGTTGATCCCATAATTATATAAAAGCTTTTGCTGCCTGAACCCATGCAAGACATCTATATATTTTCCATTTATTTTCTCATCTCAGTGTTTGTAACAATCTTACTATTAGAGAGTATGGTGCCATTTAAACATCAAAATACTCTGACTCTTTTCTTGAGCAAATGCTTCTTTCTGTATATTATTATGGAGCCTTTTGTCTAATACACATTTCTGTGTTACTTTACCAAGAGAGCAGTACCAGCATAGTCATTTTCTAGTTGTTTTAATATACTAAATTAACAAAGCAAAATAAAAACAGATATAGTATACTATATTAAAATAATGCATTAGTTGCTTTTTAAGGTGATCTGTAAGCTTCACATCCTACAACCATGAGTTTCATTAATCATAAAGGAAACATGAATGCCATAATCATACATTCAGTAATCTACCTGAATGAATATTTTGTCACTTCCAGCCAGACTGACCATTACAAGGATCATCAGATTTTTCATTTTTAACTAGAATTGTGTGCTGACCCATGTATTTCGGTTTTGGATCTAGATTCATCTTTGTGTTTTGTTTTCGATAAACCACCCTCAAGTGTTTTGTTTTTGGATCTGGATTAAAAAAAAAAATTGATAAAAAGTCTTTAAAAGCAGCGAAAATCATGTAATTTATGCAATCCAAAACCCAAACTTCGGATTTAAATTCCGAATTCAGAAAAGATCAGAACAGTAACTCGGATTTATCCAGATTCACAGAATTCAGGAGGATTTGGATTTCTGGGGAAATGAACCACACATCTAATCTTTACAGGGTTAGCAAGATGACTCCCTTTCTGGTCTGAGACATGTGAGAGTTTAGAGCAGAACTATAGAGGTGGCTGCACCCAGCCAACTAACCTGCACTGAAAGAAGAAACATCATCTTTAAAGTCTGTACAAAACACAAACAAGATTAATACAATAATGTTTTGCACTCTGTTTGGGGCTCATTTGGAGTTGAACATATGTCTGATTTTTTGCGTTAGATATGCATTTCCATACAATGCACGTGCACCAAAGATGTTTACACATTTGTCCATGCTACTGCCATGTTGTTATGCCTAGGGCAAGCATAGGCTGAGATAAGTAATGACATATTCACATAATTGTGATGCAATTAGATATGGATCATCCAAAGATATTCCTTTTAGGAAGTGTATCTCTTGTGGGTGCTGCAGGACTTTTACAAAGACACACAATGATGGTGATCAGCACTATCTATCTAGCCAGTTATGTTCAAATTATTGCTCCTTTACTACTCTAGCGGATAGTACTTAAGTCACTAACATTGCGGTTATATTATATATGTCATGGTCATGGACATCAATTCAGACATTTCTATTTGGGCTACTGTAGGAAAGAAGATTTCATTATTATAAGGAAAACAAACAATAGCTGTAATTGAATTAAACTAAATGTAATTTTAATGTCATTTAATTTAGCCCCTTTGCTGAAGAGGGTTTCTCAGTCCTGCTGTGCTCAATTTTCGACAGGGGCAGCAGCGGTGGATGTGGAGCAGTGGCAACGCACAGGTTCAGCAACAGGGGACAGAAAGGCTCATTGGTGCTGATGGTCCCAGGCCTGAACTGCTTCTTAGGGCCCCTCACACAGAACGATGTACTCACAATGCCATATCATGAACGATTTCCCTTGAACACTCCCCAGCACTCCAGTACACGATATGGTGCTTAAAACAGCACATTTTGACTTAAGAACTAAGGGCCTGATTCAGACCAGCTCGCGAGCGCAGAGTGCTCGCAAGCGGGTCGATGTTGGCCCAGTGCGCATGCACACGACGGAGCCGGCTCTGTCGTGCGCATGCGCGAGACCCGGATAGCGATGGGCAAGCCGTCGCTCCAGGTCTCGTACCAAAGGGAGCGTGATGTCGATGTAGAGTGACAGGGCGGCCCTTTGGTGAGCAGCCCGGGGGCGTGGCTGGCCAGACGGAGGCGTTCCCATGAGAACGCCTACCGTCTGGGGCCGGCCCCCCCACTGACATCACAAGTGATGTCAGTGGGAGTGCTTTCAGCTCTGATAGAGCCGAAAGCACTTTAGGGCTTGTGGCAATGAGACCCTAACACAAGGGTCTCGTCGCAAGCCTGATGGTCGTGATGGTATTGACCATCGCGACCATCTTCCTGGCCGCTCGCTATAGCTGTGGGTGGTAACCCACAGCTATGCGAGTGGCCAGGAGGCCACTCTAAAAAACCAGAGGGCCGGCCCTGATTCAGAGCGAGCGCTCTGTCAGAGCGTCCGGCTCTGAATCAGGCCCTAAGTGCAAGATCTAAAGATAGCTGACTGCATACACGGATCAGTGAGATCCGTGATGCAGGCATCTGTGTAAAATAAATGATTCAAAGATACATGCACAAATCAGTGTGATCTGTGTGGCTGCATCTGAAAAAAAAATCAATAAGACACAGATGCATGTATAGATCAGTGAGATCCGTCCATGCATCTGTGTTAAAAAAATTAATGAAATTATATGAAAAAAAAATATGCTTGCCCTCCCAATGGAACAACCAGCCCCGGGCTCTTGAGATCCAGTACTGGTTGTGCTAAATACAGGGGACAAATGACGTAGGGGTCCCCCGTATGAAACACAACCAGCACCGGACTTTTCAGAACTAGTCCTGGTTGCCAAAATACAGGGGACAAACGATTTAGGGGTCCCATGTATAAAAGCGCAACTAACACAGTTCTAGTTCTGGAAATACAGGGGAAAAATGTGTAGGGTCCCCCTGTAAATTCCAGAACTAGCACTGAACTTTTTTTAGCGGGGGAGTGATGCCACAGCCAGAGGAGCCCTTTCACTGGGTACCCCAGCTGAAGCATCACCCCTGACTGCTAGTCAGCTCAGGCTGGGGATCCCTGGGGAGTTGGGGACCACCCATAAAGATTTCCCCCTCTCCATGGCACCCCAGGCCTGTACTAATATGCCAGGGATATCCCCACACTTTTATTTTTTTTAACACAGGTTTTAATTTTTTTTAAACACAGAATCACAAAGGGATCTCACTGATCCTGCCCATGCTTCTGTGTTTTATTTATACACATATGCAGGCAACATGGATTGATCTGAGCCTGCATCTGTTTGCCGCTAACGCCCGCTACGTCCCCTGGCTCCTTCAGCCCGCAGCACCACTGCCCGCACCGCCACAGCTAGAGCCCTCTTCCATCCCTCCTACTCTAACTGCCGCTACTGCCTACAATGGACAGCCATCTTGGTGCACCCACTTTGAGTTCACCCTTCTGCTGGAGGCACCTACTGAGGCTGCGCAACAAGTTGAAACTTCCTATCTGTATAATTTTGCAATTGTGAGGTATAGTTTAAAAACTGTAACTTTCTCAATTACCTGAACCCCAAAGGGCCCTACCCTGGAACAAGAGCTACCTAATAAAACAAACCCCATCTAAATTCGCCCTGTACCCTGACTTATACCTTCCCAAAAATCCCCCATAGGCTACAGCACAAAAGTGGTCCTAACTGAGAGTGTCAGAAAAAACTGACAGTTGGAAATTTAGATTACTCCCAAATCCTCATTTTTTTATGTTTTTCCCTGAAATTTGGCATGCAGCACTGAGCAACTGTTCTACCAGTCCATGCCAAATTTCAGCTTGGTACCCCTTATAGCTTTTGAGGTATAGCCCCTTAAACACCATGCCCTCTAATTTTTTTGAGTCAGCCTTAATATAAGGGCACGACTATGCCTATATATGTGTGTACATACATACACATACTGGCTGAAGTACTCAGTTTCAACTGGGTATTTACCATTTCACCACTCCAGTAATACATTAATCCTTCACCTCTATAGTAATGTATCACTGCTATAGTAAGATATTACCCTCCCTCACCTGTGTAATATCACATTTTACTCCCTCACCTCTGTAGTGACACATTATGCTTGCTTAACTCTATAGTAACACATTCCCCTCTCTCACCTTTGTAGTAACACATTACCCCCGGTAACCCCTGCAGTAACACATTCCTCTCCCTTGCCCCATAGTAACACATTTGACATTTCCCTCCCTCACCTGTGACTTAACGCATTCCCCTCCAATACCTGTGTAGTAATGCATTCCTTCCCTCACCTCTATAGTAACACATTCCCCTCCCTTATCCATGTATTATTACTCTCCCCTCCCTCACCTCTATAGTAACATATTCACCTCTCACTGCTGTGTAACACATTGTCCTCTCTCACCTCTGCAGTAACACTTTCCTTTCCCTCACTATTGAAATATGGGAGCCACACCAACTACCAGTGATGTTTGGCAGCACTTGGAGTGGCAGTTGGTATTTGAACTCTAAACTTCGCTGCAGCCACGATGCCTGTTCTCCTAGGCAGGATATTGCACAGGGGGAGGTGAATTTTGAAAAAAAATCCTTCATAGTGGTCACCTATGTCATGGCAGGAATATACTCCCTGATTTTCATGTTTCTAGGCATCAGTGATTCAAAACATTTGATATATATATATATATATATATATATATATATATATATATTTTGTGATAACTTGGGGTAATTAGCTTGGTAGATGGGTGTCAGTGGTGCAGTGTTTAGTGCTCTATTGAGGATTTATGCAGCTTTTTCAGGTAGAATAAATATAATAATACTTTAATGTCAGCACAATCAGGAAACAAAACAACAAACACCTAGCCCCCATCCGGGCACCGACTCACTTCTTTCCCCTGACTAACCTTGGGTGGCTAGTCTGCAAACCTAGTCCAAAGTCTCTCTCTGCGTCCTTCAGAGTAACACTGGGATAATTAGCCTAGCCTGGCTTGGCCTCTAGCTTCTCAATTGTCAGCTGTCCTGACACAGGCTCTGGCCTGGTCTTTAGTCTGACCTGATTACTTGCAGTTAACATAGTTAACTGAGAGTGTCAGAAAAAACTGACAGTTGGAAATTTAAATTACTCCCAAATCCTCATTTTTTTATGGTTTTCCCTGAAATTTAGCATGCAGCACTGAGCAACAGTTCTACCAGTCCATGCCAAATTTCAGATTGATACCTCTTACAGCTTTTGTGGTGTAGCCCCTTAAACACCATGCCCCCCTCTGAAATTCTCTATTCCCCTCCTACCCCTTACAACTGCCACTTCTCCCTTCTTCATCCCTTATTGACATCCTACCAAAGGCCTACTCATATTCACACGGCTCAGTCCCAGAGTTTTATGGCCTTCCCTGTCTCTCACAGGTCTAGGCTCAGGCCTCCTGGCCCTCAAAGGTTTTTTGGCACAATGAGCTCTGTCTGACTGGTCTTCCTCAGTCCTCCCTGGACTGAATCCACTGGGCAGCAATTAGGTGAGCCAACACCTGGTTTAAGTTCCCTGTGTGGGCAGATCCCTCCAGCCCCACACAGATTCCTTGGCTCACTTTCGCCATCTCTTGTGATCCTGTCACATATCCCCCTCTCCAGTTCAAAAACCCTGGGTTGTGCGACATGGGACATTTTTATGACAAAGTCCCTTTTCACTCTCCTCATGAGAGCCATCCATCATACCCATGGTCATACATACACTTGTGATCTTTAGGGGTCTCATTCTCCAAAGTTTATTTTCCTTTTCACTTTATTTCTCACCTTCTCACTTTATGGTACCAGTTATACCGTACTTGAGGCTTATCCTTGGGTACCATGTGCGGCATTAAGAACTTGAAGTAATTGTTCCCAAAGTGACGTACTTCATCTTCACTCTTGATGACTTCATTAAACCCAGCAAGTTCTTTTCCTCATCTTCTGGTTCATACAAATAATGGCATTTCCTTTGTTTCTTTTTAACCAAATATAAATTTCTTTTGCTTACACCTCTTATAGGCACACCTTTTGGCCAACTTCTCTTTGTCACATTATTAAACTTCAGCACAATAATTGTTTTAATCATATTTTCTTTGATATACCCCCATTTTGAACACTTTGGAAATATTTTAAAGGAGTAGTATCCAATAAAATTTGTGTTTTAATAAATATACTCATCATATTGGTTGAATTACTATGTTTAAGTGTGCCCCAAAAGCCGCTTTTTGTCTTCTCCTTTATTTCTGGCAAGAATAGAAAAACAAAATACACAGGAACAACTTGCTTTTGTTTTCACTATATCACACGTTGCCTTCAAACGTATTTTCAATACAGCAAAACATTTTTCTTCATCTGGCACTACAATAACCAGCATATCAAGCACTGTCTCTTTAACAGCCTTTCAAAAGGAATCACTGTTCTCCCAGTACCACACCCTGACATAATGAGGTCATAGGCTTGAGCATTTCAGCAGAATAAACCACAAATCTTCCTTTAACCCTTCCAATGCTGCACATTTCTCTTCACAGACAACATATATTTCAAAGCTGGCAATTCAAATACATTTGCACATCCTAACTGTTTTCCTCAAATATGCAGACAATATTCCAGCAATTTCTCTTCCTCTCCAATGACAAAAGTGTACACTGCAGCATAAGTGCATCTCATCTATGCAGACAATTCTCTTTATACAGTTCAACATGCATTGCTTCCACTCACCATCTTGACAAGCATTCCACCATGCTGGTGCAATATTTCCATAGGTGCTGTAGTCCACCTTTTCTGCGCAGATCGAATTGCCGGCATTCTCCACCATATTGCCTCAGTCCTCCCTGGACTGAATCCACTGGGCAGCAATTAGGTGAGCCAACACCTGGCTCAAGTTCCCTGTGAGGGTGGATCCCTCCAGCCTCACAGAGAAACCATGGATCACTATCAACATCTCTGGTGATCCTGTCTCAATATATATATATATATATATATATATATATATATTATTATCAGTTATTTATATAGCGCACAAATATTCTGCAGCGCTTTACAGATATATCTTACCATTCCCATCAGTCCCTGCCCCAGTGGAGCTTACAATCTATATTCCCTATCACATGCGCACACACATACACACTAGGGTTAATTTGTGTTGGGAGCCAATTAACCTACCAGTATATTTTTGGAGTGTGGGAGAAAACCCACACAAGCACAGAGAGAATATACAAACTCCGCACAGGTAGGGCCGTGGTGGGTATCGAACCCATGACCTCAGTGCGTGGGGCAGTAATGCTAACCATTACACCATCTGTGCCACCCCTATATATATATATAAATAATCAAATGTCTCATTTGTAGTAACATTGAAACCTGTAAATATAAAAAAAACAAGAACACAGCTTGTTTGATATATATATGTGTTGCTCCAGAAATCAACAACTTCAGTCAAAATCTTTGTTTATTTATTTACCCCTTAAGAAGTCAATACACAGCACCACAACAAAATGCATTGGATCTGAACTTTCTGGCTGAGCTCCTATTGGTATTCCAGATAAGCACAAATTGTTGCCATATTCGAAAAGCCATGGCCGTCATGGCTCAGCTGTCTCTTGATGTTCATGATTGAGTCTGTCACTGATGAATGGCTGCTGGTCCGCAACTGCAACCAGCACGCGATCACAACCAATTCCCCCTAGTCCAGCATTCCATTCCAGTGTTCCCTGCCCTGTACCCCCCCAGTCCAGCATTCCCTGCCCTGTGTCCTACCAGGTTCAGCCTGCCCTGCCATGTGCCCCCACAGGTTCAGCCTACACTGTCATGTGCCCCCAAAGCTTCAGAATTCACTGCCCTGTATCTCCCCCTGTGCATCATGCCCTGCCATGTGCACACCCTAGTTCAGCATTCTATGCACTGTGCCCTCCCAGGTCCAGCCTTCCCTGCTCTGTGCCTGCCACCAAGTTCCAACCTTCACTGCCCTGTGTCCCCCCTCCCTAGTACAGCCTTCCCTGCCCTGTGCCACCTCCCCCACCATATATAGCCATCCCTGTGCCCCTAATAGGTCCAGCCCACCCTGTCCTGCACTTTCTCTTAGTTTAGCCCTCCCTGCCGTGTGTCCTTCAGGTACAGCCATCCATGTTCTGCATACTCTCTTGGTCCAGCCCAGCCTGCCCTGCATCTCTCTGTGCCCACACCACCCGCCTTTGCCATGTGCCCCCATCACCCACATTTCCCCTGTGCCCTTCACAAACCACATTTTTTTTCCCCGCCAACCCCTTACATCTTTCACTTCTCCCTTCTTCATCCCTTACTGTCATCCTACTGAAGGCGATGAAGTCAACGATCAAGAGTGAGCATGGTAGGTAAGCACAATCTTCTGATTTAATTTTTTTTCCTCTAACACTGCTATCACTCGCGGAAACCCTGGTGGCAGTAAAATTTGTAAATTTTCACCAGTGAAAGCTTCCCCATATGAACTATATACACTCACATAGCCCAAACAGGACAGTTACACCATAATTGTGTAATATTTTGGCTGTTGTGCACTACCATCTACTCCAGGAGAAGGTACCTGTTCTCCTAACACTGTTTCAATATATATACATGATCCTGATGATAATTCTATAAATAATTTAAACGTTGATCCTAAGTATATAGGGTTCCTTGCCTTTGTTGCACTAAATTGCAACTAATACCAGTGAGTGCTGTCCATACCGGGATATATATATATATATATATATATATATATATATATATATCATGCTCCAACTTGCAGCACTCAGCGAACTTGTTAAAAAAAAATACTCACATCACCTTGTCAAGCAACATTTCTGGCTTTTTTGCCTGTCTCAGGCTACATCAACATCAACTGTCATTGCCTGACAACGGGAAATAAAGCCCGAAATGTTGCTTGACAAGGTGATGTGATTCTTTTTTTTGAACAAGTCCGCTGAGTGCCACAAGTTGGAGTATGATATCAATTATTTAATGCTGGCACCGCGGCAAGTTGAAAGCAAGGGGAAGGAGTGTGCCGCACCCCAGGACATCTATATATATATATATATATATATATATATAAGATAGTGTAATAAATCACTAAAACGTTGATGACTAATATCTGACACAGTTGTGCTGACTTTTTTATGGTGAGTTGTCCTGACTGTTTTAACGTGAGGCCACCATCAGAAGTGATCTTATAGCGGGTCACGGAGATCCAACTACAACCAAATTTAGTGGTTCTGAGTCGAACCGAGTCCCAGTATGGAATCACTTTGGGTTATCAAATTGAACCAAGTACCGGTTTCTATTTTCACCCTGTTTGGAACTCGGATTTTAAAACTGAAATCAGGTTTTGGATTGCATGTAAACAGATCAAAATTATAACATTTTAACTGTTTTTTAAATTATAAAAAAAGCATACAGATCCAAAACCAAAACATCGGGGATCAATGCACATCTCCAATATATATTTTTTTACAACTTTAAAGAACCACGTCCAGCAGGTGTGGTAAAAGCAGTTGTTTCTATTCACCACAACTCAGTGGCTACTACGCAGCAAATGTCAGGTCTTCCACAACAGCAGGTTACCAATATTTTATAATAAAACAATCACAGCAGTGGGTTTATCCTTTTGGTCACAGCCGATGTATACAAGATCAGTAGACCAAGATCAGTGGACCCTCCTGGTCCCAGCACCCTAATGCTAACCACACTCCTATCCACCTGGCTGACTTGTTCAGTATCAGGAGCCCTGAACCTTGTACTCAGGAGAACTTTAAGCCAAGATCTCAAGTGCTGACTATTACCTGGCTAGTAGTCTCAGCAAGCTACAGAACCTGGACTAGACCTACCAAATACCCTACACCCAATTAACTTGGTGGCGAGTTTGTCCCAACACACTCTGCACCTGAAACAATCCTGGGCTAACCTACTCAGCTATGGCTCTGTGACCCACCTGGCACAATATATTATATATATAAATATATATATATATAAATATATATATATATACACAGTCTTTACCTGTCCCTGTCCCATAAATCAGGAATGAAGGATCAGCACATGTATTGTAGATTCAAAGTGAAAAATTACATTTATTAGAAAATGTGCAAGACCCCAACAACCATTTCAATCATGTTGATTTTCCTCAGGGGCATAAAGACACATGTGTACATTGGGTCCTGAATCAGGCTGTAAATGAATTATAAGCAATTAAGTAGGACCAGGAGACACAAATGAGTGTCAGTCAAAAGGAGAGGGCATTGTCCAGTAAACAAAATGTGTGTCCATTGGTGCTTATTGTTAAGGGATGTGGTTGACAAAGTAAATAAACATATAATGCCAATGTGAATGTATTAATTTATGATCAATTTAACAGTGCTTCATCCCTGAGCTAAACTGATGTGAGTGACCAGGGAGCCAGGTTTGAGCCCTCATCACGTTTTTTTATGACACAGATGTTCAGGGAAAATCTAAAATTCCTTGATGTGGCCAGCATTAGAGGCACAATAAAAAAAGCTTTTAGAAGAAGTATTTGTTTACAATGTTTCCAGCTATACTTTGACTCCGTCCGTTATTCCAGCGTAGCTTGTCATTTGTCCCTACAGTTAAATTATCTGGTTTCAGATGGAACATTGCACTTTATAAAATGGTTCTAATTTATCCTAATGTAGACAATTCATTGACTATATCTTCTTAATTTGGACCGGCCCAATACCAATACTATGTGACAATGTGACTATGATCAGTTATTCTGATAGCTTAATCAAAATAACAATTATTTACAGTTACTAGACTAATTATTTTCTGGAACTGTCTCTATTACAAAGAACAAAATTGGCACATATTTATACATCAAGAATACTTATGTAAACAGTATTTTATGGGGATTCAGTCTTCATCCTGCATGGCTTAAACAAGGTATACCAAAATCACAATTCATTATGGTCTTTTGAATATACGCAAAATTGGGGACAAATTCATCAACATAGAATTCAGCTGTACCTCCCTTAATAAATATAAATAAGCATATATGGGTTATTATAACAGTATTTATACAATATTTATAGTGGCTTTTCTCCTCATAGATGTATATATTTTTTTTACTGCCTGTACTTATTTATATTGATTACATGGCCAGAGAAGGAGTTCCATTTCTATATACATTAAATCTTTTACTAATTATTTATATTTTTGTCTTGTCAATTATGTGTAATAAATACATTTTACCTGATAACAGGTATAACGATGGTATAACAATGGAAAAAAATTTGTTTATTGTATTAGTTTTTACTAGCGCATTCATTCTAGTTTGCTTTAGTTTTTCTGTGTTAAGGCCAGTAGGCATTTGGTACTATTTGATTTGCAACAAGTGAATAAAAAATATTTAGATTTATTTAAATATTTTAATTAGCACTGGGATCTGGGATAGCAATATCCCTCCCTCTTGTTTTGTACCTCCTTTAATGTAAAAATAACATGGGTCCTATCACTCTTTTGAAAACACTGCTTTCCAATACACCTAAAGACACACAGAAATCCTTTAAGGGGATTCTCCTTTGGGTATATTTCCTCAGAAATCTTCTAAATATATCAAATGTACCACATACTGAAATATGTTAACTGGAAGTACATTCTCTCACTCCCTTGGACATTCTTTCGTTAGCAAACATTTTTTATCTTTGTTAAGCTGATTTGTGAAATATGATCTGCCCTTGTAACCAGATATACTGTACATTGGCAACACACCTTTCTAGAGAAGATTACTTTGCACTGCTCTGTGATTGATTTAAAAAAATCATCACCATAGTCAGGGTTGTATCTAGGGATCCGAGCGCCCCTGGCAAGGTAGTGGACTGGCGCCCCCCGTAATTTCAGGAAGTGCCCCAAGTAGTAGTCCTCTCTATGCAGTGCCCCCAGTAGTAGTCCCCTCTATGTAGTGCCCCCAGTAGTAGTCCCCTCTATGCAGTGCCCCCAGTAGTAGTCCCCTCTATGCACTGCCCCCAGTACTAGTCACCTCTATGCAGTGTACCCAGTAGTAGTTCCCTCTAAATAGTGCCCCCAGTAGTAGTCCCTTCTATGCAGTACCCCAGTAGTAGTCCCCTTATGCATTTCTCCCAGTAGTAGTCCCGTCTATACAGTGCCCCCAGTAGTAGTCCCCCCTACACAGTGCCCCAGTAGGGGCCATCCTCCCCATAACATGCCCCCAGTAGTGTCCACCCCTATACAGTGCTCCCTAGTAGCCACACTCCCCCCCTATGCTGTGCCAAAACCAAAAAAAACACACAGAAAAAAATAAAAAATCAATTTACCTGATCCCCGCTCCTGCTGACGTCCACTTCTCCGGGCCTGCTCTCGCTCTGCATTATGGTATGGGAGAGACATCATGACGTCTATCCCATCACCAGCTGCGGGGGCAGCCAAAAAGTGGGCTCATGAGTGAGATTCAGCTGGCTCCCTCTGTGGACGCAGCAGCCAATGAGAGTCTGTCTGACTCTGAGTGGCTGACTGCTATAACAAACAGACAGCCACCGTTGGCGGCTGTGTGTTTGTAACTGTGATGGGCAGGCCACTCTCAACTGGTCTGCCCTACACTTGTGGGACACGGGGGACTAGCGGGGCTAGTTCAAGCCCCTGGGGTAGTCCACCTATTGGCTGAAGGTGGCACTGCCGGATGGCGCCCCCCCTTTGGCCAGCGCCCCTGGCGAGTGCCATCTTGGCCAATGGGTAGATACGCCCCTGACCATAGGTGTCAGTGATCATCCAGTGGCAGATCACTGCAGTTTCGGTAAAACACATGACCATAGTCCATGTCCCTACACCACCTCATGACAGGTCAGATATTCTGCTAAAATTAAAAGCACTTTGTGTTTATAAACTTAAAATGCTTAGTCCATCAGGTCTGAATAAACAACATAATCTTTCATGGTTTTTATAATAACCTTGTAAGATCTCCTGTGACATTTAGCAAGTGATATTGAACTTTATAATTCAAGTTATTGTGATTCTTTTTTTGCATTTTCCTTGCCCTACCACACTGTACATTTATTGTCTATCTGTGCCTCATCATACTTCTACTTTATGTTGTTATGTGCTGTATGTTTCATTGGCCCTGGTGGAATCCCTTTAATCTATTTAGTTTTTGTATTTAACTTTTGTATTTCTTTGGATGTTCTATTTAATTATCCTGTTTCCACCCAACTATTTGCTGGCCTTGTGCTGGCATATAACCATTTCCTACCACTAGGGCCACCACTTATATCACTTATAATTTATATTAATTAAACAGCATTTATACAATGTATGTTTACTTACTTTGCCAACCACCTCCCTGACCAATAAGCACCAATTTACACACATTTTGCTTATTGAACAATGCCCTCTACATCTGACTGGCACTCAATTGTTTTTCTCTCGATCCTACTCCGTTGCTCTGTAACTCATTCACAGCCTGGCTCAGCATGTTTCTGACTCCACCCACTTCATTGTGTTTGAGATCTGGGATGGTCCTTTTTTGCAAAGCAACAACTACCCTGTCAAGCTTTTTGTGATGCTGTTTCAGTATGTGTAGACAGGGCCTGTTCTAGACCAAGTAGAGCCCAGGGTTAATAACAATACTGGATCAGAACCTCTATAAACACCTTCCTATACCTTCTAATGTCCTGCCTATACCTTCTAATACCCTGCCTATACCTTCTAAGGATGATGCTAATTTGCGTATGCAGTCATACCATAAATAAAGACTTAGACATGGAATCTGTGGTTCCAAAGCACAAGTGTTATTCAGGTAAAAGTTCAGACAGTTACACGCAATTGATCTAGACACAATTTAGGCACAAAAGGAAAATTATACAGACCCAAGTACAGTATACATACGCAGGAGCTTCCGGACCCAGAGATAGGCATCAGCAAGAGACCCCTAGTCATACAGCGTTCAGCACGAAGACTGAGAACCAGCATTCGTGCACACATATTTATACCCCCCCAGAATAAACAGAACAATAGGGAAGTTTGTTGCTGATGTCATTGGTCCCAGGGGAGAAGCATCTGTTACAGCACATTTAACAGGCTGGTTCAAATAGACTCTCCCTGCCTCTAACAGCTGGGGATCTTCCTCTTCACACCCCCTGCAACATTCTAACAGTTGTTCATGAAATATACATTTTGTTGCTTGTAGACTCTGCGATCCATAACTTGAGTTTGTATGATGCAACCTCCCCACCGATAACACCGGAATACTGTAAAAAGAGTACGCATCAGTACAAGACCAAACACGACTTGTTTAGCATGTATAATACCTTAGTTATCAAATAGCTTTATTTCTCAGCATTTAAACTAAGTGAACCAACTTAAATCATACACTAAAGCTTATTGAACCTTATGTGTGAATATGTAATGTGTGGGTATTGAGGATTTGATATAAGGACGCTAGTTAACTTGGGGCAGATGCGTGCGCATAAAGCTAATAAAACAGCGGTTTCATACAAAGTCCTATGCATTCGCTAATATGCGACTAGTTTATTAATGTGTGTATGAGAAATGGTGAAAAATGCAATCGCATGGTGCTAATAGTATCATCTCCACATGTACAAAAATGTGAGTTTATCTAAAATGGCGCTTAGGCGGCCATTCGCAAAATGGCATCTTGCGATCTCATTTTCAAGATTGCGTCTTGCGATCTCATTTTCAAGATGGCGTCTCGCGGCCAGTTGCAAGATGGCGTCGCTGCGATTAAATTTTGAACTGAACTTGTCTCAGCCAATTATTCAGCTTTGACATTAAAATTTCCTTTGGCACCCCCTTTAAAATATAGATAATTAATAATAATCACCAGACAATAACTACTAAGGGGGTATATTATTTGAAAGATCACACTTCCATATTTCAAACTACATTGCCCACACATGTACTCGGGTAAGTATGGGCACTGGGTGATACTGTCTGGTGATCACAGGTGATTGCCAGACAATAGCTGCTAAGAGGTTTCATCATTTTAAAGAATGGACTCCTCTCTAAAATGGAGGTGCCTCCATACAGTATGTACATGTATGATTTTGGGGGTGATAGTGTGTGTAATGCCCTCTCACCAATATAAGGAAACAGTTTTCCATATTACAGGGTAATATAATTTGGTGAATACAACATGGCAGTACACCAGTTATAGTATATGCTGTAGAAGTGTAGAGCCTTCCTTATGGCTACTCAGTAGATAACTACAATTATGTTGACATGCTGCTTATTATAAATACTTTGCTTGCTAAGGGCTAAATCAATTTATTATCATACTTATAAGTTTGAGGAGTGCAGGTCACCCTCCTACATGGTGCATCTATAATGTTTTTTCATCTCTCAACACATAATTCTTCACTTCTAGTTACTAGATAAGTCTCCTGAGAATAGAGATTAGTATATTTACTAAGGTGCAGGTTTTCAGAAGTGGAGATGTTGCCCATAGCAACCAATTAGATTATCATTAACATTTATCTAACACCTTCTAGAAGATAATAGCTATATATAATCTGATTGGTTGCTATGGGCAAAATCGACAATTCTAAAAAAAACTGAACTCTAGTAAATATATCCATTGGTGTCCAACTTACAGTACTTCATAAACTATTTCCAATTGATGTAGGGAATTAGTTAAAAGATAAATATAGTTTAATTTAATATTAGTATATATGGAAAGTTAGACATGGTGACATTTACCTTTTAGTGACCTATTCATGATGTTAGGACCCCGATAATTAACATTCTATCTCGCCACGGAATCTGGAGCATGTGAAATCAGCTGTCCCAGCAAGCGGCTTCACTGCTCCTTTTCGGAGCAGTTAATCTTTTCTTTTCGGGAGTGCATATGCGCGACCTACAGGTCACGCATGCGCACAAGACCAGATGTCCAGCAGAAGTAGCCGGACAAGGGTGGAGGGATCTGAAAGAGAAGGAGCTTGTTGCGATCCACAAGTGGGAGCATTCTCCATCTGAAGATGGTGAATGCTACTGCACTCAAGCTCCGAAAATATTGTATTTTCAGAGCTTGATGAATTCTCTCCCCATACCATTCTGCAAAAGGAAGGTAAGTAGGAGATATCTGTGATATCTCCTGCTTTACCTTCTTAATGAATGGCCCGAACACTTAATTTTTACAATTGCAGGTGAAAATGTTCGTTTACACCTGCTTTTGTAAAAATTAATTGATGATGAATAGGCTCCTTAGAGTCTTCAGTCAGCAGTAAATCTAACTTTGGCAAACAGCACTTTTATTCAAATTACTGGTCTCTGTGGCACTTTATTTTACAAGCGTGAAAAGTACGTCATAAAGTTTTATAGGATTTAGCAATAATCACCCTCTGTTAATTGTAAGACAGTGCAATCAAGTGATATCCTCTAATTGTTTTACAAACAACTTGAGTGATTTAAATGCTTCTCTTCTGCCGTAAATATAAATAATTATCAGGCACTGCTAACCTATCCTGCTGCACTTGTAGCTGAATTAACCAATTTCAAAGGAATATATTAACCCTCTGTATAGTATGTGAGGCCGTATTCAATTGCCTGGCGAAAAGTCCTGGACTTTTCGCATGCCAGAGTTTTCACCATCATCGCCAGTTTTGCCTCCAGAAAAGTATCGCGCTCATCACCGTGATTCACCCTATTCAATTGGAAAGGACGTGAGAATGCGTCTCGGCGAAACTGAGATCGGCGAAAAGTACTGTCAGATTTGGGGAAAACAGCCTGACACACCCCTAAAGATGCACTGACATGGGGGATCACTATGGATACCCCTGAATAGCCCTGCTGAAGGTATTTGGGGTGCTTAAATGCTCTCAATTGGAGCTATATTGCATCTTTGCACAAGTGGTGAAGAATAGCATTTACCAGTTTTGTTTTTTTAAATAAGTAATCCCAGCAAAATGGGGTACATGAAAATGGGTATAAGCATGGTTAAAAATCGCTAAAGTGTGTTTTTAAAAACTTAAAAAACACACCTTCAGCATGCACCTGCAATTCAAAAAACAGCTTGGGCATACTTGTGGGACCCCCTGGAGTCGATTTCTCTAGTTTTGAAGTTTGCCCCCAAACTTTGATTTTTTTTGTCCCCAAAACAAAAGTACTTTTTCAGGGTGTTCTAAAGTTTTTTTAAACTTCTTTGGATGCAGTTTACCTTTTGGCGACTGTTCCAAGGCTGCAGGTGTGTTCCCACAAGTTTGCACCCCCAAACCCCCAATTCTGCACTTTTTTCCGCCTCCATTCACAGGCAAATCTTTTCTGCTGGTTACAAGGCACAGAATTTTCATACCAGTGAAAAGTCTGTGCAATTGAATACGGCAGAAATTTTATGACAGGCAAAATGACGTCATCGGCGAAAACTTTTGTGCATGCTATGGGGCCAGGCGGCTTAGGGGGCCTGTTGTCCCAGCAAGCAAACCCCTGTACTCAGGCTAAACTATGGGGTGGTCCAGGTGTGCACCGGGAGCCGGCATGAGCACCAGGCACTACACAGTGACAAGGAGCTGCTTCCCCAACACCTGGCAGCAGGATGGACCCAGCACATGGCCCAGACACCCGGCGTCATGCTGGCCCCCTTCACCCGGTGGCAGACTGATCCCGGTGGGAGTAGGCCCTGACACCCGGTGGCAGGATGGCCCCGGCAACCAGCGGCCGGCACCTGGCACCCTGCGGCAGGACAGCCCTTGCACCAGGCACAAAAGTAAGTTTGGCTGTTTGGTACTGTGGGGGTTGGGGAAGGCAGCTGCTACTACTACTATAAGCTGCCCTTCTATCTACACTTACCTCCTTCCTAGTCCCAGCACTGCCTGCCCCTAAAATCCTTCTTGCCCCCAGTACTGCCCCAGCTGCTATATACAAATGCCCCCTTTCTACCCCCAGAACTGCCTGCTTTAACCTACTGCTTGCCCCCTATTACTGCCCCAGCTACCATCTACCCTTGCCCGCTCCCTACCCCCAGCACTGCCTGCTCCTAACCTCTTCTTACCCCTAGTATTGCCCCAGCTGCTATTCACCCTTACCCCCTCTCTACTCCCAGCACTGCCTGCCCCTAACACCCTCCTTGCCCCCAGTACTGCACCAGCTGGTATCAATCCTTTCCAGAGTCGGCACTAGGGGTGTTCGACCAGTGCGGTCACACAGGGGTGCCACCCATAGAGGGTGCACCCTCCCCAACATCCTGATTTCAGCGGGACAGTACTGTCCTGCTGTTCCACCCGTGGGCCGACATGGTTTGGACATGGTTTGTTTTTTTGCATTGATAAATTACTCCCCATCATCTGGATAATGCCTTGGAAGACAAAAAACTAGTTTTGTCACTATTTTATAAATGGCGGGTGATGTTTTATAAATGGCGGGTATTGCAAATCGGGAGGTTGGGGACCCCCACCACTACAGCTGTGTGGACCCCCGGAGTGTGAATGGATGCCACTTGCATGCACGCAGCATCCATTCACTGATGGCAGAGGGCTGGGGGAAGTCCAGCCAGTGACAGAGGGCTGGGCTTTACCCCCAGCCTGACATTATATGGGGGTGTTCCATGCTGGCATGCCTCCAAATAACGTCATGCAGGGGGCATGGCCTATGGAAATGAGGCCATGCCTCCAATACAGGGTGCTGTGTACCGGGCTGGCACATGGTGCTCAGATTCCTTGAGCCGGGACTAATCCTTACCCCCTCCCTACCCCCCAGCACTGCCTGCCCCTAACCCCCACCTTCCCCCAGTACTGCACCATCTGGTATCTACCTTTACCCCTCCAAATCCCCAGCACTGCCTGCTCTCACTCCCCTCTACCCCAGCTCTACCCTAACTTCTCCCTGCCTTTACCCCCAAGCTCTACCCCAAATGCCCCGAGCACTGTGCCCTGCTGCCTGCCCTCACCCCCCATAATATGTAATGGGACCCAGAAATAGTGGAGCAGGACCCCAATTTTTAAAGTGAGTAGTCCCTAGGACTTATTTAGTTCGGTGCGATCATTGTATATATTTGTATATACATATATATATATATATATATATATATACACGTAAATACATTTATATATATATATCATATATATATATGCAAACACTCTGGTTGAGACCTGAGTTGGTGGGGGTCCCTTAAAAATTTTGCTATGGGGCCCACAAAGTTCTAGTTACACCCCTGGGTTCTAGTACACAGAATTTTACATTGATCTAACAGAATTATAATTAAACCCAATCTTCGTTTCACAAACTGTATATTTTACTACAGAAAAAAAATTATGTTCCTCCTCCTTCAATATAACAAGAAGGAGGTGCGAGTTTTGTTTCATTAAAAAAAAAAAAAAAAATATATATATATATATATATATATATATATATATATAATAACCACGGATGGGAAGACCAGCACACCAGATAAAGTATCAAAAAAATCAGTTTATATAGAATGCATGTAAAAACATGAACATTGGTGTCCAGAAAAAATATTTTCAGTCACAGATAATCGTGCAATACAGAATATACTTATCACAATCTGTATAATCAACACACTGGCACCAATAGTAGTATAAGCTGCCTTAATAGATGGACAGCCATCTATTAAGGCAGCTTATACTACTATTGGTGCCAGTGTGTTGATTATACAGATTGTGATAAGTATATTCTGTATTGCATGATTATCTGTGACTGAAAATATTTTTTCTGGACACCAATGTTCATGTTTTTACATGCATTCTATATAAACTGACTTTTTTGATACTTTATCTGGTGTGCTGGTCTTCCCATCCGTGGTTATTATTATGCAATTTCATATGTCTGTGCACCCAGCATTCATTTATTTTTTTTGAGAGTGCAGTACTTCTCTTCTCTCTCTCTCTCTCTCTATATATATATATATATATTATATATATATATATATATATATATATCTCAGCAGCTTCTGTATGTTATCAAAAGTTGCTGTGAAGTGGGAAAGCAGTTTTTACTGCACCTTCCAAAGTGGTTACTTGTGAGTTGATAACTATTTGTAGTTAGGAGGATCCCTGAGCCTAAGGTGACTCCATTGAAACATTTGGGTTGGGAAATATGTTTTGTTTCAGTCTTCATGAGCAAGTCATATTTCCCTTAGTATCATTTGATACAAATCTGGACTGTGCTGCTAGCAACCTATTTACCACAGGTCATATGTAAACCTTGCTACAGTAGGCCACTGCTTACCAACAGAAGGCAGGTCAAAACCTGGCTGGCAACTGGCAGCACAAGGTCAAATTTACTATCTATCTATGGGATATATTCAGATGCTTTATAAATGTTAAATAGAAGCTGATTGGTTATGGGCAACATCTCTACTTCTAAAAACCCTCACTTTAGTAAATATACCCCTATGTGTGTGTGTATATGACAACCCAACGTGGTGTGTTATATTTGGCTGCGGTTTCCATTGAAATACTGTGGAATAGATGCTAAACAATAGACCTGTTTGTGGCAGGTAGGATTGGGTGGAGCACTGCACAGATTACTGTGAATCACAAGTGCCAGCTTGACCAGACACTAAGGGACTGATTGCACCTGTAGTCCACCTGTACAGAAAATATTAAAATAAAGACAAGAAACACACAGAGTATTGTATAAATTAATTAAATAACCACTCCCCCCAGGGCCAGCAACAGAAATCATGGGGCCCAGTACACCCATTTTTTTAGGGGCCCCCCATTCCAGGGTACCTGTCAGAAACAGGCCAGTTATTTGAGTCTGTCCTCCCTGCACAGTGAAGAGATGCCGTGCGCATGCGCACGGCATCTATTCACTGCTGCTCTGCACAGCAGTGAAATTGATTTCTCCCAACTCCCTCCCACCGCGGGACACTGCGGCTCGCCGGTGGGAGGTCGGGACAGTACCTGAATAGCTGGACTGTCCCACCAGAAGCGGGACAGTTCGGGGTATGGCTATATGTGGTTTTTCTGGGGAACCTCTGAGACCCCACAGTTTCCCTTCATGTCCCATACTTACCTTAGTCTATATATGCCTACCACAGAATCTCTGCTTGTGTGTCTTTTCCTCAGCTTGCCATGCGCCGGATCCTCTCGTCTCGGTGTTGGCTTGACTCTGCCGGCTACTTGATTTTCAAAGGACTTAACCTAAGCAGCATAGGGACTGGTATTTGCTCCTTTGCATAAGCATAATATATGTATGCATATATATATTTTTTTATTATTTTTTAAAAAATATATACATAAGCTCCCCATCCCACACTGTCCTTACATATCCCACTATGCTCCCCCATCTGACACTATACTCTCTCAAACCTACCTCATCCCACAATGTGCTCTTCTATTAACCATTGTGATCCCCATCCCACAGTGTGCTATCCAATCCCACATTATGCTCTCCCATCACCCCTCTCACACTGCTCTCCCATCCTTTCTCACACTGTGCTCTCCCATCCTGCACTGTGCTTCCCAATCCTAGCCCACATTTTGTATCCCCACCACCCAGGGTGCACTTACCTGGAGGTTCCTGGTCAGCACCTGCTGAGTCCTGAGTCCTGACTGCTGCTGCTGGGTGGGACTGGAGAGAGGCAGAGCACTGTGGTGGGGCGGAGCTACCTAATGACTCCTTCTATCTCAAGGAGTCATCAGGCAGCAGCTCTGCCCCCACCACAGTGATGAGCTTCACCAAGCTGAGCCCTGGGAGCAGCCAGTAGTAAGCAACTGGCCAGCCCTGCTAGTTTATGCAGCATGTGGCTACAGGTAATGTCTCCAGGTCAGGTGGCAGATGGCACCCTGCTCCCCTCCCCCAGCCCCCACTGCATTGATCAGCAGGGGCCCCATACATGCCTGAACCCTGCTGATCACTGCAGCAGCAGTGCAGGCAGTGGCACACTTTGGGGCCCCTAGGACCTTGCAGCCTGGTACATTTGGACACCTGGACCCTCCCAGTTGCTGGGCCTGACTCCCCCACACATCCCTAGTTTTCCAATTTAATACTCACAAAATCCTGGTATAAGGTTCTATTCCACAGGTCTTGTCAAAATAACATCAAAATAACATACTAACAAATTATCCCTACTTTGCAACATTAGGGGGAAATGTGTGACAAAGGGGTCTCTGCTCTCTGGATTTGCAGGGCCATATCCATTTAGCCACAAGGTTTTCCCCAGAAAAATAAATGCGGGGTTCACAACCAATTTTCTATTAACACAGGTATGTGCGATCCTGATACCCATGGTATCTAATAGAAAATAGGTTGTGAAATTTTTTTGGCAAAAATCAGCAGGAAATTAAAAAAAGGGATATCAGCCTGTACCCTTAAAAAATTTTTGGTTAACAGTAATAATGGTTATTACTGTCCCAAAGCAAAATACAGTATATTGGGTTTTTTTAAGTATTAAATGTCTGATTAGTGCATTTTTTTTAAAGTAAAAAAAATATGAAAGCAAACCGTTTTTCATTTTATTACAAACAAATAAAATGAAAAATAAAACAAAGTAGAAAAAAGGTGATTTGGGGGTAATTTTAGACCAATTTAATTTTTTTAAAAAGTTGAAGCAATTGTTTTTCATTTAAATAAATACTTTAATTACATTTGGGGTAAAAAATGAATGAAACATTTTAATTTGGGGTAATTGGAGTACATTTTTGGTTTTAACGATTTTAGAAAACATTGGACATGCTCTGAAGCTTCGAAAAAAAAAGCAGCATTAATTTCTATAGAAATTACCCTGGCTGATTTTCTCACAGACAAGAAGCTGAAAGATTGCTGGGAGACATGGATACATATGAAGTTTTAGAGAATGATCCAACCTCCAAATTTGCAAAACAATTAGATACATAGTTGGGTGAAGGATATGATTTGGGAATAATAAACAAAAAAGAATATAACTTCATTAAGGAAAAGGATCCAAAAATTCCAACCTTTTACTTTTTGCCGAAGATTCACAAAGATACACAGAATCCTCCGGGACGTCCAATAATATCGGGACTGAAATCAATTACATCCAATTTATCTAAGTATATTGATCTCTTCCTCCAAGATTTAGTGTCAATACAGAAAAGTCACTTGAAGGACATAATAAGTATACTAAAAATTTTAGAAAATCTGGTTTGGAAAGAACACTACACTTTAGGAACAAGCGACGAAAAATTGTTATACAAATTTATTAACAATGATATTGGATGTGAAAGTATGAGATTATTTCACCCATAAAATCAACAGATACATTTTATAATGAAAAACATCTAATTGATTTTAACTCACAACTACTTCTGGTATGAAGGCAAATTTTATCTCCAAAAATACAGGACCGCAATGGGAACCTCCTTCACACCTAATTATGCAAATGTATTCATATCTAATGGGAAAATGAATGTATATGGGACAATAACAAATACAAGGACAATATAGTTTGCTGGGAACATTTTATAGATGACATATTTTTTGCATGAGATGGTTCAAATGAAGATCTACAAGAATTAATTAATTATATAAACAATAATGGCATTAATTTGGAATTCACAACTACAACAAGCAAGGAGAAGATACTAGTCCTGGATTTAGAGATCTACAAATGGATAATAATCACCATTCCAAAACCCATGTAAAGGAAGTAAATGGGAACAATGTCCTACCATTTTCTAATAACCATCACAGAAATTGAGTGAAGAATATTCCAGGCAGCCAGTTCAGAAGATATAAAAGGAACTGTATACTGAAGAGACAGTCTACCAGATACAAAGTGAGGAATTAAAAAGGAACTTCATAAACAAAGGATGCAAAGAAAAAGATTTGGAACTTCAGTTTGAGAAAGTGACAGAATTGGAAATAAGCAGCCTTATCACTTATAAACAAAGGATCCAGGTTGAAGAAATTAATTTATTGTTTATAACACAGTTCAATAGCAATAACAAAACTATTGAAACATTATTAAAAAAACACTGGCACATTCTGAAATTAGATACAGATTTAAATTCCATAATTCCTGAGAAATTATGTGTAATCTACAAAAGAGAAAAGAATATGAAGCAAGAATTGGTAAAAAAGCTTTATCCCATTAGAAGAGAATCATATGTCTTAGAACATTTTTTTTGCTTTAAGTGTCCGGCAATGCAAAAATGAAAGAATATCAACTACAAAACATCTAAGGAATTTAAATCCAATATCACTATGAAAACATATACAAATAAAGAATTTGCAACATGTGAAAGCGAACAAGTGATTTATCTTCTGGAATGTTCCTGTGGCCTGCAATATGTGGGCCAGACAAAGAGAAAATTGAGAACCAGATTAGCGGAACATGTCTTTAACATTAAAAGAGGCTTAGTTACCCATAGTGTCTTGAATCACTTTCTACAAGCCATAAGAAGAATCCAGAAGGATTAATATTTACAGCTGTTCAAAAAAACACCACAATTGGAGAGGAGGAAATATAGTTAACAACCTAAAAAGAGCAGAAACAGGATGGATCTATGAAGTAAAGACTTTGCACCCGTACGGATTAAATATAGATATTGAATTAAATGCCTTTTTCTAAACATATGAAATTTTATTAGTTCTTAGTACACCTAATTTTTAATTTTTAATACATCAATATCTTCAATACTTACAAGACCTTATATATCCAATATAGAAACCTCATATAAAAATTCCTCTATATTTTAATATCTATAAGTTATTTTATATTTTTTTATATCATTTATTAACTTATATAATATCTTATATATCTAATATAGGAACTTTATATATTTAAAAAAAAATCCATTTAATATGTGGTACCTTTAAATTTGAACTTTAAGTTTTTAAGTTTCATTAGAAGTAGTTTTTACTATTCCTATATTTTAATCTCCCAATAAAAAGATGGAGGGAGAACACATGGCTGCTGCCTTTTTATTTCACTTCCTGGATGAAGTTCCAGTTTGAAAATGAAGTTTTTTGCTATTTAAACAAACTTTGGTGGAGGACATGCCATCCTTGAAAAAGTGTGCAAGCGCACAAAATGCATTGGAGGCACTAGGTGGCTATCCTGAACTCTTCTTGGACAACCCAGCTACATGGCCAGTCACACACGCCATCTTTCCTGAGTGACATCATCATCAGCGGCCGATCGAGGCCAGATGCTATGGGACCACAGAGAGCAACAGCCAAGGCCAGGCTCTAGCTCTCCAACTACCACCACAACTGGCACCGTCACGCTGGAGGAGAGAAAGCGGAAGGTCTAAGGAAAGGGCAAGGTAGGGAAAGAAAGGTAACATTTCATGGGCAGAAATGACAGTCTAAAAGATAAGGGACCCATCAAATTCTCCTAAAAGGAGCTATACACATATAATTGTTTATTAATCAACATTTTTCTTTACAGGTACCACATTCATTTATGTTTATTATCATACATATAGCGCTCAGTGTTATTACATTCTCCTAAGTTATTTATATTAATTGAGCTGCTTAAGAACAAATAGAGCTCGGTAGTACATATCCCTTTTTATATTTGATTCTCTCACAGGCAGGCGAGGGGAGTAGCTGTGTGTTAAGTAATTACTTCTTGGGTGAAAGTGAATATTTAAGTGTGTTACATTATGATTGTGATGGATGCCAGTTAATGTTTGGTATATATCTACCTGGTCTATGTCTAGTTACAATTTGGATGTTTTGCTGATTGGTGCTGAACAAATGTGCAATCCTTATCAGGGCCAGATTAAGGGGGGGTGACAGGGGTGATTGTCCCAGGGCCCCCACCTCTAGAGCATGCAGGAGGGGGTTTCTGAGTAGCTAGAAACCCCCCCTGACCAACCAATTCCCTCTGCTACTACCATGCCTGAAGGGGGCGGAGCCAATACGGCAATATGGCAAGCCCTGCCCCCAAATGACCTGCGAATAGCAGCATTAGAGCCTAAGGATGTGAGCAGCAGCAGCATAAAAAGTAAGTGTGTATATATACGGTTTTATTGTGTATATATGTGTATATGTGTATGTTTTTATTGTATATATATATTGTATGTATGTGTTAGTGTGTGTGTATATGTTAGAGTGTATATGTGTATGCATGTGTCAATGTGTATATCTATATTAGTGTGTGTGTATACTGTGTGTGTATGTGTTCGTGTGTATGTATGTGTTTTTGTGCATGTATACTGTATATGTGTTAGTGTGTATGTATGTGTTTGTGTGTATACTGTATATATGTGTGTATGTACATTTTTGTGTGTATACTGTATATGTGTGTGTATATACAGTATGTGTTAGTGTGTATGTATGTGTATATGTGTGATAGTGAGTATTTTATATATACAGTATTATATACTGTACATTTGCTACATATTTATTATATATATGTGTATATATATATATATATATATATATATACTGTATATATATATATATATATATATATATATATACATATATATACACCAAGCAAGTCTTCTAAGGATAGAAGCAGGCGGCACTCATCCAGGACTTAACTCAAAGTGAATATTTATTAAGCCATGTAAGCCAATGTTTCAAGGCCAGAACGACCTTGTCATCAGGGTGTGACAAGGTCGTTCTGGCCTTGAAACATCAGCTTACATGGCTTAATAAATATGCACTTTGAGTTAAATCCGGACGAGTGCCACCTGCTTCTATCCTTAGAAGACTTGCTTGGTATATTTTTTTGTAGGAAGGCACCACAGCAATTAACCTTATTTTTATCTGGAGTGCCCATCTACATGCAGTTATATATATATATGTATATATATATATTTATAATTGCCATAGATTCAGCACTCTGGATGAGAAATCTGCTGAAGGGTGCCTTCCTAAATAAATTGATACAAAAAGATTTTTCCTATGGCAAGGAAAAAAGAGAGGCGGCATTCCCAATGATGGGCTACAAAAAGGTGTTTAAATGGATAACAGTATAGGTGCAGATAGTAAACGAAGTTTCAAAACTCTAAAGCCTTTTGATCAGAATGTACAGTCCATTTAAAGACCATTTTGTACCTCATCATTGGGATTGCCGCCTCTCTTTTTTCCTTACCATAGGAAAAATCCTTTTTGAGATATATATATATATATATATATATATATATATATATATACACATACACACATATACTGTATAGATAAAAGGGATATTGAACCATCATTGGAAAATTTTATTAAAAGATCCTATTTTGGGTTCTCACTTACCTTTAAAACCTAAAGTAATATACAAAAAAGCAAGAGCTTTGAAAACAATGCTTGCTCCCAGAAACATAAAAAATCGATCTACAGACAACAAAAATAAGTGGTTAACTTATAAGAAAAATGGGTGTTTTCCATGTATGAACTGTATGGTCTGCAAACATGTGGACAAACTGCCTTTTTCCTTTTTCCTTGATAATGGAAAAATTTATACATTAAAATCATTAGTAACATGCAATACCACATATGTCTTTTATCGCATTGAATGCGGTTGTGGGCTATATTATGTTGGAAAAATTAAAAGGCCAATAAAAATTAGATTCCTAGAACACATGCGAAACATCCGTTATCAGGTATCTAATCACAGTCTACCAAGACACTTTACTAGTGTCCATGGTGCCAACTCCCAATCTTTGAAATTTTGTTAGAACATATCCCCTCACATCATTATAATAGAAACTTAATCTTGGCAAAAAAGAATCCTATTGGATATATATGAATAATTATTTAGTCCCAGTAGGACTATATGAGGGTATTGATATTGTTTCTTTTTTATGAATCTTTTTTATGAACCTTTTAATTAATGTTTAATAAACCTCTGTCAATTTTTTATAAATTTTTAATGAATTTTTAGTGTAAATACTATTCATTTATTATATATTATTCAATCTAGGTTGTATATGTTTGGTTTATACATATTGGTTTGATCATATACTTATTATATTCAAGTAAAAAAAAATTTTAAGGATGTGTCACTGTATTTGTAATCACATTAAAATGTATCACTGTATTTGAACATTATATTCAATTAATTTATTTATACTTATTCACTCATCACTTTTAACCAAAAAGTAATATGGATAACCATCACATTGGTTTATTTAAATTTATATTTATTGATTACTATTAAAAGATTATTCACCCTTAAATCACACATTAAGGGGGTCATTCAGATCCGGTCATTAGCGCCGATGCGCTCGGACCGGGTTGATGGCCCCCCACAGAGCATTCGCACAACGGCGCCATCGCCGTTGTGTGAATGTGTGAGACCCGCTACGACCGACAGCGCCGGTCGTTGCGGGTCTTGATCCAAAGGGGGCGAGCTGCCGATGTTGATTGACAACTCGCCCCATTTGTAAGGCAGGCCAGGGGGGTGGCAGCCCAAACAGAGGCGTTCCCATGGGAACGCCTACCATTTGGGGGCGGCCCCACTGACATCACTAGTGATGTCAGTGGAGAGCTTCGGGCTCTAACAGAGCCAGAAGCTCTCCGGGGCTTACGACAAGGGAGATCCTACCCTAGGGTCTCGTCGTAAGCCCCGATGGTCGCGATGTCTCTGACCATCGCAACCATCACCGGAGCGGTCGTTAGAGCTGTGGGTGTTAACCCACAGCCTAACGACCGCAAAAGAGGTGGGCGGTCAGGATGCAAGTGGCCGCCCAGTTTCTGAGCGACCGCTTGAATCCTCCGACCGCCTCTGAATGAGGCCCTAAATGTCACAAGAAAAAAACACAAATAAAAACACCATTTAGTATTTTAATGTTATATTATCTTTCTATATATATTTTGCCCCACTTCCTGTGCAGGACATTTTGCCACACTTCTGATTTTATTAATCAGTCTCCTACGTCATTTCCGATCCTGGAAAATATGGAGATAATTTTATTAATTAAAACCTAAAGAAATCTATACCAAATAACCTGGAAAATAGTACTATTATAAAGACTAGTTGAGATGTTAATGGATATTAATGTATTATCTCATGGATGTAGGCAATGTAATGACACTTCCGACAATTAATATACTGAATTAAAGCAGCGTCGTGTCACTTCTGGTTTTCGGAAGACGCGGTCAATAGCTTTTTGATTCCTCATAGCGTCACGTCATTTCCGGTAATCCGGATGACGTGACTTATAGTTTTCAACCTATTACAGGCTACTTACTAAATAATAGCACTTTTGATATGTAATACATTGAATTAAACAATGTGGCGTCACTTTCCAGTTCATGGAAGAAGTGACCAACAGCATCTTTGACTCTCCATAGCGTCGCATCATTTCCGGTAACCGGATGACACTGCTAACAGCTTTTAGCCAATTTCAGGCTGTATACTAAGGCCCTCATTCAGAGCCGCATGTTACCAACAGTACGCTCGTTGCGTTCCGATGTTGACTAACCGCGCATGCGTCGGTGTTACACTGCGCATGTGCGTACGGCAGATTGCGAGTTTTTTTTCTCTCGTTCCTAAAATAGCGTACAGGAAGTGACATGCCAAATGTGATTGACAGAACAGGGCGTTTTTGGGTGTTGACGGGGGTGGAGATGAAAAAACGCAGGCGTGGCGAGGCGTTTTCGGGGCGTACATACATTAGCAGATGCGAACGTCAAATGTGTTCGGACCGTCTCATACGTCACTGGAACATCCGCTTTCCCTTCAAAATGCTCGCACAGCTTAGGGTCAGGATTACTCGACCACATTGGCGATGGCCTTCTCCTCCGTCCCGGGACTCAACGATGGTGCTGCGATTAATCGCGGCGGGTCAGTAAAGTAATTAGTGTTGGATTGAAAACCGGCTTGGTATGTGTTTGGAAAGCAGTTTATTGGGATAGCACAAAAGCGTACGCAGGTGGAAATCAGAGCTGCTAATGTCATGATTACACAATCAATTAGCGTACATTTTTGGTGTTTTATTTTGGCCACAATTTGTTGGTTATGGCCTATTGTAACAATAATGTCATCATGTTTTAATTAGCTCCCCTTTTTTTTGGTTTACTGTGGAATTTGCATCGCTATGTGATTTTTTAAACGTTCCTTAAAGAGGCCTTTTTTTTTTTTTAAGAGGGTCAGTTTTTGCCTTTAGGGCCAGGATTAAATGGAACCCATTTGTACAATAATGTCACAATACAATGTCAGTTGTTTTTTTTAAATTTATTGTTTAAACACAAACAAATTGGCCTAATATTTTGTTGCCTTTTTTTTGTGGCAAAGATATTTGTTAAAAAAAAAAAAAAAGCCATAACTGCTAACATCAACGTAAATACCAAATGTAAAAACATTTCACAAGAAAGGAGAGGGAAGTTTTGACCAGAAAGGAATATGAGCCAAGCACAGAAGGAGTGTGGGAAAAGTCGCCATTGCTGTCACCGTTTTCTCGTCCGTTTGGCTGGGTGAGGGTGGGCGCCAGACCGGGTCCGGGATGCCATCGGGCTGGCCTGTACAGAGGCAGATGTTGTGGCCTCTGGACTAGGCACAGGGCTAGGCACATTTGGAGGATTGGCTGATGTTGTGCCAGAGGTGGAGGATCCGGATGTTCCGGCAGGAAGGGAGGTCGGCTCCACCATGTGCTGGCGAACGAGCTGCTCCAGGGCATCGGCGATGCGGATGTTGGCCCTGGTATTTTTCACCAGGGCCTGAGCAATGATCACGTTGGCCGCAGCATTTTGCTCCAGGGCCTCAGCCACCCGTATCAGACTGGCGTCCATCCTCTGCAGAATCTCCGTATGGCAATCCGATTTAAAATTGAGTTCTGTGAGGAGGCCCACTGCCTGCGAGGGGGCACGCCCTGGACTGGCTTCTGCAGGGTCCTCAGCCGGATGTACTGGTTCCTCCCCTGCAGAGCCAGCAGAAATTCTGCGGCCAAGGCTCCCCTCTGGAGCAGACTCATCCGCCTCTGTCTCTGTTCGGAAAATTGGGAAAAGACTCACATTAGAATCTACATATTGGCACAATAGCATTTCAGAGTTGGTGACATCACAAGACTTACCTTGGCCAACATGAGGAGCCGCAAAGTCTGGCATGTCCGTATCCATGTTGGACACGCCAAACACCTCCACAGCCTGCACACACCCCTGTGCCAGCTCTTCTAAGTCTGTCAACTCCAATGACACAGGGGTGGGACCCCCACCTGTCCCCCTTGCATGCCTAGCCCTGTCGGCAAGTTTTTGCTTGAGACGATATTTGAAGTCTGCCCATCTGTGGAATGAAGTTGGAACCATTATCCTTTTTTTTACAATGGGGTTTGTTTATAGGATGGGAAAGTGTTTACTTACCGCCGTTTGACATCCCGGGCTAGACGGACATAATCACCCACCCTATTGACAGCAACGGCGACCTCCTCCCACATTCTCCACTTCTGGCTTTGGCTCATATTCCTGGCTGCCTGGGGCAGGATGTCAACGCACTTCTGGATCAAAACCTCCATCTCCTTGCTTGTGAAATGTGGCTGCCTTTTTTTTTTGGCAGCTTTGGCGGGTTGACTGGGGCCAGCAGTCTCTTCCATGTCATCCTCCTCACCTATTTGGGTAAATATGCAGATTTAGCCACTTCTCAACTTGCCCAATATATTTGTTTTAAAATAATCATTGAGCCAAAATGCATGAAGGCCTTACCGCCGGATTTTTGGCCATTGTTTCCCTGGTCTGGAGCCATGTCTCTGCTTCCAGAATGAAATCAACCAGAAATTCAATGTGATTTCGTGACGTATTTATACATGCGTCCTTTGTTTGCGGCCGCATCATTGATTGTGCGTCCCTATGATTCATCCTTAATTTGTGCGGGAAAATAAACACTATTTATGGCTTGGTGTGTGTGGAGTCGAGGTTGGGTTGTTGGATTGTTGGCGGTTAAGTTGTTTGGATTTGGTTGTTTGCGGTTGGAGGATTTGGCAGAGTTGGTTTTTTGTTTGGTTTGGCTACAGTTGTTTTGGTTTTCCGTTCGCATTTTTTTGCTTTTATCCCCATCCTTTCCTGATTTGGTAAGTTTTGTGCAGTCTAATTTGTGTCCAATTGGTGTCTACTTCTGTTTTTTGTTTAGCTATTTTTTTTTTAACACTAATTTCATCTTTTTTAGTTTGTTTTGGCTTTCGGACCCAAAGACCTTTTTTTTGGAAATTTTATATATTCGAGTTGGGTAAGTCCATTTATTTTCTTGCATTTGCGAACTAATTAACGCATTTTTGACTGTTGGTGTAGTGACTTGCATTTGCGAACTAATTAACGCATTTTTGACTGTTGGTGTAGTGACTTGCATTTGCGAACTAATTAACGCATTTTTGACTGTTGGTGTAGTGACTTGCATTTGCGAACTAATTAACGCATTTTTCGCAGCTTATTCATCATGTAAACCAGTTTTGCTTTTCCCTTTTCCATTTTTGGGGTCCATTTGAACCCTATTTGACGTACGGTGTGCAATGTCGTTTTCATCGATGGCCAAATGTGTGTTTCGCCTATTTTATGTGTTGGCTTGCAACAATTTGACAAACAAAAAATCACCCTCGAAATTTTTGATGTCTCATTTTTGGCTTTTTTACAGTTTATACGTATCATGACAATACCCCGGCATGTAAGCAGCTATGGATGGTATCCGAAAGCTAAGTTGTTTTATGTTACTTTTGGGGTGGCTCAAAAGCCTTACATTGTAAACTTTGAATTTCAGGTAGATCTGGGGCGAATTGTTCTGGCCCTGCTCCCGGAAGACGACCAACCTCAAACTCGTCCCAGGCGTAGGCATCGTAGGCATGCAAGGCCCCAGATATTTCGAACACGTGTCACCCTTTTTGGAATGCCCGATGATGAGGTTTTAAGACGCTACCGTCTACCTCCCAAAATCATCATAGACACTCTCTCATTAATAGAAAGTGATCTTGAGCGGCAAATTGACAGTCCAACAGCAATACCACCACTGACGCAATTTATGGCGGTGTTACATTTCTGTGCCTCAGGATCGTTTCAAACAATGGTGGGAATAGTGGCGGGCATCTCCCAATCCTCCTTTTCCCGGATCCTGAGGGCAGTGATGGAGGCACTTTTCAAGCACCTCCATCATTTTATTAAAATGCCTTTGGATATGGGTGCCCTTAGTGTGGCCAAGGCCAATTTTTACCAAATAGCTGGCTTCCCACACATCATAGGGGTTGTGGATGGTACTCACATACCACTTCAGCCTCCAGCACGGCTGGAGGCAATATTTAGAAACCGTAAACACTATCACTCCCTGAATGTAATGGTGGTATGTGATGCCTCCCTCCAGATCCTGTCCCTGAATGCTAAATTACCCGGAAGTGCTCATGACTCCTTCGTCATCCGGCAATCAGGGATATGGCAGAAATTAACCAACCTACAAGCTGGTGATGCGTGGCTTCTGGGTAAGTGGAGACCTTTAGTACATAACAATGTTAAGCTTGATACACAGTGTTCCTGATGTGGTCTATTTTTGTTCACTGGAGACAGTGGATACCCTTGCATGTCCTGGCTGCTCACTCCTTATTTGGCTCCCACACCAGGGCCACAAAGTGCGTATAATTCCGCACTTACAGCCACCAGGCAAGTGGTGGAGCGCTGTATCGGCCTTTTAAAAGGCCGATTCAGATGCCTCCACCGCTCTGGTGGCGAGCTCATGTATGTGCCGGATATGGTGTCTAAAATTGTGGTCCTGTGTGGGATATTTCACAACATTGCCATAAGGAGTGGTGTCCCAATGCAGCCAGAGGATGCCTTACCTGAGGATGGCCCCCCCGAGGTTGGTCGAAGGTCAGTATGTGGGGGGGCCATACGCGATGATGTGGTGGCCAGATTTTTTAGGTAAGTTTGAACAAAACTACAGTGTTTATACCTAATGTGTTTGTGTTTGTTTGCGAACATCTAATTTTGTTTTTTTTTCTCAACATCTTCTGTTTGTTCACATAATCTTTTGCACTCCAACGCTCACTACTTCCTGCTACCCTTACCAAACCTGGATCTGGTCCTTTTGGGCATATATTCTGGAACCCATATCGCAACGCCATGTTTGTGGAATCATGTTGGTATGGTCCTTCGTCAACCAGTTCTTGATTTTTTGTTTTTATTTTATTTCTTGGTATGTGTTGTATTTGAATTTATCACTGTGTTCTTTTTTTGGGAGTGACCACTTTGTTTTCTCTGTTATGTTGTGAATAAATGTTTGGAGAGTGAAATGGTCTTCCTTTTTTGGGACGTTAACAGCAAGTGTAACCAGGTTAACACAAGTTACATTTGACTAAGGGGTAAACCAGTACTGACGCCAGTTGAGCTAAACTGAAATATGTTTTCAGCTTCCCAACCCACACCAAAAGGAAGCCTGGCCCAACCTTGGCATTTGTAAGATTGGCCTAAGCAGCTTGCGCACCAACTAGGAACCTGGAAAATGTAGAAATATGTAATTGACACTACACCCAAAAAGGGAAATGACATTGTTACTGTTATGTGTTTCTTGTGTCTGTTTGACATACAAAGACAAAACACAATCTAACTTTTAAAAAAGGGAAATCCTTGCAGGAACAGTCTACTTATGTCATGCTAAACTATCTTGGTTTTGGATTTTAAAAATGAGCCACAACGTATATTTGTCTTAATAAATTTATTTAGAAAATATAACATAAAGAAAAAAACTACTAGCGAAGGAGGCCAGACAGCCGGTCGAGGGCCACCAGAATGCCGATGACATGTTGGCGCATCTGCCCCACACAATCCGCCACCTCTTGCCGACGCCTCTGTTCCTCTGTGGGTGAGAAAAGTGTGTGGGTTAATACAACAATAGGGAATCCACATTAAAAAAAAAAAAAACAACCAAATCACTCCTAAACACAAACAAAAAAAAAAAAAGGGGGGGCTGGCAAAAATACAAGGCCTAGGTACAAATTCCCACAGGTATGATATGTGTATGTTGAAATCACCAGGAAGAGGTAAAGGCAAACCTTCAAAATCACCAAAAGTCAAGCCACAAAAACACGAAGAAAGGCACGACACATGATTACATACAAACAGTTTGTGCTTTAAAAAAAAAAAAAAAAAAAACATACCGGGAGCCAAAACGGAAGCTCCGGAAATACCTCCATGATCCTCCTCGGAGGATCCGTCATTACCCAAAGAATGGGGAGGAGTTATGATGGACTCCGGGGAGGGGGTAATTGGAAGAGGGGTGGGTGGAGGAGAGGGGGAAGTGGGACGGAGGGGAAGGAGGCCCGACATTTCCGGGAGAGGGTCTGGGAAGGATGGGGAGGAGTGGGGAATAGGGGAAAGATTTGGGGTGGAGTGTTGGCTGGGGGTTGGGGATAGTGGCCGGGAACGCCGTCTGGACGGACGGTGACGGCGGAGTCTTGGCTGTCCCCCTAAAATATGACAAAGAAATTGCGGTTAGTTTATGGACAAATCCGGGCAACAAAACTAAAAAAAAAAAAAAAAAAAACAAATAAGCCAAATAGCAGTAGAATGAATAAATCAGAAATAGAGGGAAAACATGCACACGCAGATATGAGTACAAAGAATAAATAGGACAGACAGGAAAACATGCACACGCAGATATGAGTACAAAGAATAAATAGAACAGACAGGAAAACATGCACACGCAGATATGAGTACAAAGAATAAATAGGACAGACAGGAAAACATGCACACGCAGATATGAGTACAAAGAATAAATAGGACAGACAGGAAAACATGCACACGCAGATATGAGTACAAAGAATAAATAGGACAGACAGGAAAACATGCACACGCAGTTTGCCCCACAAACACAAACATTAAAACCACAATACATAACACTTACTTGCCAGGATCTGCATGCGAAAGCATGCCAGCAAGCGGGGCGTTCGCCGTTGCAGGTCGGACCACCTGCGCTCCAGCTGCCCGATGTTGCGGCGTGAGCCGAAGGACCGCAGGCGGGACCGTGCCTCCGCATACGCGGAGCGCTTCTGCCGGTTGGTCATGGGTTGAGGTTGGCTGGTGATCCGGCGATCCATGACCTCCGTAAGCACCAGCAGCTCGCGCCTGGTGAATGCGGAGGCTCTCATGATGGCAATGGGGTTTTTCTTAAAAATAATTTTTGATAAAGTGTGTAAAAATTTTCTGATTGGCTAATGTATTTTGGAAATTAACAGGAGCAATTTTATTGGTTAGTGTATGAGTCATGTGTTCGACAGGGCCAGAAATCTCTGGGTAGTTATGATAGGCTTGATGCAGTGACATGCGTAAGCAAATTTAAATAAAGAAATGAACCCAGGGAAATATGCGGGGATCCACAGCAATAGTACAATTGTTTAATTGTGGTTCACATGTTTTTTGAACAATAAAAGCGAATGTTTCATCCGTACGTATTCTGCGGGTAAACACAAACACGGACAAGAGTAAAGTTTCTTGCATTGTGTTGAAAAAAACAAACAATTAAGCTAATTGATACATTGATTGGCATGATACGATTGAAGGAGGTAGGCAGAATAAAGGAGCAGGTAATCGACATCTGACAAGGCCACTTCCTGTTTATACTTGTGCGTGCGTTCCTTTCAAGCCATTTCGGGGATGTACGCTCGCTATTTCGTACGCTCGTTAGTTAGAGGAGGGGTCGTCAGAGTTTAGGGAGGAATTTTAGATGCGAACGAAAATACGAGCGAGCCATTGAATTTAAATATTTTTGTACGTACGCCTAACGTATGTGCGCCCGCTTGCGAGTGGGTCTGAATGAGGGCCTAAGTTCCTTAAGTAGTGCCACGTCACTTCCGGAATGTTGAAGATGCAGGCTTCTTTCAATACAAACTAGAACTCCTAAACCATAGAATTTTATGTCACTTCCGGTTTACGAGTAACATCTAGGCATCTTATAGGACATTGGTCCCTATATCATTATGACCAAATTATTTATTTGATGTGTAAAACACCCTAGTCATATTGTACTTTTAATATTATGTTTTCAAAAATGGTGGCTATTTTGGGTTAGCCCTCACATTATAAATAAATACATTTCAACTTGTATAATTTGTTTTATGCAATATTTGTTATAGATATGATGGCATTTTATAATTGTATATTGTTCTTATAATGTTTTAATCACAATTACCATACACAAAGTAACTTTTAATTAATTAAAAATCAGCTATTTTGTAATAGATATCCCATTGTTTTAGATTACCACAAGCTAAGACATCTTATGTGGAAATAGGAAATTATGGACTGATTACCATTATGACTCTATAGCCCTATATAAGCACCTTCATTAAGACAGGAACCTTATCCCAGAGGAAATTTGGATAAACGAAATGCGTTGGAGGGTTCCTGTTGGCTATCCATCAACTACGCCCACCGAGGAAATACTACAGTTGCTGAGAATTCCCTGGAGTCAGTACCACTCTCGTTGGACAGGATTAGATCCCGGGCTGGGTGAATTCATTTTGATTGATGTGCTAATTTGTCAAGATAATTTAATGTACAAGTTTTTAATCTATATATGTTATAAAGATTTTTGATATACTACCCTGTGAGTTTTTTCTTTTTCTCCTTGGTGCTGGGCTATATTCTGAAGTATTTGAACCAAATGAAGAGTCGGTTCTGAATTGTCATACCTCCAAGCAAAACTACATTGAGATAAGCATATTATTCTTTACTAAATGTACGCACATTACTTACCTTTATTTCTCTGAAGTTTCTAAAAAATACTACACCATCAGCGCCCCCTTGTCTTGTTGTTGTATCTTCATTTTGGATCTTATTGCTGGCAAGGATCACACAAGAGGAGCAGCTCATTTAATTTGGGATTAATATTTATGGTTATAATATTAGCGCACTGAGGTTTTGTTTTTGATATATATATATATATATATATAGATAGATATATATATATAGTTATTATGGTGAGTGCAGAGCCCCTGTGATTTCTATTTAAACAATGTGGTCACATACCATGTTGCACCCCAAAACTAGGAATGGTGAGTGCCGTGGATTAGTGCTTTTTGTTGATTATGATTAATTTTTATAATTAATCATTTTTGTGATCACATTTTCTCATGCACCCCTATTAACTAGTTATCTAACTTGTGTCAGCTGTTTTCCTAGGTACTTTGCAACAGGTGTGCTTGGTAACTGTCTCACATTTAAAAGCAAAGTTGCTGTGAGCTTTAAACCTTGATAGCATACCCTGAGTTTAACACTAATGTGATGGCTATGTCCATGTTATAATTCTGAGCAATAGATTAGGGACTTGCAGTAAAGTGGGGTCCCGTGACGATGGGCTGCAAGCTTAAATGCATTGATCAATTCATGAACCAAAACCCCACTGTTTATTATGTTTATTATTGTGATTTCTATAGATATATATATATATATATATATATATCCTCCATGGCGGCACTCCGCTAATAATGAATACAACAGCAGGATTGATGCTCAACATTTTGAAGATGATGTATTAAATCATCGAAACGTTGAGCATCAATCCTGCTGTTGTATTCATTATTAACGGAGTGCCGCCATGGAAGTATATATTGTGTAACCTGTTTGTGGTTATCTACAGAAGACACCCAGGATTATTACCACTATCAGTATTGGGAGTGCCATCCGACTTGTCTACTATATATATATATATATATATATATATATATATATATATATTGTGATATAGTCGAAGTAGGGGGTACCTCTCCTGGGGTAGGCAGACACCTCCTTACACACAGCAGCCAGGAAACAGCACACCAGTCCAGGGTTTTCATGCAAGCTGGTCGGAACCAGTTTTATTGTGCAATATAAACAACAAAATAAACAAAACATAAAAATAAATCCTAGCCCATCTTGGCACTAACTAGACAGGTTATTCCCTCTCTACAAGTGGCAGGGCCTGCTGCCTTACCACAAACACAACACAGCACTTTCAAATATTAAAGTGTCTCTGAACAAACCTCAGTGTCTGTTCTCCCAGGGTATGTGAGACACTCAACCAAAATCTTAACACAGCTATATGAACCACTTGCAGGTGCAACTAATAATCAGCCTGATCTCAGACTGAAAGGCCCAACACCTGAAATGGCCTGTGGATGAGCCCTCCCTTCTCTTCTAACATCCACACCCCTAGGACCCATTATCCGGCTTTTACCAAAAGCCGACACTCCTGGCCTGTTTGGCATAACAGACTTTTCCTGGAATTTTTAAAACACATATGATAGGAATCTGGGACACACATATATGCCATTCCAGACTTCTCCAATGCTTCTATCACATATACCCCCCCCACTTTGTTTCGACCTGTGGGGCGGAACAACTGCAACCCCCAAACAATAAACACGTGACTAAGCATCTGCATTGGCCAGCTGGCTTCCTGGCCTGTGTTTGACTGAAACCTTAAAGTTTTGCAATGCCAAGAACCACCTTGGAATTCTCCCATTGTGCTCTTTGTTCTCTGACATCCATTTCAAAGGGGCATGGTCAGTGATCAGCCTGAACTTCCTTTCCATCAAGTAGTACCTGAGAGTTTCTAATGACCACTTTATGGCCAACACTTCTTTCTTGACCATAGCATAGTTTCTCTCATGTACATTCAATTTACTGCTTAAGTAACAAATAGGGTGTTCTTCACCTTCTTTGCTCTGGGACAGGATCGCTCCTATGCCTGCATCTGATGCATCAGTTTGCACAACAAACTCCCTGTTAAAATCAGCCTTCTCTGCTTCAGGGCTCCATTTAACCATGACTTTCTGTTTGCTTTTGTTAAGGTCAGTCAGTGGGACTGCAATGGTGGCAAAATTGGGTATAAATCTCCTATAATTCCCAGTAATCCCTAAAAAGCAGATGAGAATCTGCTTCTTATTCAGGGGTCGTGGCCAGTTTTGTATTGCCTCAATTTTATTAAGCCGTGGCTTTATCAAACCTCTGCCAAATGGTGTATCCAAGATACTTTACTTCTTCCATCCCTAGGCAAATTTTTTTTGGGTTGGCTGTCAATCCTGCTTATAGATGGAGTCCAACACTACTTGTACTCTGGGCAAGTGAGACTGCCAATCAGGACTATGAATGACCACATCATCTAGATAAGCAGCAACATACTGTCTATGGGGCCTTATAATTATGTCCATCATCCTTTGAAAGGTAGCCAGTGCCCCATGTAACCCAAAGGGCAACATCTTGTATTGGATCAACCCTTCTGGTGCAGAAAAAGCTGTCTTTTCTTTGGCATTCTCAGTTAACGGCACTTGCCAATACCCTTTGGTTAATTCTAGAGTGGTTAAATACCTGGCTGTTCCTAGTCTTTAAATTAGTTCATCCACCCTAGGCATTGGGTAGGCATCGAATTTTGGCACACTGTTCAATTTTCAGAAATCGTTGCAGAAATGTACACTCCCATCAGGAATTGAAATAAGCACAATGGGACTTGACCACTCACTATGCGATTCTACAATTGCACCCAATTCCAAATTTTTTTAAATTTCTTTAGATACTGATTCTGTTTGGGCTTCTGGTAACCTATAGGGCTTTAGGTTAATCTTAACCCCTGGGTCAGTGATTATGTCATGTTTAATGACTGTGGTTTTTCCCCAGTATACCTGAAAACAAAACCCTATTTCTGATAAGAAATTTCTTAACTTCCTGCTGTTGAAATACCGACAGGGTTTTAGCTACTGTCACTTCGAGAACCAAGGGTCCTGGGTTTACTGGAGAGGCTGGGATGGCTGACAGAGCTGCTCTATCCTTCCAAGGTTTTATAAGATTTACATGGTATATCTGTTCTGGCTTTATTTTCCTAGGTTGGTAAACTTTATAATTAACCTCCCCCACTTTTCTAGAATTTCTAAAGGTCCTTGCCACTTAGCCAGAAGGTTATTTTCTACTGTGGGGACCAACACCAACACTCTGGGCCTGATTCAGAGCCACTCATAAGCGACCGCTAGTTCGTTCTGAGCGATGTTCAAACAACTGCGCATGTGTATGGGTCGTAATGCACATGCGCAAACCAGTCATTGTGGACAGAAATCATGCGGTCACAAAACAGCGAGGGGCTGCTAATTTGATTGACAGAATGTACCGTTTGTGGGTGGTAACAGGGAAAGGTGCTTGAAAACGGGGGAGTGGAGATCCGAACGCAGGCATGCCTAATGGTCAAAAGGGCATTTAATGGGAGTGCATAATTAGTAAAGGACCGTCATCGACCACGTCACTTGGTTGTCTTTTAGCCTGAACTGCTCGCAGTGATAGCGGTAAGAAAATCCTACCACAAGCACTGTGAGCAGTTCAGATGCCTTTCGATGTACCCGATTAATCTAATAAATACCGGAGATGACGTGTGATGCGAACGGCAAAGGGACGTCTTTACAAAATAGCAAGTGCATTTTTCATTCGCTCGCTCAGACATAGAGGCATCAACAAACCACAAAAAGCGAGCACTCAATTTAAATAGACGGCCCCTTTTTTGGAACAACCATCTGCAAATAGCGTCCGGCTCTGAATCAGACCCTCTGTCCCCAGGATCAAAGATGCGTAACTGAGTATTGCGGTTGTACACCCTCTGCTGTGCCTGTTGAGCCCATTCCAAGTGCTCTCTCACTATCGGCACCACAGCACCAATTCTTTCCTGCATTTGGGAAACATACTCAATAACAGTTTTATATGGACTGCACTGCCCCTCCCATGTCTCTTTGGCAATGTCTAGTAATCCCCTTGTGTGTCTCCCATACAACAAATTGAAAGGTGAAAACCCGGTGGAGGATTGGGGAACCTCTCTTATGGCCAACAACAAATAAGGCAATAAGTAATCCTACCATCTTTGTCCACTACTTTTCTAAGCATGTGTTTTAAAGTTTTGTTAAACCTCTCCGCTAACCCATCGGTTTGGGGGTGATACACAGAAGTTCTTAACTGATCAATTTTAAACAGGCGGCATAACTCTTTCATGATTTTTGACATAAATGGGGTACCTTGATTAGTTAGAATTTCCTTAGGTATTCCAAACCTGCTAAATACATGGACTAATTGTCTAGCAATGGTCTTTGTTGACATATTGCACAATGGTATCGCTTCTGGGTACCTGGTAGCGTAATCCATTATCACCAGAATATATTGATGGCCCCGGGCAGACTTCATTAATGGTCCAACCAAATCCATAGCTATTCTTTCAAATGGAACCTCAATAATGGGTAATTGGACAAGTGGACTTTTAAAATGCGGCCTTGGAGCATGATATTGACATTCAGGGCAGGATGCACAATAGTCGGAAATCTCTTTATGGACCCCAGGCCAGAAAAACCTCTTTAAAATTTGCTCAGTGTTTTCTTCTATTCCTAGGTCACCGGCAGTTATGTGACCATGAGCCAGTTCTAACACAGTTCATCTATATGCCTTTGGAACTTTTAATTGTTCCACAACATCTTCTCCTTTCTTAGTCACCTGATACAAAAAATCCTGGCGTACTGCCATGTGAGGAAATAACAATGAACTATCAGGGTCTACGGATTTACCATCAATCACTTTTACATTTTCCCTGGCTTTTACCAGAGTAGGGTCATTTAACTGCTCCACGGCAAAGATCTCTTTCTGACTTCAAGATCAGGCAGATGATCAACTGGCTCCATAACACTTTCCATCTCAGTAGGCAGCCCATCACTTGGTGAGCCACCATCATTCTCAGCATTCTCTGGTTCACCAGTCATGCTAGAAAAGGGGAATACCTCAGACTCTGAAGAAACTCCCTCTGCTACTGCATCAGTAACCTCCTCAAATGGGTTGGAGTTATTTATTTCTATAACAAATCGCCTTTCCCACAACTTCCAGAAGTGAGCAAAGTCTCTCCCCAATATTGCATCATACATCAAGCCATGCACCAAACCCGCAGAGACTATTGTGGAACCACATTGTGTTTCTATGTTCACCTCTGCAGTAACATAATAGCGAGTATCCCCATGTATGCATGTCACACCAACAAATTTTTCCCTTATGCTTCAAGGGGTTCACCAGTTCAGCTTTCACAAGTGTATCCAGGCTACCAGAATCTAACAGAGCCTCTACTCGGTTGCCTTCAACAGTAACTATACACATTTGCTTATCTGTCTCAGCCTGTCAGTCAACAGTACAGGCTGGCTGTGCAAAGAAAGCCATTCTATGATTGACATAAGCAGTATCACATTGTATAGGATCAGAGTTGAGTGAACAATTAGCAGCAATATGGCCCAAACCACCACATTGGAAACATTGAATCATACTATTATCAAGTCTATTATGGGGTAGGAACCTTCCTGGCCTGGCTGGCCTATCTCCAGGTTTCAAACCCACAGTCTTAAGTACATTCCATCACCCAGCACCCTTCTCCCCTGGAACAATCTTACCAGTGATCATGTGAGATTGCCGTTGTGGAATCGCGGTTATGTGGGGCACACTCAACAGTTCCTCAGCCACCACATACCTCTCCACCAGTTCAACCAATTGGTCTGCTGTTTTAGGGTCTGCTTGGCTCACCCACTTGTGCAGAGTTGCAGGTAGAGACCGCAGATATCAATCCATAATGACCCTTTCCATGACCTGGAGTCCTGTTAGAGTCTCTGGCTGCAGCCATTTTGTGGTAAGATGGACGAGGTCATGCATTTGCGAGCGTGGAGGCTTTTCTGTTTGGAACTCCCAGCGGTGGACTCATTGGGCGTGAACAAACACTGTGACTCCCAATTAAGTTAAGATTTCCTGTTTCAATTTAACATAGTCTTTTGCATCAGTCAGGCACAAGTCATAGTACGCTGTCTGTGGTTCTTCAGACAGGAAGTGTGCCACAAAACTTGCCCCCTGCTATTTAGGCCAATTCTCTCTTTCTGCGGTTCTTTCAAAGGCCATAAGATACACTTCCACATCATCATTCTGGGTCATCTTTTGCAGGCAGGTTTCCTCTATGGTGACCTGCTGAGTTTTCTTAGTTTACTGCTGAGCTACCATAGCTTGGAGCAAGGTCTTAACAATATCCTCCATGTTCTCTTTGGGTGTAGGTTGGAAGTGGAATCTGGCTTCTCTAAGCATCTACTGATGCCACCTTCGTGAATTCCATATAACACAGGTTGACATCCAAACAACAAATTGGTGTCTGTCTCTTTAAATGTTCAATGCAAAATGTTTCCTCTTGCTGGAGTTTTCTGTGTGTCTGCCCGCAATCTCCACCACTTGTGATATAGTCAGGGTAGGGGGTCCCTCTCCTGAGGTAGATGTACACCTCCTTACACACAGCAGCCAGGAAACACACACCAATCCAGGGTTTTTGTGCAAGCTGGTCAGAACCAGTTTTATTGTGCAATATAAACAACAAAATAAACAAAACATAAAAATAAATCCTAGCCCATCAAGACCCAACACCTGAAATGGCCTGTGGATGGAGCCCTCCCTTCTCTACTCACATCCACACCCCTAGGACCCATTATCCGGCTTTTACCAAAAGCCGACATTTCTGGTCTGTTTGGCATTAACAGACTTTTCTTGGGGTTTTTAAAACACATATGATAGGAATCTGGGACACACATATACAGTATGCCATCCTAGACTTCTCCAGTGCTTCCATCACATTATATATATATATATATATATATATATTGTGCATGGCAAGATCAGGGTAAGGATGCCCGGGGCAGATGGGTGCACTTTCACACAGCAACTAAATAGTAGCACACTAGTCTAGGGTTTTGGTACAAGTGGCCACAGCTATTGAAGTTTTATTTTGCAGCATAAAATAAATTAAGTATTAAAGAAAAGTCTAGCCTCTCTCAGCATGAAGGTACCTAACGGCCCTCTCCCAAACCAACAGTATTACAGTAGCACAGTACTTACAGCCAGTAATCCAGAGCCATAACTAGACTTTATGGTGCCCTGTGACAGAGAGAGCATTGGTGCCCCCCCCCATATTTTAAATAGGGACATAAGATAGTGCATCTGGAAAAGGACAATGGCTTCATGGGAAAGGGCCAGGGAAGATATAGGGGAGGCCAGGAAATGCTGGGGATAAAAGAAGAGGAAGCTACAAGTGAGAATGATAATAAACAGAAAAATTGACAGGCCCAAACAGCGTCCCCTGCCATGTGGTGCCCTGTTCCATGGCACATGTCACATTACCCTAGTTACGACCCTGCAGTAATTATAGTGTCTTTCAACAGGCCTATTGCCTGTTCCCCTGGTAATGAGAGACTGAGACTCGCAACTGACACACCTTTTATCAGCCTTTCAACAGGTGCTCTGACAATCAATGTTGCCAGTTAGCTGTTAGCTAGGAATGTAGGGCAAACATATCTGCCATTTATAACTTTTCTTGTGATTTTATTACATATCATCCTCCCCGCCCCATTCTGTTTTGACCTGTGGGGCAAAACACCTGTGGTTCCCAAACTAAAAAAGCCAGAAAAAGTGTCTGTATTTGTCAGTTGATTTTGTGGCATATGTTCTACTGAAAATGTTACATTTTACAAGGCCAAGAACCATCTTGTTATCCTTCCATTGCTCTCTTTATTTTGAGACATCCATAAATTTGCACCCCAAACTGTAGAACCTGTGTGTTCTAATGCTGACTTAATTGCCAATGCTTCTTTTTCAATAGTGACATAGTTTCTCTCATGTTTATTTAATGTTCTACTTAACTAAATAAGATGATGCTTTTCACCATATGTGTTCTGAAACAGAAGAGCACCTATCCCTATATTTAATGCATCTATTTGCACCACAAATTCACAAATCAAGGCAAGTGTCATCCAGACTGGTTGGGTGCACAATGCTTCTTTCAGTGCCTGAAAAGCATTTTCTGCCTCAGGATTCCAGTTAACCAGAAACTGATTGTTTTCCCTTGGCAAAGTCAGTCAATGGGACAGCAATAGTGGCAATTTTGCTTAGGAACCTTCTACAATACCCTGTGATTCATAAGAAAGCTCTCACTTCCTTCTTATTTATGGGTCATGGCAAATTTTGTAGTGCCTCAATTTTATTAAGTTGGGGCTTTATCAAGCCTCTGCTTATGGTGTATCCAAGATACTTCACCTCTTCCATTCCTTAGCAACTCTTTTTTGGTTTTGCTGTCAATTTTGCCTCACGAATGGAATACAACACTGCTTGTACCCTGTCTAAGTGAGAATGCCAGTTAGGATGCAAACAGTACACTGTATATGGTGCCTTACACATTTATCCATTTCCTCTGAAAGGAGGTGTGTGACTCATGTAATCCAAATGACAAAATCTTATATTGGGACAAACCATCTGGTGCAGCCAAAAAATATCTTTTATTTTGCATTGTCTGTCAATAGCACTTCCCAGTACCCAGTACCCTTTGGGTAAGTCTAGAATGGTTAAGTACCATGCCATTCCCAGTCTTTCAATAAGTTCATACACACAAGGCATTAGGTAGGCATTAAACTTAGACACACTATTCATTTTATGGAAATCATTGTAGAAGTGTAAGCTTCCATAAAGTTTCAGAATGAGTACAATGGGACTTGACCACTCACTATGTGACTCTCCAACATCGACTCCTGTTGGGCTTCTTGTATTCTATAAGGCTTTAGGTTAACCTTAACCCCTGGTTCAGTGCTTATGTCATGTTTAATAACTGTTGTATTACCATGTATGTCAGAAAACAAAAGTGCACAATTAGGTATTATGATTGTACACCCTCTGTTGTGCCTGTTGGGCCTGTTTCAAGTGCTCTATCACTATCGGCACTACTGCAGCTATTCTTTCCTGCATCTGAGTAACATGTTCAGTAACACTATGTTGCCTCTCTCATGTCTCTTTTGAAATACACAGCAATCAAAAGGTGAGAACCATGTAGAGCATTGTGGAACCTTTCTAATTGTCAGCAATGAATTGGGTAACAAATAAACCCAATCTCTCTCATCTTTAACCATCACTTTCTTTAGAATATTCTTTAAAGTTTTGTTAAACACTCCACTAAACAATCAGTCTGAGGGTAACACTTGGAGGTCATTAGCTGAGTGATCTTACACAAGTAACACAAATTTATCATGAGTTTTTACATAAATGGGGTACCCTGATCATTTAAGATCATTTACATTTCCTTAGGTAGTCCCACTCTGCTAAAGACATCTACTAGTTCCCTTGCAATTGTATTTGCTGAGGTATTATGAAGTGGTGTCAGGCGGTAGTTAGAAAAATGCAGGTGTGTTGGACCACTTAAACACTGTTTTCTGGACATGCATAAATTAGCCACTAAATCTTTGCTTGTAGCATGAGAGCCCTCTGTGTGTCTGGAGACATACTGTGTATACAGCATGTTAGACTTACTCATAAGGCTTATGGCCACCTGATCTGCATTCAATGTTTCTAATGTTTCCATTTTCTGAGCAGCAGATGTGAGATGCTTTCAGTGGGCATCTATAAGCAGTTGTGATTGCATTAGCATCCATCTCTGAATCAGACCCTTGGGAAACAGTGGAGATAGTGGTGTTCTAGACAGTGAAAAACAGTTTGGTAGTAGAGGAGACTCCTGGATGGAGGGAAGACAATGAGTTCAGTTTTAGACATGTTGTGTTTTAGAGAGCACTTGGACATCTAGAGATGGTTGTGAGGCAACTGGTCACCTGAGAGAGGAGTAAAGGGAGAGGTCAGGAGAGGAGAGGTAGAGTTGAATATCATCTGCATAGAGGTGATATTGGAATTCAAAGGAACTGATTAGTTCACCCAGGCATGAGGTGTACAGGGAGAAAAGAAAAGGGCCAAGGACAGAGCCTTTTCAGATTCCCATAGGAAGGATCAGTGGGGGAAGGTGGTAGCAGAGGAAAAAACAGAGAAGGAGCAGTTGGTGTGGTAGGAGGTGAAACAGGAGTGGATGGTGTCAGAGAGGCCAATGATCTGAAGGATGCAGAGTAAGAGGCAGTGATCCATGGTGTTGAAGGTTGCAGAGAGGTCCAGAAGGATGACCAAGAAGAAGTGGTCCCTTGATTTGGCTTAGAGCAGGTCATTGGTGACTTTGGCCAGGGCAGTTTCAGTGGAATTGTGGGGATGGAAGCCAGATTTGAGAGGATCAAGTATAGAATTGTCAGAGAGGTAGTTGGTGTCACGGCCTGGGAATTTTGTAAATCCGGCTCAGGAACCTTAGGTCTGACTGACATGTATAGGAAACTAGGTGGCTTGATGAAACTCTGGCTCATGGGTATGAACAGGAGCTAGGTATACCAGTGACAGTGTAGAAATCACAGACTTGTGATATGCAAGGATACTGGACTGGAACCAGGGTGAGCAGGCCAGTTTCACTGGACAACCTCTCATCTGGTGACCTGTGAAGGCCAGCAAGACCAGGAATATAATCCAGTGACAACAGTGACCCCTTGAAGTCAGAATAGTATAGTAAGAGTAGATAGTAAATAAGAACTCAAGCCAGGAATCAGTATCTTATGTAGTCAGAGTACAACTTGCGAAAGCTGCAACTCTGGTAGACCTCTGATGCAAGACCTGGAACGGGAACCAGTGAAGAACTCAGGAAGTGAGAGTCAGGATAGGTAATACTCAAGCTCAGGGGTGAGCTCAGGGAGGACAGAAACCTCCCGTGGAGCAGAAGGGCAAAAGCTCGCTTGATCTTGATTTTCAGTATGAATACAGACCGTGAAAGCAGGGCCTCACGATCCTTCAGACTTTTTGGGTTTTAAGCAGGAGGTGTCAGAAAAGTTACTACTGAACATCTCAGTGCACAGACTGTATACTGCAAACTGTACCCTAGCCTTGGAACCAGCACCCTTCTCTGAACCAGCCCAGAGAAAGAGTGTAGGTACATGGTGTTCAAGGTAGAGCAGTCAGGAATGTGGGAGGCTGGTAGTTAGTGCCTTTGGAAGTCCATGATTTATCCGTCCAGAATTACTGGAACAGGGAGAGATCCAGAATTACCAGTATGGAGAGGGTTGGTGAAAAACTCGGTGGTCCCACAGTGGAGATGGTGGGGATCAAAGACAGTGGAATGCAGGGCTGGGGCCATGGCCTCCACAGCAGAAGCATAGTGACGGCTCCATTTAACAATTATATATAACCCCCTAAGCATTCGCTAAAGGGGTTATGTCATGCATTAAATGTTTTCACTGCATCATGCTTGCCAGCTTTAGATTGCAAGAGCAATGTGGTTCCCATTGCCAGCAATGGGGACATGGCAGCAGCATTTTCGACTTCAGCAAAGTTGTCAGGATGCGGCCTGGGATCGGCCGCTACTCACCTCCATGCCAGTGTCCTTGGGCTTAGGTGTTCAGTCACTGGGAGTGGAGGTGAGTGGTATTCTATCTGGGGTCTTCTAGGGCTTCCGCGTGCATCCTGGTTTCTGGGGTGCCTGGCATGGGTACAGCCATGTTGGTCCATATCACTTGACTAGTCTCTCCCAATGGTAGTCCTGTGGTCACTCAGCTGATCCTCTGATCTAATGAACAGCTACCCAGGGGTATTTAAGTCTGACTCCAGGAACAGGAAACTGCTGTTCAACTTTGCTGTTCCAGTGATTGTGTTTTCTAGGTTATATCCTCAGTGTGTTGTTTCAGCCCTCTCCAGTGTCACTTGTATTAGCTCAAGTGCTAATTCTCAGAGTGTTACTTCTGCTTTCTCACAGAACTCCAGTGTCTCATGTAACAGTTGCTGTGTTATCTATTAGTGTGCTGCTCAGCTCCCAAGCTGACTATGGTGCATGTGCCAGTCTTCAAGCTAAATACTAATTCAGCTGTCAACCTGCATTCCTGTGATTACTTCTCCTACATTTCTAAGTTCCACTTCTGTGTTCAAGTTTTCAGTTCATCTCCAGTGTTCAAGTATTCAGTTCAACTCCTGTGTTCAAGTATTCAGTTCAACTTCTGTGTTCAAGTATCCAGTTCATCTCCTGTGTATAAGTATTACAGTGTCATTCCTTAGTTTCCTTGTCTCTACCAGGTACCTAGTCAGAAGGCCATGACCTGCTCGCTCGGTGCGGCGATACCCACATCCCAATTGGAGGGGTCACTGGTGAAGAACACAGAGTGGGTTAGACTCATGCTTCTGGCAAGGGCTTGCCAACACCTGGGTTTGAGCTTTGTTAAAGGAACTAGGACAGTCACTTTCCTAGCCATCCGAACCCCCTGGCTTACCATCCTCCACAGAGGAACTCTTGCATTGGATCGTGACAAGTCTTCTAGGCACTGCCAGGTCCCTGCGAGGTTAAACAGTAATGCACATGCTCAGACTGATTGTCTCACATGCTCATGACATTGAAACCTGTTACTGGTAGTGATAGGCTGCCAGCAGCTGAGAGAAGGATCCCGCCGACGAGGAGGATGTCGCTTGACCTCGCCGTCTAGGTAAGTAATGATGAATACCAGTGGCATATTTGTTTGTATCACTGTGATACTAAACAAAATATGCCTGCTTATGTGGGTGTAAAGGTTGCTAATATAGCAATGTTTATTGTCCTTAACCGTGTAATGTATTGTACGTCGCTGGTTACTTATTTGTTTATGTACTTTGTAAGGCGCTGCGAAACACTTGTGGTGCCATATAAATAATAATAATAATAATGATAATAATAATAATATGCCACTACTATTTAGATTAAATGGGACCCTGAGTGAGATCCACAGCAGGTCCAAAATTCCAAATAGCTGGAGTGGAGAATCCAATCATGCATTGGTGACAGAACTCACAGGCTGGTCCAAAGTTCCAAATAGCTGGGGTGGAGAATCTGATCATGAATTGGTGACAGAACTCACTTACAGGCAACTGGAAGCCAGCTGGGAAATAAAGTGCTTGGAGGGAGTACAGGAGCTGAAGGGGAGGGGTGAGAGTTGAGTTTAGGTGTGGAGGAAGGCATGGGCAGTGAGATTCACAAGAGCGGATTGCAGAGGACTGTATCCATGCCGGTGAGGATGTACAACGTGAAGTACAGTATAGGCTTATACAAATACATATACTATATAATACTATAATATAAAACAATAATACAAAAAAACATAGGGCCTAATTCAGAGCCGGACGCTCTGACCAGAGCGCTCGCTCTGAATCAGGGCCCTCCTACCTAAACTTGGAGCGGCCTCTTGGACGCTCGCATAGCTGTGGGTTACCACCCACAGCTATAGCGAGCATCCATGATGATGGTGGCGATGGTCAGGACCATCGCGATCATTGGGCTTGTGACGAGAAACTGCAGTAGGGTCTTGCTGCCACAAGCCCTGGAGTGATTTTGGCTCTATCAGAGCCAAAATCACTCCCACTGACATCACTACTGAAGTCAGTGGGGCCGGACCCAGATGGTAGGCATTCCCATGGGAACGCCTCCATCTAGAAGCCACACCCCTGGCATGCCCACCAAAGGGGGCATGCTGTCAGTCACCATCGACAGAATGCCCCCTTTGGTGCGAGACCCCGAGCGACGGCTACCCCGTCGCTCGCCGGGTCTCGTGCATGCGCACGATGGAGCTCCCTCCATCGTGCGCATGCGCATTAGGGCACCATCGACCTGCTTGTGAGCGTCCTGCGCTCGCGAGCGGGTCTGAATTAGGCCCATAGTGCAGTAAAGTCAATATATGTATTGACCACCCTTTGCACTTCCACACAAAAGTACTGTAATTTGAGAATTTCCAGGTCCCTCTAAACACCCAGATGAAAACAGATCAAAGAAGTTCTCCGTTAAGATTGGACTGCTACTTAGATGAAGCAACTTCATCTAATTGCATCATCCCCTTCGATGTGTATATACTATTAAATAATGTGATAAACCAGTAATGTATGAAGGTCTTTGGACAAGTTTGTTACAGTGAATTGTTTGTAATTTTTTTTAGCCACTGATTTATCTATAAGTCAGCTTCACATATACCAATCCCACTGCTTTGATGGAGTTCCTAGCCATACAAGCAAGTGGTCAAAATGGACAAGTTACAGCCAGGTGGCACCTTTTACTAAGTGACCATATCACATTTGGGGATTGATTAACTAAGTGTTGGGTTGTAAACCTCGACACTTTTGATTATGTTCATGCCCGATATTTAAAAGGGCTGTGCTTTTACTAGCCATATAGAAAAAGAAATAGGGGTGCTGAAAAACATCTGCTGGTTTATAATATATATTTATTTCAATTAAATCAATAATGAAATCACATGAATATATGAATCCACAGATGGAATACATTCAATCAAGACTATAACATTTAGCAATGTTGCACATAATATATCTCTGAGTCAGATCACTCCAGAGTATAGTTCAGCAAGCAGTTTAGCAGTAAGCACAGATTTGTGATCTGGAGAGCTGGTTATTTAGTCTCCTATTATAGTATTATTTCACACAGAGCTTTGTTAGTAAGCCAGCTAGAAGTTGGCATTAGTATCAGTGTCTCTTAATCCGATAATGTAAATAAAGCCACAGTGTATAAGCAGAGAATAGATAAAATCAGTGATAAAGAATAGTCTTCACCACTACCCTTTGTCAAGAGAGGACATATATTGATTAATGCCTGTTGGTCACTATAAGTATCTGCTCTGTGCCGTGCACTGGCATATGTCAACTATTAGATCTCACCCGGTGATAGGTGTAGCTGAGTCCCAGCGCAGAGGGACCTCTGCTCCCAAGCCGCGGCTCTAACAATCCCCAGTAATAGCGAGGAGGTCAGTCATGCTGTAAACCATGTGCTTGCTTCTTCCGGACTTAGAACTTCCAGCTTCCGGTAATAGCCTTCCAGGGATAGCAGGTCACCTTGCTAATAAAAACTCTGGCAATTTAAAATTTTGCCATAAATATGAACAAAAGTGTCAACTTAATAAATAAACCCCCTAGAGTCTGTAGTGAAGTTGGCAGATGACTACATGCATTCTGACACTCACGCTTAATTTGCAGGTAATATATCAAGGCACCAACACTTTATTTATTTATCTACCTCAGGAGAGTTAAATTGCACATGTTGTTTTGCACTTTATAGCACTTTCAAACACTATTATTGGCACTTTAGTTATATGGACATGGCTGCTAATTATATGGGGTATAAATAACATTGGCATACCTTCAATCATTCCCTAAGGAAGGCTGTTTTAGCCGACACACGTAGGAGCACGAAGGAACCGAAGGAACATCACACATCTCTGCCATCACTGTGACCCGCGCCCCCCCTTCTGCCCGCCAGAGTCTCCTCAATTGGGTGAGTTGAGCACATAGCAGTCCGTGGCCGTCAGCTTCCCCTACAGCCCGCGACCTCTCGCGAGATCGCGGTGCTGCACGGGATTCGGCATACGGACTCTGTGGGGGCCAAGCCTGCAACTGTTTGCATAACAGTTGCTGGAATACGGCCCTACCATCGGCGGAGATAGAGAGGAAGCCGGGACTCCTAAGGCAGAACAGAGACAGAATCAGGAACCGCTTGAGTTCATCAGAAGGTGAGGCCTCACCAGGACTTTTATCTTACTAGACTATTCACGGACCACCTGTGGTCTGATTACAATCAACCTTAAGATTTGACTCTCTTTCAGACTTGACTTTATTGTTGGATTTTGAGGTACAGTGGGGTGGGGGACGCCCTCCCTCTGTACCCGGCATTTACCTGTTTGCCAGTTACTGAACGGTACCTACCTCTGACCCCTTAATTAATAGAAACTTTATTCTGCATCCATTTTTTAATCCCAACATTACCTTCCCCCTCCTTGTTGTATATAACATCTACAATCATCACTTATTGTGATTCTTAGTACGTATAGTTCAATAATAAAAGAAATACACAATAGGACAAATCATTTCTCAGACGCAGTCATTTGTATATGACAACATTTATGCACCATTTTCGGAGCGCAGTCCCGTTTTTGACACATGTGTGAGCCCACACATGAGTAATTTCCTCTTGACATTGATATAATTAGACCTGGGTAGTCTAACATTGGGACTTGCAGCACCTCTGCATATATACACTTGCCTATAAATAAAGCAAGCGCCAATCCAAATCCATTTAATACCTTCAATCACCCTTTTGCCAGGATATGTACATGTCTTTTCTGATTCAGATACTGAGAATATTTTATTTAAAGAGAATTGGGTAACTGCTGCTGGAACAGAATCTGCTGAGCAACTTTTTCTACAACTTCTAAAAAAAAAACCGTGAAGTGGATTACTTCCTCCATGGAGTTATACTCTCAGAGTATTTTAGGGATAAAAATATCCAGTGAGGATTCCGCATAAAAAATAGCCCCACTATAGGAAGATAAAGGCCCTCATTCAGAGTTGCTCGTAAGTGGACGTTCGCTCGTAGCGATCCGATGCTGTACAACCACGCATGCATCGGTGTAACAGTGCGCATGTGCGTACGGCTGATTGCGATAATTTTTCAGTCGTTCATCAAACAGCGAACAGGAAGTGACATGTCAAATGTGATTGACAGAACTGTCCGTTTTGGGGGCAGTGACGGGGGTGGAGATGGGAAAACGCAGGCGTGTCGAGGCGTTTTTTGGGCGTACATAAATTATCTGATGCGAGCGGCCAATGTGAACAGAACAAGTCATACGTCACTGGCTGATCCAATTTTCAGTAAGACTGCTCGCTCAGCTTGTGGTCTGGTATAGTCTACCGCAATGACGATGATCTCTTGGGCCTTCTCCGGGCTCATCGATGGTGTGGCGATGTATCATTTGCGGCCACATAACCAATCATCTTGTAATTGTTAATCTGCTTGTAAGGTGTTTCGTTAATAGCCTTTTTTTAGTTTCTAAAATCCGAACGCAGGTGAACTACTCAGCTGCTAATTTCGGCCTAATACAATCAATTAGCAGACTTTTTTTTTTTTTGGTTTTATTTATTTTTGTAGGGGTTTGTAGTTCAACAATATTGTACGCCTGTTCTTTTGAGAAGCGAATATTTTATGGCCAAAGAAACCATTTTTTGGTTTCGTAATTTGTTTTGGTTTGTTAAAACTCATTTTTTTTTAAAAAAACCCTTGATTGTTTAGAATTTAAAAAATGTTTTTCTTTCCGTTGTCTTGTTTGTCATTTTTTGTCTGGATTACCTTTAAACCAGTTTTGAAAGAAATAAACAAGAGAATTGATCAGTTTGTTTTTTTATTTTAATTATTTTTACTCACAGAAATAATGTAAAAACGTAAAAAAAATAAATTGTTTTTTTGCCCACAAAAATAAACAAAGTGGCATTTCATACACAAACCAATAAAATTATTAAAAACAATTCACAAGAAAGGAGAGGGAGGTTTTGGCCATTAAGGAATATGGGGCAAACACAGAAATGGATTGTGGGGCAATTAGCCAGTGCTGTCATCGCCTTTTAGGGCATTTGGGCTGGGTGGGGAGTGAGCTGGTACGGGTCCGGGATGTCCTTCACCTGGCCTGTCCAGAGGCAGATATTGTGGCCTCTGGACTAGGCATAGGGCTTGGCACATTTAGAGGGATGGCTGTTGTTGTGCCAGAGGTGGAGGGTCCTGATGTTCCGGCAGGAAGGGATGCCGGCTCCAACATGTGGTGGCGAACGAGCTGCTCCAGGGCATTAGAAATTCGCACTTTGGCCACAGAATTTGCCTCCAGGGCATCCGCCACCCATAACAGATTGGCGTCCTGCCTCAGCATAATCTCGGTCTGTTGATCCGTTTTGAAATTGAGATCAGTGAGGAGGACTTCTGCCTGCGAGGGGGAAGGCCTTGGACTGTCTTCCACAGGGTCCCCAGCCAGATCTACTGCTTCCTCCCCTGCAGATCTAGAAGAAATTCTGTGGCCAAAACTCACCTCTGGAGCAGACTCATCCGCCTGTGTCTCTGTGAGAAAAAAGAGAAAAGAGTCAAATTAAAATCTAGATATGTTCCCAGAAACATTTCAGAGTTGGTAACATTCCAACATTTACCTGGGTCAACATGAGGAGCCGCAAAGTCTGGCATGTTGGTATCCATGTTCAACACGCCAAACACCTCCTCATCCTGCACACACCCTTGTGCCAGCTCCTCCAAATCAGTGAGCTCAAGTGACACAGGGGTGGGACCCCCACCTGTCCCCCTTGCATGCCTAGCCCTATCTGCAAGTTTTTGTTTCAGCCGATATTTGAAGTCGGTCCATATGTTGTATAAAAAGTTGGCATTATTACTGCAGTATTTTTTCCTGTAAACACTTTTTAATCAAATGTAGTCTGTACTTACCGGCGTTTAACATCCCGGGTTGCACGTTCCAACTCACTCACCCCATTGACAGCACTGGTTATGTCCTCCCACATTTTCCACTTCTGGCTTGCACCCATATTCCCTGGGGCCTGGGGCAGGGTGTCAGTGCACATTTGTATCAAAACCTCCATCTCCTTCCTTGTGAATTGTGGCTGCCATTTTTTTTGCCAGGTTTTGTAGGCCTACTAGGCCCCGCAGCCTCTTCCATATCATCCTCCACACCTTTTGGAAAACAGAAATTTTTAGAGATATTTTTTTTTTTATTTAAATTATTGATAAACCATAATTTTCATTAGAAAAACAATCATACTTACCTGGCGCCTCTTGGCCAGTACCTTGCTGCTCGGTAGTCATTTTGGACTCAACTACAGCAGACCTATTTGGGATTTCAGTGACTTTTTATACATGCGTCAGCATTATTCGGCTGCATCATTGATTGTGCGCTCCTATTCTCCTTATTCGGATGCATCATTGATTGTGCGCTCCTATTGTCCGTCCTTAATTTGTGCGGGAAAATAAAGACTATTTATGGCTTGGTGTGACTCCAGTCGAGGTGGCATGTTGATTGTTGGAGGTTTGGCGTTGTCGTGGTTTGTTGGCTGGTTTGGTAGTAGAAGGCATATTTTTGGGTTGTGATCTTTTTTGTTATATTGCTTTCTTATTTTTTTTCTGGTCCTTTTTGGTTTCTATTTTTTGGCTTTTGCATTTTTCTGTAAGTATTTTCAAATCCCCCCTTAAAAATTCGTAGTTAAGTTTTTAAAATGTGTATTAATTTTTTTTTTTTTACAGTTTATTTGGCCTTGCCCCAGTGACGTTTTCGTACTTTGGTTTATTTGTCTTTTTTTGGTAAGTGTTTGATTATTTATTTCTCAGAATCGATGTGTTTGTCTTTGCATCTGTTTCCCAAAGTAATGTTGTTTTTTGTCTTTGGCCAATCATGTGTAACCAATAAAAGTAGCGTACTATTTTGTGAACTAATGTGTCTTGTTTGAACTGTAAAAGGAGCGTACTATTTTGCGAACTAATGTGTCTTGTTTGAACTGTAAAAGGAGCATACTATTTTGCGAACTAATGTGTCTTGTTTGAACTGTAAAAGGAGCGTACTATTTTGCGAACTAATGTGTCTTGTTTGAACTGTAAAAGGAGCATACTATTTTGCGAACTAATGTGTCTTGTTTGAACTGTAAAAGGAGCGTACTATTTTGCGAACTAATGTGTCTTGTTTGAACTGTAAAAGGAGCGTACTATTTTGCAAACTAATGTGTCTTGCTTGAACTGTAAAAGGAGCGTACTATTTTGCGATATATATATTTTTTTTTTTGTAGTTTAAAATCTTGTCTTAACACTAACATGGCTATTCAATATGGGTGCCTTAACTTAGTTTTGGTGTTAATTTAGACATTCTGATGTCATTTTCGCAAATTTTACTTTTACTTCCTCTTCAATCTCAAAGACATCGCATTTTTAACAAGTCTTTCATCCAATAAGATGATAAATTGTTTCCATTGAATAGGTGCACAAAAAAATAGCAGAATTGGGGTTAAGGGGTGCAGGCTTTAATAAAATAGCATTCACCCCTGAGAATGTCAGTGTAAAAAGAACTGGGTCCCTTTTTTTTGGTTCAGCAAAAATGGACAGTCCAAATTTATAAAAAAAAAGGGTGATCCAAAAATATTTTTGAAATACAATTTCTTAACAATAGGGAAATAGGTTCAGGGCTATTCTGCAAGTATGCGGCAGGTGTTTTTTAGAATATAATTATAGCGGCAGGTGCCCAAATGTTGATGTTAACACAAATTAATTGAGGGACATCAAAATAGGGTAATCCCCATTTTTAGTTTCTCCAAATTTGATGGGCCCACTTCAAAAATTTGCAAAAATAACCTAAGTGCTCTTCTGCATCCCTTCTTCAATGTGGGTAACAAAACACATGCTGCGGCTCTTTTAAACCCACACTTTCAAATAAAGGCTAAAACGGGGGTACCCATAGTGTTCAACCATGTTTTTCCAACTTTAGGGGTGCTCTTACCTTTTTAAATTTGAAAAACGAGAAACTTTACGCCAATCCCAAATCCAAGTTTCCCTTTTTCAAAATTTTACAATTGAAAACGGGGAAAAGTGGGAGGGCGCACCAGACTTAACGCTGAAAAATAAACCAATAGGACACGGTAACTTCACTGTCGAAGTTAACATTTAATATCGGAGTATTTATCAGCGTTAAGTCTGGTGCGCCCTCCCGCTTATCCCCGTAGTCAATTGAAAAATAACACAAACTGGAAAGTTGGATTTGGGATTGGCGTAAAGTTTCTTGTTTGTCCAATTTAAAAAGGTAAGAGCACCCCTAAAGTTGGAAAAACATGGTTGAACACTATGGTGACCCCCATTTTAGCCTTTATTTGAAAGAGGGGGTTTAAAAGAGCCACAGCATGTGTTTTGTTACCAACATTGAAGAAGTGATGCAGAAGAGCACTTAGGTTATTTTTGCTCATTTTTTAAGTGGGCCCATCAAATATGGAGAAACTAAAAATGGTGAGTAGCATATTTTGATGTCCCTCAATTAATTTGGGTAAACATCAACATTTGGGCACCTGCCGCTATAATTCGAAGTTTCAAAACACCTGCCGCATACTTGCAGAATAGCTCTGAACCTACTTCCATATTGTGTAATAATTTCGTCCCTTTTTTATTGTTTTCATGCCAAAATATACCTATATTTTGATGGGTGTCACTCTTTGGTTTGTAAAACTTTTGGCCACACATTTTGGGGTTAAATGTCAGTCCCAGGGGTGCAGGCTAATTTTTTTAAGCCTGCTCCCCGAAACACCAATTCAACACTTTTTTCCGACACCTATTCAATGGTGACAAGTTATCCCCGTTTTTTAACAAACACTTTTCCAAACTGCTATAAGACTTTGATATTGAATAGGGTGTAAAAGTAAAAATGGGCATAATGACGTCTTACCTCCAAAAATAATGCCCAAAACATGTTAACGCTCCCATATAGAATACCCCGGGAAACATGGCGTAATATTTTCTCAAATAATTTGTCCTCCCTTCTCTATTTTTCACCCCAGAAATGTGTTTACAATCAAAGTTTATTAAATTAATCTTAAATATAATTTCTACTTTTTAAATGTAGGTGGTTCAGCACATGACCCGTCCAAGGCCTGTAAGCATCTTTGGAATTCTTAGAAAAGATAAGTATATTTTTCTGTACACATTTGTCTAAAAAAATAACTACCTGGCTTACCATTTCAGGTTGATGTTGGTCGAATTATATTGGCCCTGGTTCCAGAACCCGACCAACCTCAACTTCATCCCAGGCATAGGCCTCGTAGGCGTGCAAGGCCCCAGATATATAGAACACGTGTCACCCTTTTTGGAATGCCAGATTATGGCAATACCGTCTTCCTCCACAAATCATCCTAGACTCTCTCTCATTAATAGAGAGTGATCTTGAATGGCAAATTGTCAGTCCTACAGCAATACCACCACTTACGCAATTAATGTCAGTGTTACATTTCTGTGCCTCAGGATCCTTTCAAACCACTGTGGGAATAGTTGCCGGAATCTCCCAATCCTCCTTTTCAAGGATCCTGAGGGCAGTGATGTAGGCCAGTTTTAAACACCTCCATCATTTTATTACAATGCCATTGGATATGGGTTCCCTTAGTGTGGCGAAGGCCAATTTTTACCAAATAGCTGGCTTCCCACACATCATAGGGGTTGTGGATGGCACTCACATACCACTTCAGCCTCCAGCAAGGCTGGAGGCTATTTTTAGGAAACGAAAACACTTTCATTCACTGAATGTAATGGTGGTATGTGATGCCTCCCTCAAGATCCTGTCCCTGAATGCCAAATTCCCCGGGAGTGCACATGATTCCTTCGTCATCCGGCAATCAGGGATTTGGCACAAATTAGACAACCTACAAGCTGGTGATGCATGGCTTCTGGGTAAGTTGACACCTTCTGTGGCAACCAATGCAAAGCTTGCTACACAATGGTCCTGATGTTTGTTTTTTTTCACAGGAGACAGTGGTTACCCTTGCATGCCCTGGCTGCTCACTCCTTATTTGGTTCCCACACCAGGGCCACAAAGTGAGTATAGTTCTGCACTTACAGCCACCAGGCAGGTGGTGGAGCACTGTATCAGCCTTTTAGAAAGCCGATTCAGATGCCTCCACCGCTCTGGTGGCAAGCTCATGTATTTGCCGGATATGGTTTCGAAAATTGTGGTCCTGTGTGGGATATTTCACAACATCGCCATAAGGAGTGGTGTCCCAATGCAGCCAGAGGATGCCTTGCCTGAGGATGGCCCCCCCGAGCTTGGTCGGAGGTCAGTATGTGGGGGGGCCATACGCAATGACATTGTGGCCAGATTTTTTAGGTAATTATTTTCAAAAGGTGGGGGGACCTGCAGTGGAGATCAGACCACCGCCTTTCCAGCTGCCCGATATTGCGGCGGTAGCCCAAAGATCGCAGGCGGCGCATCACCTCCGCATAGGCGAGCCGCTTGAGTTGGTTTGTGATGGGGGCCAGAAGAACTGTGATCCTCCGGTCCATCACATCTGTGAGGACCAGGAGTTCTTGTCTTGTAAAGGCTGCGGCTCTCATGATGGCAATGATTTTTAGCAAAAAAATAGTTTTAATAAAGGGCCCAGAAAAAATATGATTGGCTAATGTACTTTGAATTATAACAGAACGCATTGGATTGGTTATTGTATGAGACATGTGACCTACACCCTCACAAATATAATGTGAATTATTATAGACTTGAGGCAGTGACATGTGTTATCTAATTTAAATATTATTAATAAAGATGCAAAATCTGCATATCAACTTACGCAAAACAATAGTAGCAATCAAAGCAACTTTGAATTTTGAAAAACAAACCCCTTGGTACAAACTAACATATTCTGTGGAAGGAATGACACACACGAACAATAATAAAGTTTTTTGACATTGTAAAAAAAAACTGAATGCAAAGATGTGAATAACAATTAAGCTAATTAATATACTGATTGCTAGGAATCGATTCCAGTATGTGGCCAAAATGAAATAGCAAGCAAACGATAAATGACAGGTCCACTTCCGGTTTGGACTTGGGCGAGCGTTCCCTGCAACCAAAATAGGATTTGGACGGTCGCTATTTTGATCGTTCGTTAGCTAGAGGAGGAGTTGTGAGACTTTGGGGCAGAAGATTAGCTACGAGCGAACTTATGAGGGAGCGCTTGAATTTACATTTTCTCGCTCGTACACCGAACGAGGGAACGTCCACTTGCGTCCGTCTCTGAATCAGGCCCAAAATGCAGATTTCTGTTGAAAATAGGAAGACATTCTTAATAAAGCATCATTTGATTTAATGCTCCTTGTTATTGAGGAGGCATCAAGGGAACTGACTGTGACCAAAACTAATATTGAAAGGTGATGTAGTCAATAACCCAGCGGACGAGATGCCAGTGATTGATATACCGATGCTGGCATCTTGCCACAGGCCAAAATGCTGACGCCGCTATCTCTGCACAACTCAGGATACCAGTGTCGGAATCCCAACAGTCGGCATCCCAATCATAAGAGACTGGAGGCAGGTAAGTATAAGCTGCGACAGGGGGGTTAGGTTTAGGCACGTCCAAGGGGACTTAGGGTTAGGCACCCACCAGGGAGGCTATGGGGGAGAAAGGGGGCTTGCGTTAGGCACCACCAGGGGAAGGTTAGGGTTAGGCACCCCCTTGGGAGGGCTAGGTTTAGGGTGCGAGAAGGGGGGTTAGGTATAGGCAACCCCGGGGGGACTTAGGGTTAGACACCACCCTGGGAGTTTTAGGGTTAGGCACCATCAAGGGAGGGTTAGGGGAAGAGAGGGGAGGGTTAAGATACTTGCCTTCCTTTGCTGGGATCTGCTCCTGTAGGGCTAAACAGCTGCCAGTATTTCAATCCCATTCCTATTGAAAGATATGAGTCTACACATCTTGAGACTATTACTACAAATTCCACTAATGACTGGCTGGTCAAATTAGTGGAACAAGTCTCCAAATATAAGAATGAACTAATAAAATTTTAAAAAGAAAAATTCAATATGGTAAATCGCGATTATTCTGATCACAAATTATATCAGTGGGCTTATAATTCAACATTTCATCAGAACAGGGGTGTTACTAGATCAAGACGTCATTTTAAATCTAGGAACAAATTTGATGTTGATTCATCCAGTGCAGCATGGAGAAAGTGTCGCTTCCCACTGTATATCTATCTCTCGAAAGCCCCTTTTAGGGGTTACTACCATGGCCCACAAGGAGCCCACAAAAGATCCTATACTCAAAGAGGGAATCAATGGGAGAGGATCCAAAAAAGTCACATACAGAAAGAGGAAGTAGTCTTCAATCTATCCTCGCACAATTTTACTACTTCAGTACTATCAGCACTAAGTTGTGGATTATCATATGTACCAACTAATAGACATAATACTTTTAGCAGTCAAGTGGATCTTTACAAATTTGGGAGACAACTGAGATTAAAAGAACATTTTGGAAAGTCTAATAGCCCTCCCATTGATAAGGATTGTCTGGTACATAAGCTATCATTGTTTGATCCAGTACCAAATAGCTCTTCAATCAAATGTTTCACCAGAATTATGGATAAACACATTATGTCTTTTATGACAAAGAGCAAGACAGCCATTCTGTGAATTTATCACAAGAATTTTCAGCTTTTTCAGCTTCTACAAAGATATTGTTATCCTCCCCGCTGACAAGGGTGGAGGGATCGTTGTCTTGGACACAGCAAAATACAAAAGTGAGTTGTACCAACAATTTTCAGACACCACTTTGTACTCCTGTTTAAGTGCAGAACCTACAGAATCTTTTAAAAAAGAGGTAGATTTCATGCTGAAAACAGCTGTGGAAATGAATGTTATTAATCAAAAATGTGCAGATGCATTGATGGTGTATTTTCCAATAGTACTGTTGTTATATATGTTACCAAAGTTATACAAAGACTCAGTCAATCCGCCAGGCAGGCCAATAATTTCTGCTCATGGATCATTGCTGTAAACTATCTTGCAGTACTTGGACCACTATCTGCAACCTGTAATATAATCGGAACCTACTTTTCTCAAAGATAACACAAGTCTAATTCTGAAGCTGCAGTCCATATCATCCATCCTAGAAAATTATTTACTTTGTACACTGTATGTCATTCATTTATATACAAACATACCACACTCGAAAGGCATTGAAGCCACCAGACGCATCCTCACTAACAACATGAAATATGCTGGTCCTGATGTTTAATTTTTCATTAGTCTATTAGAACTTACTTTAAGCCGTAGATATTTCTTATTTGAAGGAAAATATGATCTGCAAGAAAAAGGATGTGCTATGGGCTCATGCGTGGCACTGGCCTACGCAAATGCCTACATGTTTGAAATCGAAAAGGACCAGTTCACATCATAGGAGATTGCCCTAGGCTATTTGTAGGGTATATAGATGATATACTAATAATTTGGGCTGGCACTAGAGTACAACTGAAGGAGACCTTGGAATACATTAATACCTTTGACCAAGATATCAAGTTTACCATTAATTTCGATGATGAGGAAATACATTTTTTAGATGTCATGATCTGAAAGAGTGGCACACTGCTATCAACTTCATTGTATCACAAACCGATGGATTGGAATACAATACTGCAGGCTTCAAGCCACCGTCCTGTGCCATTAAAGAACGGATTGCCATTTTCACAAATGTTAAGAGTAGACCGCATTTGCAGTGATCCTGCAGATGCAGTAGTGCAGATGGATGCTATGATTTTAAAGCTTATTGCCAAAGGATATAAGACATCAATGTTAGCGGTGACTAAATAGAAAATTCTAGCTATTCTGAAATCCCAAACTTTATTAACAAAGTCTTGAGAAAAAGAGATGTCAGAAAAAACTATTTGGATTAACACATTTACTACATCAAGCAGCTCTGCTGTCAAATCTGCTAGAAACTGCTGGCCAGTGATCACCAGTGATCTAGCAGTACCGGGTTGGTCCAGACAAGAATAATTCATAAACATAAGAGACTATGTCATCCATGCGGATGTGACCCAGCATCAGCATCCTAATAAAAGCCACTTCATAATGAGGGAACCCGGTAACTACAGGTGCACAGGTTGTGTGACCTGCAGCTATTTGGAAATTGGTGACACTTTCCATCACCTTCATTCGGGACAAAAGTTTAAAATCAAATCGGTGTTTATCTGTGCTAGCAAATTTGCCATTTATTTTATAAGATATCCATGCAGTCTCCTCTACATTGGGAAAACCATGAGATGCTTTAAAGAACGCATGGCTATGCACCGCACCTCCATCAGACAGGCCCTGGAGGGAAAAGAAAGTGACCAGTCTGTCTCTCTTCACTTCAAGAAGTATAAGAATAATTTTTCCACATTACATTATAAAATGATTGACACTGTGCCATGGTTTCCCAGGGGAGGTGACAGAGGTCATACTTTGCTCCATCTCAAAGCGAGATGGATTGCCAAACTAAACATCATACACCTATTAGGTGTAAATGAGCATTTATCCTTCAATTTCTTTTATGATTCTATCTATGATGTTTATTGTGGTTAGTTAGAATGTCAATTCAATAGTAGAGCTGCATCATGTAAATTAAACTCTGTACATCTATCAGGTTTAAATGAGTATCTATTTTTCTATTGCTTTTATGATTAATGTTTAATCTTTGATGCCAATTGTGTTTAATCAGATTGTAATTCCATAGTTGAGCTCCATTCCATTATTCATTCATTACATTAATTGTAAGATTGTAATGCCATAGTTGACCTGCTTTCCACTATTTATTCAGAACATTTGTTAACACTAGCTCCATGGCAACACTTGGGGATCACCTAGTGGCTGAGGTATCACCAAATGACATCATCGCCGGGGACCCGGCCCGGAAGTGAGCTATGGTGTCCTGTACACTCTTCACCAGTTTGGTGGTTTTTAAGGTAAGAGGTCTTATTATTTGTTTGTATCCTAACAAAAGATTAAATTCTGAAACATTGATTGTAAGCTGTTGTGGTGAACAGTTCCTTCTGTTGCTTTGCAAGTCCACTGAGTGCCACTGATGTTGGAATATATACATATATACATACATGTATACAGTGCTATTTTTCTGGGAAAATAGGTTCATGAATTGTGGGTGGAGCTACTGGGGGTGGAGCTATAGAAAAACAATTTTAAATATATATATATTCAATGGACAAAAAACTTACGGTTTCACATGTCTCATTAAGGCTGCTTAGACATGATCTGAAAATTCACAAAACCTATTGATTTTCTGCCACTCAAACTTCAAAAAGCAATGAAATTACGATCATTAAGGCTGATGCCTTAATGGACGTGTTCATTGCACAATACAGATACGGTATGCCATCACACCCTGTGGTTAAGTGCAGATTCAGCACTCTCACAGAATGAGATTGCTGTCACACACAAAATGGTGGAGCTGCTAATTCACAGAATTGTGTGCTCATTGGAATACACACATGCAGTCTATGCAGCTGAGGTTTGAGCAGTTATGTGGCTCCCAACATCCTTCTCACTGCATACATGTATCTCATTTAGAATACATGTTCAGCTCCCTTATTTTTTAAAATATTATACTCTGTCTATGCATGTACACTTTCTTCCCCTACATGCCTCCATGCTACTATATATCCCCCAATCCCTACTGCTGTGTGGTCTCCCAACTGTGATAGTCTGTGTTCCCTCATCCGCACCAATGTTTTTCCCCAGCAGCACCGCCCTGCAACCGTGCCTTCTCCACAGCCACATTGCTGTCTTTCTCTCATCTGTGGCACTCTTTATTCCTCCATCTGCACTAGTCTGGTACCCCAACTGTGCAACTCTGTATTCCCGCACCACCCGCACCACTCTCTCTTCCTCCCCATCCACACCAATCTGTCTTCCCCAATCTCTATTGCTGTGTGGTCTCCAAATTATGGTAGTCTGTGTTCTCTCATCTGCACCAATCTGTCTTTCTCCATCTGTACTGCCCTGCATCTGTGCCACTCTGTTTCCTTCTGCACCACTGCCTTCCCTAAGCCACGCCACTGTCTTCCTTTCCTCTGTGGCACTCTTTCTTCCTCCATCTGCACCACTCTGTCCTCCCGTACTGTGCCACTCTGTCTCCTCTCCCCACCTGCACTACTCTGTCTTCCTACCCATCCACACTAATCTGTCTTCCTCAATCCCTCCTGTTATGTGTTCTATTTGTGTTAGTCTGTATTCCCTTATCTGCACCAATCTGTCTTTACCCATCTGCACTGCTCTGTCTTCCCATGTCCATGCCACTCTCTTCCCCATCCACATCGCTGTCCCCCAAACCATTCCACTCTGTTTCTCCCCATCCACACCACTGTTTTCCACCTATCTGCATTACTTTGGCTACTCCCCCTCTTTACTGCTTAACCTTCCATCCTCTACACGCCTTTTTGTCTCACCTTTCAATGCTGCTCTGTCTCCTCCCCCCATCCACACCACTTTTATCCCATCTGCACAGCTCTATTTTCTGCTTAGACCTCAGTTGCATAGACTGCATGTGTGTATTCCAATGAGCACACAATTCTGTGAATTAACAGCTTGACCATTTTGTGAGTGACAGCAATCTCATTCTGTGAGAGTGCTGAATCTGTAGTTAACCACAGGGTGTGATGACATACCATATCTGTATTGCGCAAGGAACACATCCATTAAGGCGTCAGTCTTAATGATCATAATTTCATTGCTTTTTTTAGTTTGCGTGGCACAAATTCAGTAGGTTTTGTGAAATTTCAGATCATGTCTAAGCAGCCTTAATGGAACATGTAAAACCGTACGTTTTTTGTCTTTGGAATTTCACTGCTTTTTTTTAGAATTCATTAACTATCAGGGGTTTGATGAGCAAACCAGGCCACCTGCAGGTCAGAAGGACAACAAATAGGTACACTAACATGGGTGGAGGAGCAGACAGCACACAGAAGGTGTTTTAAGGTTGCAAAGGGAAAGACGGCAGGTGTGTGGGCTGTGGCAGCAGTGGGGGTGCAGAGCAGTGGCAGCAATGGGCATGCACAGAAGCATCAGCGGGTGAGAGAGGGACCCACGTGTGCTGGGCATGCACCTGAGAAAATCAAATTAATAAAACATAGATACATGGACGTATCAGTGAGATCTATCCATGTATTGTTTTAAAAATTTAATTTGTAATATAAAAAAAAAATGTGCCCTCACAGCACAGCTAGCATCGACCTTTGGAGCCCTAGTACTGGTTGTGCTAAACACAGGGGACAAATGACATAGGGGTAACCTGTATTAAGCACAATCAGCACCAGGCTAATCAGAGCCAGTCTTGGTTGCCAAAATACAGGTGACGAGTGACATAGGGGTCCTCTTGAAAGAAACAGAATTTTCCCATAGAGAAATCCCAAGGGGGCATGATGTTTAAGGGGCTACACCTCAAAAGCTATTGGAGGTACAGAGCTGAAATTTGGCATGAGCTGGTACAACTGTCGTTTGGTGCTGCCTGCCAAATTTCAGGGCAAAAACATAAAAATTTATGACTCTGGAATAATTGACATTTCCAACTGTCAGTATTTTCTGACACTCAATTAGGACTACTTTTCTGCTGTTCTCTATGGGGGAGTTTTGGGAAGGCATAACTCAGGGTAGGGGTCAATTTTATACTTTGGGTTTGTTTTATTAGATAGCTATAGTTCCAGGGTAGGTGCTTTTGGGGTTTAGGTAATTGAGAAAGTTATAGTTTTTAAACTATTACCTCACAAATCTGCTATTATAGAGATACAAAGTTTCAATTTGATGTGCAGCCTCAGTAGAAGCCTCCATCAGGTGTACTCACTGTGGCTTTACTTGGGTGCACCAAGATGGCAGGTCAGTGCAGGTGGTAGTGGCAGTGGGCTCGGGGAAAGGAAGAAGCCATAAGCTGCAGCTGGACCTAGGGGATAGCAGGTGTTAGCTGCGGCTGGAACCCATGGGAGTTAGCGGCGGCGGTGGTGCAGCAGCAGGACCGGGGGAGGTAGAAGAAGACTGAAGCATGCTCGGATCTGAACAATCTGTGATACCTGTATAAAATAAACACAGAAGCACAGACGGGATCAGTGAGACCCGTCTGTGCTTTTGTGTTTAAAAATAAAACCTGTGTGAAAAAAAAAATTGGCATGGCCCCACCCCCCAAAGCCAACCAGTTCCATGACTTTGGAGCCCCAGTACTGGTTGTGCTAAATACAGGGGACAAATGAGGTAGGGGTCCCCGGTATGAAGCACAACCAGCACCATGCTTTTCTGAACCAGTCCTGGTTGCCAAAATCTGGGACAAATGATGTAGGGCTCCCCCGTATTCAGCGCTACCAGCACTGGGCTCTGAGCCAGTCCTGATTCTGGAAATATAGGGGGAAAAATATGTAGGGTTCCCCTGTATTTACCAGTAACAGCATTGGACCCTTTCTAGCAGGGGAGTGATGCCACAGCCAGGTGAACCATTTCACTAGGCCCCCCAGCTGAAGCATCACCCCTGACTGCTAGTCAGCCCAGGCTGCGGATCCCTGGGAAACTGGGGACAGCCCCAATAAAGGGGTACCCCTCCTCAGGGCACCCCAGGCCCAGGCTGATAGCCCAGGGCTATCCCCAGGACCCATGGGAAAATATAAATATTGTCTTTTGCAGTAGTACTACAGGTCTCAGCAGGCATCCCCACACACTGGTACTTGGAGAACCATAAGTACCAGCAGGTGGAGCATTAAGGGCCTGCTGGTACCTATAGTACCCCTGCAAAATAAATATTAAAATAAAACAAAAAGACAGTTTGTTTTTAAATATTTAATTTTTCTGCACCTACACCTGGGGGGCGGCAGCCTTTAAGATCTTTTACATGGCTGCCACTTCCCCCAGGACTTTCACGATGTCTTCACCTGGAAGGCAGCGTCTTTCTGCTTCAGCTGGTCTTCCCTCCAGCTACAAGGCCAATGGACTGTGACTGGATGGCGCCTCGTGCTGGCTTTATATAAGCCAGCCAAGGGGGCATGGTGCTGACGTTGCAGGCTGTGATTGGCTCATGGTGGCCATCTTTGAATTTCAAAAATGGTGCTGAGGTGCCATTTTTGAAAAGGGCACACGCGGTTCTCACCATTAAAGTCAATGGTGAGAGCCGCTCATTGGCTGAAAAGTGGAGGGCTTGACTTTCTCAGCCAATGAGCACTCCACAGCGGGATTTCTATACTGAAATCCCGGGCAGAGCTGTCATTTGGGTAGTAGTGTTGTCAGAGGACACTACTAATGTACGTGGGTCAGGGTATTTTGCATTTTTTTCCAAGACCCCTACATCATTTGTTCCCTGTATTTAGCACAACCAGTACTGGGTCTCCAAGCCTGGTGCTGGTTATTGTTTTTGGGGAGGGGGTCACCCCATTATTTTTTTTTACATAAATTTTCTTAATTAAATATAACACAGAAGCACAGACGGGTCTCAGTGACCCTTCCCTGCTTCTGTATGTTTATTTAGGGAAGGTAAAAGTACAATTGCGCACTGAGCTGTAGCCTATTGTGCGGGGGAGCTGCATTTAATGAGAAGGAGTATCTGACCTCCTATAATAGATATAAAGAAAAAAGGTAAAACACGTTCTATAAACCCCTTAATGTACTATAATGCAAATAAATGAATAGTACTACAATGTAGTGTGAAAATTTAGATGGATGAGGCTGATATAATATGAAACATAGGTTTACTAAAGGACTCAAATATGATATGTACATATACACAAAAAAATTCCAAGTTCCTAATATGAGATGCCTGAATAAACAAAAAATACAGACAAAACTGACATAAATACAAAGAATCATTTATAATTGATATTATTGATGAATAAAGTCAATGTGCATCACAAAGTGATGGGAGCAGGCTCTCCACATCAAAACAAGTACTAAACATATAGTGACACTTGGGCAGCAGAGATAAATCAGTCAGCGGTCTGATAAAGCAATGAAGGAACAAAAATGAAAGATAGCAACTGATCAGGTTGCACTATTGTACATATCCTCTTGAATCTGATGATTTGCTGGATGATGAGTACATGCAGGTGTACTTGTAGACGAGCAGCTGTGAATATGATTGTAGATAAAAAGTATGATCCACAAAAATGTTATGTGCTGCAGAGAGTGATTGTTTAGTTAGCAGCATCCCGCTGATGGATGATTGATCGTGCCCGGGGTGTAGATCTTCCTGGGGTAGGAGTACGGGAGTGTGGAGGAATCAGGAAAGCAAGTCTCAGGGCTGTGCTGCCCATCTCCAAACTCTGCGGTGGCACAGGTCCGAAAGAACGGACGCGCGCCGCCAGCAATGACGGGGTGGGCTGCTTGAGCCTGGGGAGGAGATCTGACTGCGGCAGCTCGATGGGGGCACTGTGACCCCCTCTGGTGTGACACTTACCTCCTGGGGCTCAAACAGGATCCCGCTCTACCCCTGCCAGCTTAGTTGATTGAAGTCCTCTGTCGCACTGGTGAATGCCTTCCGGGTCACGTGCGCGTATGTGGCTACCGCAATATCTCTGCTGCAGGTGTAGACTGGCGTCCTGGTGTGTCTAACAGGTGATAGCACTCTATGTATCAGGTAATGCAATGCGTTTCGAGCCTCTTAGGGTCTTCTTCAAAGCAATGTGGCATCACATTGTTTGTTTATTTAAACACAGATGCAGGTATCAAGGATTTTTCAGATCCAAGCCTGCATCTGTGTGCTGCTACCTCCCCTGGGTCCTGCCATGCACACTGCCACTGCTGCCCACACTACTGCCACCGCTAATGCCCACTACAGTCTGAGCGTCCTGGCCACAGCTGACGCCTGCTACCATTCTTCCCCCCAGTTAACTATCGCTTTCTTCCTCTAGGTCTTGACCCTCGCTACCACCCACAAAAGGCAGCCATCTTGCTGCACCCAAGTGAAGCCACGATGAATACACCTGCTGGTCACTCCTACTAAGGCTGCGCAAAGAATTGAAATTGCCTATCTATGTAATGGCAGATTAAAGAGGTATTAGTTTAAAAACTGTAATTTTCTCTAATACCTGAACCCCAAAAGGCCTTATTCTTGAACAATAGCTACCTAATAAAACAAACCCCAAGTCTAAATTCGCCACCTACCTTGAGTTATGCCTTCCCAAAAATCCCCCATAGAGAACAGCAGAAAAGTGGTCCTAACTCAGAGTGTCAGAAAAAAGTGACAGTTGGCGCTTTAGATTACTCCAAAATTCTCATTTTAATTTTTTTGCCCTGAAATTTGTCATGCAGCACTGAACCAGTTCTACCCACCCATGCCAAATTTCAGCCCGGTATTTCCAATAGCTTTTGAGGTGTAGCCCCTTAAACACCCTGCTTCCCCCTTCGGAATTCTCTGTGGAGATTTCCATTTTTTTTTATTCAGCCTTAAAATAAGGGCATGACTGTGCCCTTAAAATATATATACATATTTCTGATGAAAATTCTGTCGCATTGATATGTCGATTTAATTGCGGTGTTATCTCTTCTTTCAAATCCCTGAGTGCCACCATTATTGGTATTGTATATTATATATATACTGTACATTTATACTGTATATACTGTACATATACAAAATATCCCAGCCCAAACCTCTGGACCTAGAAACATGACGTAGGTGCCCACTAAGGAGAGATTTTTCACAATTCAACTCCTAAGGGGGAATAAAAGGGTTAAAATGTGCAATGTCCTGTCTGACTGTCTCATCACGGCTGTAGCACAGTTCAAGATTCAAACACCAACTGTAATCCCAAGTGCTGCCAAACATCACTGGCAGTAGGTGTTACTCCCCTATTTGAATAGTGAGGGAAGGAAATGTGTACCTACAGAGGAGGAAGAGGAAATTGTTTTACTCCACATGGGAGCGAGGGGAATGTGAAATGTGTTACTATGGGCTGCAGGAAGGGAATGTGTTACAACATGGATGAGGGAAGGGAATGTGTTACTACAGGGGTGAGTAGGGGTAATGTGTTACTGCATAGGTGAGGGATGGGAATGTTTTACTACAGACGAGAGTGGGGGTAATATGTTACTGCCTAGGTGAGGGAGGGGAATGTGTAACTTCGGGTGTGAGAGAGGGATTGTATTTCTACACAAGTGAGGGAGGAGAATGTCGAATGTGTTACAACATGGGAGAGGGAGGGAAAGGTGTTAATACAGAGGTGAGGGAGTGAAATGTGTTAGTACAGAGATGAGGGAGTGGAATGTGTTAGTACACAGGTGAGGCAGGGTAATGCCTTACTATAGCAGATGAAGGATTAATGTGTTACTGGAGAGATGAGATGGAAATGGATACTGTAATTATCTAAAATCTACCTGGGTGAAACAAGGTACATCTGCTAGTATATCTATATATAGATAATATATGCCAACAAATGTGGACGGCACTCAGGGTCTAATATCTTATATAAGGAAAAAATCTCTGCAGAGTGGAGTAGGTCGACATTTCAGGGCGCAACCCTTTTATCAAGACATAGTATAATACAAAAGACATACCTTAAATAGTGTTCACCTCGTGCATCACCTTCCCTCTGCCGCGAATCCCAGCGGAGGCCCGATGACATCATGGGAGGCACTGTATTGCAGCATCGCGGTGTCTCCAGGGGGTGTGGTGCAATAGTGTATACCCATCACCATTGTGACTGCTGTAATAAAAACAATGATGTAACATGAGTCGCTGAACAGTGCTGTCTGGAATATGAATCTAACATTGTAACTATAATCAGATCTAACTGGTTGATAACAGGAAAAGCTTTAATAGCTGCCTGCAATCTAAACAATGCAGGTGACTATAATCTGAATGGGTCTACATCACATAATATAAAAGTGAATATAAAAAAAAATTCTATATGAAAAATTTGTAGTGCGACTCTATGTAGACAGGATTAAATCCTGGCATGAGAGACATACAGTAGGTAGCTGATTGTGATAAATAGCCAGAGAAAACCTCATATGAGTATAATCATTGAAAATTAATCTAACTATGCTGAACCCTATGTAGAAAAAATTGTCAAATGCTGCATGTAAAGAGAAATACATTCTCACTAACCACTTGACAAGGTAATAAGAGAAATTATATGAAACGTGTAAATGAGAGAATCTCATTTAAACCTTGGGGATTTACAGTTTGTAAACTGTGTATCAACCAAGTTTCCCTTTGTAAAAGGATGCGGTTGCGATTTACTCCTCTTGGGTTAGGAGGGATCCAATTATAATTTTATAGTGGATACTTGATAGATTATGTTTACATTTGAAAAAATGCCTGGCAACAGGATGTTCAGATGGTTTGCCTTCTAACGCTGCCCGAATATTGGACCTGTGAAGAGCCATTCTCTCCTTCAATTGTCTGGAGGTTTTACCTATATACAGAAGTTTGCACGGACAACATGTATAGTATACTATGAACCTGCTTGTGAAAATCAGAGGATATTTCATTTTGAAGATTTTTCCTGAATGGGGGTGGGCAAAAGTGTTGCCCACTTCCAGGTAACTGCAGGTGACGCAGCCAATGCATCTGTAATTGCCAGGTTTACATGTGAGAAAATGATCTGTGGTGGTATTTTTAAAGAGAGAAATATCATTATGCACGACAATGTCCCTTGATGTTTTTGCTTCATCAATAAGAAGGTAGTATTTTGAAATCTTTCAATCCAGGTAAATGATGATCCGAAGTGATGATAGGCCACATACGGTTGGCTTTAGGAATTATTTGGTGGCTAATGGGGGTATATTCCTGAGTCCAAGGGATCTTTTTGGAGACTTCTTTGGAACCTGTTTTAGATGTTAATGCCCTATGGATGGTATCCTCGTGTTAAGAATTTATCCATCATGGTGTCGATCTGTATCTCTGCACCTTTCTGGTCACTACATATATGGAATGCTCTTAAAAATTGTGAAAATGGGTCCATTTTTAGCAGCTTCAGGGTGGTTGCTTTCTCTATGCAACAAGGTTTTGCGATCAGTTGGTTTGAAAAAAAGTGTGGTCCTAATATCTGTTGATTAAGTGAAACTTCCACATCTAAATAGTTGATCTTAGTGCAGCTGTATTGCAAAGTAAATTTGATGTGTGGAACTGTTGAATTGATGTTTTCCATTATATTGCAAAAGCTCTGTTCACTGTCAAGCCAGATCAGATAGATGTTATCTATATATTGGCAATACAAACTGACTGATCTCGATATACCTGTGTTGGTGAAAAACAGATCCTTTTCTACTTCCGCCATGAAAATAATGGTAAAGCCAGGGGCCACACAGGACCCCATAGCACAACCTGACTTTTGTATGTATACCTCGATATTGAATAGAAAATTATTTTGAGTCAGTGTAATCTTCAATAATGATAAGACAAAGTCTATGTCAGGACCTTTGTATGTGTTGTTATTGATCAGGGTTCTTCCTACTGCCTCTAATCCTAGAACATGGGATACTAGTGCAAAGGTGACAAGGACTCCAATTTGATGAGAATATTCATAGTATACTTTAAGAAGGTTGGCAGAGATTGTACAACTGGTTGTAGGTAAAAGTCAAAACATTCTGCAACTACATAGTATAGTGAGTTACTCGCAGCTATAATGGGCTGGCCCAGGGGGTTTTGAATGCTCTTATGTAGTTTGGGTATCAGAACACAGGGATTATAGAATAATCTATAATCAAAGACTCCATAGTTTTTTTTAGTAATGATTTGTTGTTCAACAGCTTGCTCCAATAGAATAATTGTATCTTGAACTTTTCTGTTGGATCTTGATATAATTTCTCATACAACTTTTTATCGGAAAGTTGTTTGTAGACTTCAGTTTTATACATAGACACATGCATAATTATATCCTGGTAGGTCCCAAAATCTTTCAATGCCTTTGTCTCATTAGGTTTGAGGTTCATTTTAGATGAATAACAAAGTGAATATTGTTAGTGTTTCAATATGTATTGATGCTGCATGAGGATACAGGAGTGGTCTCAAATCACTCCAGTAAATGTTGATATAAGTCAAAAGAAATGGTGTAACCCCCTTACGCACCACAAATGGGAAAAATTATATACAAAACTGAACTATGAAAAGTTCCACAAACAATACAGAATTTCAAACTAAATTTTTCCAATGTTTCATTCACAAATTTTCTTCTTTTTCTCTCCTTCTCCTTTCCCCTTTTTCTTATCCTTGATAGGAATACCAGGCTCAAAAACCACATAAAAGGGAAAAGACAAAAAACCTCTAATAGTGAAAAGCACCATTTTAATTTCAATAAAAACACATAGCATAAAACATAAAAGATTCCTCCACCATAAACAGAATATAATAGGGAAGGCATACCAGATGCCAAGGGTGCAGTTGCCCGACACCCGTAAGTGCGTAGATCTTATATGCACAATGGCCTCACTGGATATGTTCAGACCAATGAACTCACGGTGATCCAGATAACTGGTTCCTTGGCTTCCTCTCTGGTTAGATGTTGCCTCCCTTCACCGATGCGTTTCTACTCACTTGGAGTCTTTATCAAGGTGTATTTCATTTTAGATGGTTTGTAGGCATTTGTTAACTCTGTGATGGTATTCTCAATGTTGGCGGTAAAGGAATTGATGGCTTGATTTTGAGGAATAGGAATCAAACGATGATATTTTTTTGCGAAATGGTAGTTTGTCACTTGCGGATTCTTCCATTGTTTGTTCTTTAAGTCGTAGTCTCCGATTAAAGATGTGAAGATCCACTTTAGATTTGAACAGGTCAGGTTTATTGGAGGGTATGAAAGAAAGATAATATATATACTCGTATATATATTTTTAAAGGATGCAACTTTGAATAGTTTGATAGTCCAGTCAACATAGACTAGGTATAGTTCTTTCTTGCCATTTTATGAGGAATGATTTAGTGATGTGCCTTCTCAGACCATGCAGAAGTGACTAATGCTAGATTGAATGCTTCAGTCTTTAGACTAACACTGTATATAAATTATGTTTTTGCAATTAATTAATTTCATTTTGTGTGGAAATTAAGTTGATTCTTTGAGTCAAGATGCATTTAACTAGCATCACAACACCTTATTATATTTAATATTGATCTTGTAGTATTTAAACTATTTTCAGATTATCAAATAATCACAACAGCATAAAGTATTAAAGAAAATGGGTGTACTGATCTTGTTGGAGACAGTGACTTGTGTTCTCCTGTGATTATGCAAGGACAGAGCTGCATGTTTCAGGCAGAATACATAATGTGAATAAGCAGTTGAGGCAAGCAGAAAACCCGGAAGCCATAGTTTCAGAGATAGCTGAATGAATTTGAAATGAGTGCTGTGAGGTAGCAATGCTAAACTTTGCGCAACCATGCTGCACCATGTAGCTTATGTAACCTGTTTATTATTATTAGTAGTAGTAGAAGTAGTAGCAGTAGTAGTAGTAGTAGTAGTAGTAGTAGTAATATTAGTAGCAGCAGCAGTGGTAACATTTTTTTTCTGAAATTGACTCTTCCAGTCAATTACAGAAAAGAGCTCACAATGAGAAAATTTGGAGACAAGTGTTGTATTGAAAGGAAAACATGGTTAATTGCATAGGTTTTCAAGAAAGAGATAAGAAAACATTTAGTATGTGGAAGAAAGTAGTCAACTTATTATATGGTTAAACACACCTCTCTGATCAATTAGTTAGTAATGCCACAGATAGCTTCAATAAGAAATTACTGGGAAGTTGGGAGGCATAGCATTTTGTAAAGGGTGGAAGCAGTAATGTTGGAGGTTTGAAGAGCTATGACTAGCTTAGCTAGCTTGGGGCATTCAATTACATCACAGTTTTATGTCCCATAATGCTTAACCCACTTCAATCAATTCATTATAAATTAAGATGCACAATTTCCATATTTCAAAGTTCTGAGTTTTATATATGAAAATTGATATATAATATTCATCATTATCCTTTTAGAAATCTATACATTTTAGAATAAATAATTACAGGGACTAAAGAAAGGGAGAAAGCTTGACACGAGTGTTTTTAGGGTAATTAGAAGATTATTGTAAACTTATCAGATAAAGCAAACTTAGAAAAGTTGTACTTAGTTGAAGTTACAATTTTGGATATTACTTGCTAGAGAGCAGTGAGCTCTTGCTGTTATGTTATAAATAACACCATTTATTAAAGTCACAATTTGAAATGAAATTTGTTATGTATGAGGATAACTAAAACCTGATCAGTTCACACTCTCCTCTGTTTGCCTGGGGATATCGGGAGGTAAATAGATTGCTAGAAAGCAACCTGTGACTACAGCTTAAATTACATTTTACCAAGTGAGTTGAATGACTTTTTAATTACAGCACTGATATCCACATGCTGTCACCACTGCCTGATTCAGTGGAGAATGATTTGATTTTTAACTTTGATGCACGAAGGGGAAATGAAAAGTACAGATTTTTTCTTAGAATTGTAATTTTCCGCTTCCTTGCGAGGGAGGACCCTAGTCTTCAAAGCCATAGAGTAGATTATGTTTCTAGGTGTGCAGAAATGTAGGATTGTCAGAGAAAAATAGGTTGTTTTTTTTACATTCCTTAACCATCATTATATACAAGATCTGTGTAAATCTTTTGTAATCTTTGTTTATTTTATGAAAAAAAGTAGGTCAAATACAATGTACATTTAGATAACTGACTTCAATTTTATGTTTTTATTCAAGTTCAATGGTTGTTAATTAAGTTGTTATTGTCCTGTCTAACTTGACTTGATATTGTTATATCTAGTTTAGAATCAATGGCAATAGATACTTAAAAATGTCAAACTCTGTTTTAGAGCTGGTCCCAACCAACGCCTTTAGAGGAAGCACTGAGTAACCCCAAATAAACCACCACTAAAATTTGCTCTATTGATGTCTATATTTTGCTGAATGTAAAAGAAGGGCTAATAATAACATGGCAAATACTTTATGAATATTTTCTGTTCTGAATTATTTATGCTAGATATATGGATCACTATATTTTAATCACAAATATACAATAGTATATGTCCTAGACTTATATTCATAATACAAATAATTTCCACTTACAGACATATTCTGCAATACATTTATACAGTATGAAAATATAACCAAATTCACTTAGAGACATATAATACTTATAGATATAACACATCGCAGGGACAATGATACTTACATCAGGAAAGATTGCTTGCAAATGTGAATCTTCATTTAAGATAAACAGAGTAGAACGGCGTGGGTTAAGCTTCGAGTCTGAGGGCTGGCTTAGGTGACACCATGTGACTTAGCTTGCCCTATTAGGATAGGTGTGTGTTTTAACTTGGTATGTGAGGCTGTGTGGGCTGAGACAAAGCCTCTTTTGTTCCTGTCTTTACAAGAGATAAGTGTCTGTCTAATTAAGTGCTGTTTTAATAGTCTGTATTACATTTGATAATTATTTCAGTCTTCCTCTCTTTTCTTAGCTCTTTATCAGCCTATATTCTCCCTCACTGTTTCTTTTTTTCCTGTTTTTATTTTCTCCCTGTCTTTCCTTTCCCTCTCCTCCTGTGTCCCCTCTTGCCCTGCATCTAGCTATTTCCCTGTCATGTCTCACCCGTGCCGCTCTCAGAAACCCTCCCCCCCCGGGCATTACTTGGATGGACCTGGGTCTCCTGCTAGGCCATCTAGTGTATCAGCGGGTGTTTTAGAGTGCACAGGAGGCTGTGGTGCGTGAACTCGTGTGCCCGTCGCGGTTTTCCCAGCGGCTGATGCGGGAGAGTCCAGAGGGGCTTCTACTTCGGGGGCCACAGTCGCTGGCCCTCGTCGGCAGGTGGGTCAGCGCACTGCTACTGCGCCTGCCAGCCCACATGTCCTGGCTCGCAGCAGTGCTGCGAGCTGTGGACGCGCGCAGTCACATGTCCCTGCACGGGTTCCCAGCTGGGACACCCGTAAGTAGGGTGGAGATGTCCACGGGTTCAAGACCAGCCCGGTCTTGAACCCCGGCTCATGCCTCCAGGGCCTCCAGGACTCAGATAAGGCACAGAGGTGCTGGGGCCTGATTTCAAGATGGTGGCTCTACTCAGCTCCCTGCGCCTGATCGGGGGTGGAGCTTAGCAGCCATTTTGGTAATCAAAATCAAAGCTTGCTGCAGGTGGCCTCTGCCAGCAGCTCTGTGGTAATGCATAATGCGGCTCCAGGGATTTCTATGAGTGCAGGGCCACAGTCACAGAGGGTTGATGTCAGTGTGCGGCCTTACAGCTTAGCTGCTGGTACTATGCCCACAGGTTCAGAGGATGCTGCAGGGGTTATAAATATCATGTCTTCCATGGCCATTTTGTTTGCCCCTTTTATAGCGGCTTTCTCACAAATTCCTGGGCCCGGGTCTTCAGCTGGTGCACCCCCCATAGTACTTACCCCGCAGTTGCCAGCGACTGTGCCCGAACAAATGTTGACAGCAGTGTGCGCATTCAAGTCCTTAATAGTGCAAGGTACCTTGTTTCGGCCAATTCAGCTGTTCCTTCTTCTGCACCTTTGTCTGCATCGGGGGCTGCGGCGCCAGTTGCTGTGTTACCCTCTTTTTCAGATGGCGATGTCAGCAATAGTCCCGATGATGCAGCTGTGGACGCGGAGGTGGCTTCGGCTGATTCTTTGGGTTGTGAGCAGCCGAGTACATCAGGTCGGTCTACTTATGACGAGAACGATGACAGTAGCAGCTATTCCTCTTCATTGCTAGTGTCCGATGCCAGAAGCTGTGCCAGTGAGCGCAAGCGGGACTCTAAATATGCTAAATGCAAGGGAGACCGGAGAGATGAGTCATCTAAGCACCGTCTTTCAAGTTCGCGCGGCGCTTCCCGCAAACATTCTTAATGGTCACTGGCAGTTTTGCGTGGCTTGCGCCCATGCTGTAAGCGTAAGATAATTAAGGGCCTATACCTGGACATTTTAGTGCTCTCTGACAAAGTGAAAAAGGATTTTAAGGCGGCCAAGACTAAGGGAGGAGTTGGCCTGGATGCTTTCAAATCCTTTAGTAATTGCATCGCGGGTTTCTGCATGTTTGTATCATGCTATTTAATAACTCGTCCTGAGGAGCACTTAAATATTATCAGGTATCTGCACCTGATTAATGGCATGCAGCGCAGTTCCCGGGGGTTTGCATGTGGGCTTACGATGAAGAGTTTTGTCGGAAGCAGGATGGCAGGCCTGTCATTGAGTTTGGTGGTAAGGACGTGGAGGTGTGGCTGGAAGTCACTCAGCCACCGCGTCTTCCAGTCAAAACTCCCCCTATTCGGCATCCGCCAGGACCGGGATGCTTTTCCACTCAGACTCAGAATAAAGGCAAATGTTTTGCTTTTAACAATGCCACCTGTACTCAGGGGCAGCAGTGTCGTTTTCGTAACCTCTGCGTGCGGCAGAGCCCATCCCATGTCCAATTGTTCCCGACCAGCTGGACAGCAGTCTTCCAAGCCACCTGGCAATACCAGGGCTAAGTAAGGCATTGTCCCCAGTGCATTTGGTTGCTTTGACCAAATGGTTGGGTTGGTATCCAAACCTTGAGTATGCGTGGTTTTTGTATTCAGGTTTCACTTTTGGTTTTTGGGTACCCATTAGGGGTGAGGTTAGGGTTGGCCCCCCGGAGAATCTTCGGTCAGTGTGCAAGTTACCTGATGTCTTAAAAGCCAAAATTCAGAAGGAGGTGAGCCTAGGGCAAATGGCAGGCCCATTTGAACAACCTCTGCTGGAGGATTTGATTCTTTCTCCAGTGGGAGTTGTCCCCAAGAAGTCTCCTGTAAATTTAGGCTCCTTCAGTATCTGTCATACCCATCAGGGTCATTGGTGAATGATGCTATACCTCCAGAATTTTGTTCGGTGGTGTATCAGTTATTTGACGAGGCTTTGGAGATGGTTAGGTCATATGGCCCTGGTGCTTTCATCGCTAAGAAAAATGTGGAATCGGCTTTTTGTTTACTTCCCCTGCATCCTGACTCCTTCAGGTACATGGGGCTTTGCATTGGCGACAGATATTTTATAGACAAGTGCTTGCCAATTGGATGTTCTGTTTCCTGTGCCTTTTTTGAAAGATTTAGCACCTTTCTTCATTGGTGCATGGAGACTTCTTGTGGGGGTCATGGGATAGCTCACTATCTCGATGATTTTCTGTGCGTGGGTCCTGCAAATTCAGAACGTTTCTTTTGTTTTCTTTACAAGCTCTGTTTTTCCATTCTGGGGTACCAGTTGCCGATGAGAAGACTGAGGGTCCTCTCGCTTGCCTATCATTTTTGGGTACCGAGGATGACAGCCTGGCTGGGGTTTGCAGGCTTCCTCAGGACAAGGTGGCGAAATTGCGCGATGTGATTGCTACATGTTTGGCTGCAATCAGAATTTCTTTGCGGCAGGCGCATTCTATCTTAGGTCTGTTGAATTTTGCCTGTAGGGTTATCCTGAAGGGCAGAATTTTCTGTTGGAAGCTGGAGCGGTCCACATCTGGGGTGTCCAGGCCACACCATTTGGTTTGCCTGTCCTCTGAAATCGAGAGGGATCTGTCTGTTTTGGCATCTTTTCTTGATAAATTTAATGGTGTGGTGATTTGGATGGCTCCAGCTGTCAACAGCTTTCAGCTGCAGCTTTTCACTGATGCAGCGGGTTCAGTGGGTTTTGGTTGCTACCTGGCCGGGTCCTGGTGTTCGGCACCTTGGCCTGAGGAATGGGTGCGTTTGGGTCTCACATGGGACCTGTTGCTCCTCGAACTCTTTCCAATCATGTTTGCATTGGAAGTGTGGGGTGAGCGTTTGCGTGATCGCAGCTTAGTGCTCAGGTGTGATAACCTTAACGTTGTGCATGCGATTAATCAGCAGCGCACCAAATAAGTGCTAGTGTTGCGAGATTTGGCACAGTTAGTCTTAACTTGCTTGCGCTGCAATATTTCATTTAGGGTGTGGCATATTCCCGGGGCACTGAATGAAATTGCAGATGCGTTATCTCGGTTTCAGTGGCTTAGTTTTCGATCTTTGGCCCCTGGGGCTGATGCTACTGGTGTGCTTTGCCCTTCTTATGTTTGGAAGGTCATCAAGCCGGCATGGAGGGCTTAGCACACAGGTCTCTCACCCCGGTACTCTGAGAGTTTACAGCCAAGCTTGGGAAGAGTGGGAAGAGCATTCCCATCACCACAGACATGGAGGTAAGAGCAGGCATCAGTTGATGCTTTCTTTTATTTGGCATCTCTATGTCTCTGGCAGATCCAGAGCTGTGGTTTTGCGTTATTTGGCAGGTATTTCATTTTTGTTTAAGTTAAAAAGCCTTCCTGACCTGACAAAGAGCTTTCTGATTCAGAAGGCCTTGAAAGGTTGGGCTCTTTCGGTTCCGGTTGCGCCCAACAAAAGATGTCCTATTGATATTTCCCTCCTTCCATTACTCCTTGCGGCCATAGCGAACGTGGCCTCCAAGCAAACTGATTCTGTGCTCCTTCGGACAGATATTCTGGTGGGGGAGAGGATTTTTCTTGGTAGGCTTAGGCCCTCCAAAACTGATTAATTGGGTAGGGGCCATTGGATTTTGCTTGTCCCTTCTGAGGACTTGCAGATTTGCCCCATTGCCCTGGCCAAGCATTAACTTCAGGTCAGTCCTGCTACTATGGGCTCTTGGCTTCTGCATGTAGATGGTTTGCCATTAACCAAATACCAGTTTGGATGGGTTTTGAAGTGCTGTGTCTCTCATGTCGGCCTCTCCCCACAGGATTTCGGTACGCACTCATTTCGTATTGGGGCAGCAACTTCCGCTGCTTCAGCGAGATTCTCTGTATCCGAGATTAATTCTTTAGGTCGTTGGAAATCCTCCAGTTATAAGTGCTACATTCGGCCTCTGCATTGATTGCATTTCGCATTTAATAATGTTATGTTTATTAGTTTGTTCTGTTATTTGTTTGTTTAACTTCAACGTATGTTCTTGTGTGTCTTGTTTGTCCTGTCTACCCGACTTGGCAATTAGCTACTTGCCGCTGTGGCAGCGGAAGTCTAGAAGCATTTGGCCTTTTATTTTTGCCTGAACTGATGAACCTAATTTGGCTTATTGGCATCACTAATTACAATTCATATGTCCCTCAGCAGGTTTTTTTGTTTTTCCTCCAGCCGAGTTATCTGTGTTTCCCTGCTTTCCCCCCTCCTCTCTACCCCTTTAACCCTCATGTGTCTTTATGTTTGCTTCGAATTACCACTGAAGCTTGTCTAAATTTCAGCCTGGCAGCTGGCTACACCAATATTTTTCTTTTTGGCAGATCCTCCGCTACTTAATTATAATTGCAAATTAATTTAATTTTGCATTATTTTTCTCCCCCTTCAGGTGTTAAAATTGACTCTGTCAAAATATGGATTGTTGGCCACTCCTATGTTTTCTGGGCTGCTAAGTTCATGAATGCTTGTAGTGCTCCTTCCTTCCATTGCTCTGATTGTGTGCAGTGGATTGGTGTGAGAGGAATGTTGTGGCAGGCTTTGTGTCCTAAACTTTTAGAATCTGCAGAGTGTTTTGGGACTCCCGAGGTTTTGCTGATTCACTTAGGTGGAAATGATCTTGGTAAGATGACTGGGTTGGAATTGAGAAGCTCCATGACTGACGATGTTGCTAGGATTTCGGCAGCGTGGCCTTCTTGCATGATTGTATGGTTGTGTATTGTTCCTCGGCTGGTCTGGTGTGGTGTACAGAATGGTAGGGTGATTGATGAAGCCAGAAAGAAGGTGAATGCAGCAGTCACAAAGCATGTCTTGGCCTCTGGTGGTAGTGTTGTTGTGCATGACAGGATACGTTTCTGGCATGCATATCTGTATAGGAGAGATGGCATTCATTTGACTGAGGAGGGGGTTTCAATTTTTGTTGAGGATCTGTTCCAGGTTATTTCTTCAGTGTTTTAGTTGAGTTATGGTGGGCGCTGCATTGGTTCTGTAACCAGACCTTTGCATTGGCGGGAAAGAATGGCAGGTTGCCACTTAGGGTGCAAATAGCTTTCAGTTTGTAGAATTATAGTATTTGGGTGCGCTCACCCTCTTTGACTTGTTAAGTTCGCTGGATCACCCTGCCGGGGATAGCTTCATCACCCTTCCGGGTGGGTAGTCATGTTAGAGGGTTGAGTGGATACCTTTTGTTGACAGTTGTTTAAGTTACCGGTTGCTCTGCACCATAGGCGGTGTTTGCTTGGTATGCATGTCTGTGTGCTGCATGGATGGAGTAAGCAGTATGTTGCCATCCTTTCTTTGCCACCATATCTCCAATCAGTTTAGATTCATTTAATACTCATTAGATAATTTTAATAAATTACCAACTAATTATTCTGCAAAATCTCATGTCTCCGAGTCTTTATTTAATCTAATTTATTAAGGTGTTTTATCGCATGGTGTTACACAAGGCAGCCCACTGACAATTGAAAGTTTAGTCATTGTATATTTTCATTAACATGATATTCATAATAATCTTGCACATAGTATAAAACTGTTTAGCATAGATGGTCAATATGTTGTCAAGATTCATTTACTTTAAATTATTTATCTGTTTTATAATGGTGTACATGTACAGTATGAGTAGTGTGTCTGTGTGTATTTGTATAAGTGTGTTCTTCCAAACTTTGCATTATTTCAACTAATGTGTTGTTCCGGAATAACAAACTGCCTTACCTTTTTACAATATCGAGTATGATGTCCATATGCCAACATCATTTACTAGAGGATTCCACAGTGCAGTGTATGCCATTGCTGTACATGCTGGACACCATACTGCACATGACATGACAAAAGTCGATCTAGAGCTAGGTATTTTATATCCAGAGAGAGGTATTTTAATTTCAGGTTAATTTCAATTAAAGCATTAATGCCAACTGAGAATGAGTAAAGGTCGGAGCTACTGTAATATACTAAATTCTAAATAAAATTATTTGAAACCCCTTCTGCTGCTTCTTTGTGTTTTGCCTCAATCTATGTAATGCTTTGTTGTTTTTATATATACATTTACAAAGAACTAATCTCATTAATTAAACTCATAAAGGCAGCTTCCAGTTTATTAAAAAAAATACTATTCTGAGTGATAAATGCACAAAGTTAACCCTTTGCATATGTCATTCAAACATCCAACTGGGACTTAAAATCATATACACGGTACATGTTGATTTTCTTTCAGCCACTTATACACAGATTCATATGCACACATGCTCTGACCAATCAGCATAGCCACATTCATTCCTAAGTGGAAAAACCATGTGTGATCTGTCATTAGCACCGGCACTCCGTGAACATTGTGTTTTGGTTTTTTCAAGTCTCGGGCAATGCTTCTTTGGACTGAAGAGGACTTAATTTCGTATATTTATGAGTAATAAATGGGTAACAAAGGGGGGTGTCATAGTGTATTGACCTAGGCGGAGAACCTAGATTGCCTTTCTGTGGACTCTTGTTCCTGCTGCTTTTTTATGGGATCCAATATCCTGGGACATTTGTGAATTTACTATTGACACCCTTTTATCAGCTCACCTAACATGCTGGGATTGCCCCTTTTAGCTATACTTTCAGCGAGCTGCAGTCAAGTGTACTCACAACTGGGAAACCTTCGCACCTCATTGGATTCTGTGGATACATTGTACCTGCATATGCTCCGCTAAGCTGCACTTGCCACATTGTTGTGGAACCTATCCTGGGTTGGACTGTATGAACATGGGTAATTATACCTACAGTATAGCCACATTGTGACCATTTGACTATCATTCACAAAAATTTGTTAAAAGGAACACTATGAGACATTAGCAACCATATGAGAAAATAATATTTTCCATAATACAAGTGTATATAACATATTTTGATTTTTATTTCTACATATATATTCCTATGTATTTTTCACTGTATGATATTGTTTCTTCTTATTTTTTTTTTGAAGAATAAATATTAGGAAAATTCCTTTTTATTAGAAAACAATCACATGGCTCTATAAGTGTATTTTAATGTGCTATATTATAAGTACATATATGTTTTAAGTTGCATTCAACATCAATTACACCATATAGTGCCGCTTTTATCTAGCTCTCATGGTTCTCCAAAAGCCATAATTTTGGGACCTGCAGTCAACCTGTTAAGAACAATAGTAGATAGAGAACACTTTTCCGTCAAACTTAATTTGACAGGTACCACGCCAACAACCCCTCCCCTAACTCCTCCCCCTGGCACTCCCACTTTTCCTCCCCTTTTGATATAGTTTAATATGCATCTTATATGAATTTATAGTTTTTAATATTAAATGAAAATAAATTCATATTAAACAATATCTTTTTGATAGGGTTTGATAAATAAATCTAAATCAAATGTATATAAATGTATCAAATGTATATAAATGCGATAGGGTCGGATATAAAATGTGTTCAATGCTTAAACAGGCCGTATTGTTGTTAAACTTCGTGATAGCTTTAAAAGTAAATACATCTTTATTTAGCAGGCAGCCATGCCTACGAACAATAGAAACGGTGCATCACGCTGCGCTGCTAATCGAAAAAAGCAGATGAAAAAGGCGTATTACACGGTATTGAATCCCGGCAGTTATAGCAGCTTTGATAAGTATTATAAGGCCAATAAAGATGCGTTTAAAAGATCGAAAATTAAAAAATGGATGCAAAAACAAGACGCGTATACGTTACATAAACCGGCTAGGAAATTCTATAAAAGGAACATGATCTGCGTATCCGATATAAATCAGCAATGGCAATACGATTTGGTATTGCTGATAGACCTTGCGAAGTACAACGATGGTTTTAAGTATATATTAACAGTTATCGATATATTCAGTAAGAGAGCCTAACGTCTAAGAGCGCAGCAACCGTCGCTAGCGCTTTTGAAAAAATATTTCAGCAGGGCTACGTGCCAAAGAAGCTGCAAACCGACAGCGGTAAAGAGTTTCTAAACAAAATCCTAAAAAAACTGTTAGGAAAAAAAATACGATATACATCATTTTACGGCCAACAACGATGTAAAGGCGGCGGTTATAGAAAGATTCAACAGGACTTTAAAAACACAGATGTGGCGCTATTTCATAGTGCAGAATACCTACAGATATATAGATGTTTTACAGGACTTCATATACAGCTATATAGAATGATTAAGTGTACGCCGTGTGATGTGAACACCTCTAATGCTTTGAGCATTTTTAAGACGATGTACGGCGAATACTTTAAAGCTAACAAAATACAGCCTCGATTAGCCATCGGTGAGCACGTACGCATCTCCAAATATAAGGATATATTTCAGAAAGGCTATGAACAGAATTATTCTGAGGAAATATTCGTCATACAGGCTGTGAACACTAAAGGACTTAGGCCCTCACTCAGAGCCGCTCATAAGCGGCCGTATGCTCGTAGTCATCCGATGTTGTTAAACCACGCATGCGTCGGTGTAACAGTGCGCATGTGCATATGGCTGATTGCAATAATTTTTTCAGTCGTTCGTTGAATAGCAAACAGGAAGTGACATGTCAAATGTGATTGACAGAACTGTCCGTTTTGGGGCGGTGACGGGGGTGGAAATGGGAAAACGCAGGCGTGTCGAGGCGTTTTTTGGGCGTACATAAATTATCTGATGCGAACGGCCAATGTGAACGGAAAAAGTGTTACGTCACTGTCTGATCCACTTTCCATTAAAAGTGCTCGCTCAGCTTGTGGTCTGGTATTCTCTACCGCAATGACGATGGTCTCTTCGTTCTTCCCGTGGCTCATCGATGGTTTCCCGATTTATCAATTGAGGCCTCAAAAACAATCAGTTTTGAATTGCAAAAATGCTTGTAAGGTGTTTAGCAAATAGGCTTTTTTTAGTAGCAAAACACCATACGCAGGTGAACTACTCAGCTGCTAATTTCTGGGTTAGACAATCAATTAGTTTACAAATTTCTTTTCAATTTGTGTGTTTTTGCCAAATTTGTTTTCTTCTTTTATTAGGGCAACAATATTGTACGCATGTTTGTCATTTTTCTTCATTTTTTTAGGGGCCAAGAAAACAATCGTCCTTTGGTTTTTTGCTAAGTGTTAATGAAAACTCAGAAATTGTTTTTAACCCTTGGTTTTTGTTTGCAAAAATAATGTTTACATTTCCGTTGTATTGTTTGTAATTTTGTTTGCGGGATTACCTTTTAACCAGTTTTGGAATAAATTAACAATAGAATTGTGTATATTTTCAACATGATTATATTTTGTGTTTTTTCTTTTTTTTAATTTTTTGGGAAATAATAAAAACTTGATAACGTAAAAATGTTGATTTTAGAAACACACAAAAAAAATAAGTGGCATTTGAAATACACAAACAAGTGGCATTTGAAATACACAAACAAACAAACACAATTAATAAAAAAATCACAAGAAAAGAGAGGGAGGTTTTGGGCATTAAGGAATATGGGGCAAACACAGAGAAGGATTGTGGGATAATTAGCCAGTGCTGTCATCGCCTTTTGGCCCGTTTGGCCGGGGTAGGGAGGGAACCTGAACGGGTCTGGGATGTGCTTCTGCTGGCCTCGCCAGAGGCAGATGTTGTGGCCTCTGGACTAAGCATAGGGCTAGGCACATTTGGAGGGATGGCTGTTGTTGTGCCAGAGGTGGAGGATCCTGATGTTCCGGCAGGAAGGGAGGCCGGCTCCAACATGTGCTGGTGATCAAGCTGCTCCAGGGCATTTGCTATTCGCACTTTGGCCCCAGTATTTTCCACCAGGGCCTTAGCAATGGTCACGTTGGCTACAGCACTTTGCTCCAGGGCGTCCGCCACCCATAGCAGATTGGCGTCCATCCTCAGCATAATCTCGTTCTGCTGATCCATTTTAATATTGAGATCAGTGAGGAGGCCCACTGCCTGCGAGGGGGAATGCCCTGGACTGTCTGCCACAGGGTTCCCAGCCGGATCTACTGCTTCCTCCCCTGCAGAGCCAGCAGACATTCTGCGCCCAAAGCTCCCCTCTGGATCAGACTCATCCACCTGTGTCTCTGTGAGAAAAAAGAGAAAAGAGTAACATTATAATCTAGATATTGTCCCAAACACATTTCTGAGTTGTTAACATTACATCATTTACCTGGGGCAACATAAGGAGCCCCAAAGTCTGGCATGTCGGTATCCATGTTCGACACGCCAAACACCTCCTCATCCTGCACACACCCCTGGGCCATCTCCTCCAAATCTGTGAGCTCCAGTGACACAGGGGTGGGACCCCCACCTGTCCCCTCTGCATGCCTAGCCCTATCAGCCAGTTTTTGCTTAAGATGATATTTGAAGTCGCTCCATCTGTGGGGTTAAAAGTTGGCATTATTCCCGCAGTATTTGGACCTGTAAACACTTTTTACTAAAATGTCGTTTTTACGTACCAGTGTTTGACCTCCCGGGTTGAACGTTCCAACTCACCCACCCTATTGACACCACTGGCTATGTCATACCACATTTTCTATTTCTGGCTTGCACCCATATTCCTTGCTGCCTGTGGCAGGTTGTCATTGCACATTTGCACCAAAACCTCCATCTCCTTTCTTGTGAATTGTGGCTGCCATTTTTTTTGGTTTAGTTGGCCTACTAGGCCCAGCAGCCTCTTCCATGGCATCCTCAACACCTTTTTTACAAATGGGATTAACATTTATAATGTAAAATGTTCCCTAAATTTTTGTTAAACATAATCCTTTTGCCCAAAAAAGAGAAATACTTACCTGGTGCCTCTTGGCCAGTGCTTTGCTGCTCTGTAGTCATTTTGGATTTTCAGGTCTCACTACAGCAGACCGATTTTGGTTTTCAGTGACGTTTTTATACATGCATCAGTATTATTCGTCCGCATCATTGACTGTGCGCTCCTATTGTCCATCCTTAATTTGAGCGGAAAAATAAAGACTATTTATGGCTTGGTGTGACTGGAGTCGATGTGGCATGTTGTTTGTTGGAGGTTTGGCATTGGAGTAGTTTTGAGGTTTAGTGAGTAGAAGGAGGACATTTTCAGAGTGATTTTTTGTTTTTTTTCTAGCTTCGTTCTTTTCCGTTGGTTATTTTTAGGATTGTTTCGCTATTTTTTTGTGTTTTGTTGAGTAAGTATTTTTAAAAACCACCGTAAAAAATCATAGTAAATAGTTTACAAATGTTTTTAATATTTTTTTTATTTGGTTTACAGTTATTTTGGCATTGCCCCAGTGAAGTTTTTGAACTTTGGGATATTTGTCTGTTTTTGGTAAGTGTTTTGGTTTTTAGGATTTTACAAATTAGATGTGTTGTTCTTAGCATATATTTTGCTCAGTAATGTTGTTTTTTTTCTGGAACAATCATATCTTACCAGTAAATGTAGCGTACTATTTTGCAAACTAATGTGTCTTGATTTAACTGTAAAAGTAGCGTACTATTTTGCGCAGGAATGTGTCTTGATTTAACTGTAAAAGTAGCGTACTATTTTGCGCAGGAATGTGTCTTGATTTAACTGTAAAAGTAGCGTACTATTTTGCGAACTAATGTGTCTTGATTTAACTGTAAAAGTAGCGTACTATTTTGCGCAGGAATGTCACTTGATTTAACTGTAAAAGTAGCGTACTATTTTGTGCAGGAATGTGTCTTGATTTAACTGTAAAAGTAGCGTACTATTTTGCAAACTAATGTGTCTTGATTTAACTGTAAAAGTAGCGTACTATTTTGCAAACTAATGTGTCTTGATTTAACTGTAAAAGTAGCGTACTATTTTGCGCAGGAATGTGTCTTGATTTAACTGTAAAAGTAGCGTACTATTTTGCGCAGGAATGTGTCTTGATTTAACTGTAAAAGTAGCGTACTATTTTGCGCAGGAATGTCACTTGATTTAACTGTAAAAGTAGCATACTATTTTGTGCAGGAATGTGTCTTGATTTAACTGTAAAAGTAGCGTACTATTTTGCAAACTAATGTGTCTTGATTTAACTGTAAAAGTAGCGTACTATTTTGCGCAGGAATGTGTCTTGATTTAACTGTAAAAGTAGCGTACTATTTTGCGAACTAATGTGTCTTAATTTAACTGTAAAAGTAGTGTACTATTTTGCGCAGGAATGACTTTTGAATTTTTCCTTGTAAAATCATCTCTTACCACTAAATGTAGCATACTAGTTTCTTCACTAATGTGTGCTCCCTTCTCTATTTTTATGAAAAAATAATTTGTTTACAATCCTATTTTTATAAAATTAATCTAAAACATATTTTCTACTTTGGAAATGTAGGTTGTTCTGCACATGACACAGCCCAGGCTTGTAAGCATCTTTGGATTTCTTAGAAATGATAAGTATATTTTTCTTAACACATTTGTCTAAAACAATAACTACCTGGCTTACCATTTCAGGTTGATGTTGGTCGTATTATATTGGCCATGGTTCCAGAACCCGACCAACTTCAACTTCGTCCCATGCATAGGCCTCGTAGGCATGCAAGGCCCCAGATATATAGAACACGTGTCACCCTTTTTGGAATGACGGATGACGAGGTATTAAGGCGATACCGTCTGCCGCCCCAAATCATCATAGACACTCTCTCATTAATAGAGAGTGATCTTGAATGGCAAATTGACAGTCCTACAGCAATACCACCACTTACACAGTTAATGTCGGTGTTACAATTTGTGCCTCAGGATCCTTTCAAACCACTGTGGGAATAGTTGCGGGAATATCCCAATCCTCCTTTTCAGGGATCCTGAGGGCAGTGATGGAGGCCCTTTTCAAACACCTCCATCATGTGGCGAAGGCCAATTTTTACCAAATAGCTGGCTTCCCACACATCATAGGGGTTGTGGATGGCACTCACATACCACTTCAGCCTGCAGCAAGGCTGGAGGCTATTTTTAGGAACCGCAAGCACTTTCATTCACTGAATGTAATGGTGGTATGTGATGCCTCCCTCAAGATCCTGTCCCTGAATGCCAAATTCCCCGGCAGTGCACATGATTCCTTCATCATCCGGCAATCAGGGATTTGGCACAAATTAAACAACCTACAAGCTGGTGATGCGTGGCTTCTGGGTAAGTTGACACCTTCTGTTGCAACCAATGCAAAGCTTGTTACACAATGGTCCTGATGTTTGTTTTCATTTTTTGACAGGAGACAGTGGTTACCCTTGCACGCCCTGGTTGCTCACTCCTTATTTGGTTCCCACGCCAGGGCCACAAAGTGAGTATAATTCTGCACTTACAGCCACCAGGCAGGTGGTGGAGCACTGTATCTGCCTTTTAAAAGGCCGATTCAGATGCCTCCACTGCTCTGGTGGCGAGCTCATGTATTTGCCTGGTATGGTTTCAAAAATTGTGGTCCTGTGTGGGATATTTCACAACATCGCCATAAGGAGTGGTGTCCCAATGCAGCCAGAGGATGCCTTGCCTGAGGATGGCCCCCTTGAGGTTGGTCGGAGGTCAGTATGTGGGGGGGCCATGCGCGATGACATTGTGGCCAGATTTTTTAGGTAATTATTTTCAAAAATTAAGTTAATTGACAAAATGTAGACATGTTAGATTTTAATGGCCAAATTTAGTTGTGTTTTATATATTTTTTTCTTTTATTCCTTAAAATTAACCTAAAAAACGATGCCTACTACCTGATCCAAAAAATTTACTTCATGTGGACACATTGGATATAACTTCGGGAACAATGATTTATTTGCCTCATTTGTGGATTCATGTTGGCATGCTACTTCTTCAAACAGTTCTTGATTGTTGTTGTTATTTTGTTCTTTTTGGTGTTGTTTGGATTTTTGTGTGTGTTTTCACTGTGTGAAATGATTGTGCCAATTCACTTTGTGTTTATTATTTGTGTGCATTAAATTTATTTTTTAACGTTAAACAAACATTTCCTTGTTAAATTACAAGCAAGTGTAACCTGGTCCAAAAAAGGCAAACTTGCTTAATGGCTAATCCTGTAATGTATTAAATTGTAAAGTATTTTACCTTGCTTTGTGGCTAAAAACAAACCCCAAAGGTATTATGGTGAATCAGTATGTTTTCTAATCTAGCCCTAAGCAGGTTTTATTTAATTTTTACATTACCCACAAAAAACTTAAAAAAACATTTGCAGTTAATTCTACAAACCTATTGGTATTGTTAGGTGTTTAATGTGCCAGCTTACATACCTACTTGAGCTTTCTACAATCTAATTTACATTACTTAAAAACTCATGCTACAATAGTCGACTTATGTAAGGTTCAACAATCTAATATTTCCAGACAAGGAATGAGACTTTAATAAATCAAAATATATTTTATTTTTGTAAACATTTTTTGGGGGGAAAAACAAAAAATTAGTGGCACAGGAGCACCAACATATGATCCTAGACCACTAGCATGCCTACTACATGGCCCCTCAACCCCTGCAAGCCAGTAAACATTTCTTGCATCCACCTCTGGTGCTCTGTGGGTTAAAAAAATGTGTGGATTACTAAAATGACACCTTAATTCATATGTTACCAAACAACTTAAAAATCAGACTATACAAAAACAAAACAAAAAAAAAATAGGGACAACTACGCAAAAAATACTTCATTTGTTGGTACCGTAAACAAGATAGACACAAGTGTGAGTGTTTGGACATGTGTCATATGTGTAACGGGAAAACATCCTAGACATTGTTTCACAAAGATATATATCCAAAACATTAGAAAAACTTGACAATTGTGAACAGCACAGGCAAAAGGACAACATCAACAAAAAACCAAACATTACAAAACCATAGTTTAAAAGGGAAACATACTGGTCATTATGCTGACTGGGCCAGGAGCCCCGAAATCTTCCTCCTCAGGGGTGGGCAAGTGCTGGTTGGATGGAGGAGGGGTGATTTGGGAGGAGGTTGAGGGTGAGGAAAATAGAGGGGTGGGTGGAGGGGAGGGTGATGAAAAGATAGGGGGGGTGGAGGGGAGTGTGAATTTGGAGGGATGGGAATGTGATGAGAGGGAGGGGCATCACTGTCTGCCAGGTCTGGGGTGGAGGGTGAATTTGCGAAAGGTTGGGGAGAAGATGTTTGGGAGGGAGTGGGGGATAGGGGACAAGCCCGACATCGTCGAGTTTGTTGACGTCGAAGTCTGCGCTCAGCCCCTAAATGAGGTTGAAAAATTTATATTATTACATATTTAATATTTTTAAATCAAAATTTACACACCTAAAATAAAAAATAAAAAAGCGCAATATGGAAAACATGCACACGCAGGTATGACCAAAATAAAGAAACAGGGCTAGATGGAAAACATGCACATGCAGGTATGTCCAAAATAAAGAAACAGGGCTAGATGGAAAATATGCACACGCAGGTATGTCCTAAATAAAGAAACAGGGCTAGATGGAATACATGCACACGCAGGTATGCTTACATTTAAAATGTACAAAAAATACACTTACTTTCCAGAATTTGCTGTCACAAATTGGCCAAAAGGCGTGGGGATCTGCGGCGTAGATCTGACCATCGCCTTTCGAGCTGGCCGATATTGGTAGCCCAATGTACGCAGCCAGCGCCGCACCTCCGCATAGGCTTGCCGCTTGCAGTGGTTAGTGATGGGGGCCAGATGCTCTGTTATTCTCCAGTCCATCACATCTGTGAGGAGTTCGCGATGACAAAATGCTGTGGCTCTCATGATGGCAATGATTTTTTCAACACAAAACAGTTTTAATAAAGGTCCCAGAAAAAATTTGATTGGCTAATGTACTTTGAAAATTAACAGAAAGCATTCTATTGGTTATTGCATGAGTCATGTGACCTACACCCTCACAAATATAATGTGAGTTATGATAGGCTTGATGCAGTGACATGCATAAGCTAAATTAAATATTATTAATAAAGATAAAAAATCTCCATATAAACTAACGCAAAACAATAGTAGCATTCAAACAAACTTTACATTTTGAAAAACCATCCCCTTGGTACAAACATACGTATTCTGCGGAAGGAATGACACACACGAATAATAATAAAGTTTATTGACATTGTTAAAAAAAACAGATTGCAAAGATGTGAATACCAATTAAGCTAATGAATATACTGATTGCTAGTAATCGATTCAAGTATGTTTGCGGAATGAAATAGCAGGCAATTGCAAACTGACAGGCCCACTTCCGGATTTGACTTGTGCAAGCGTTCCCTGCAATGAAAGAGGAGACGGACGGTCGCTATTTTGAACGTTCGCTAGCTAGAGGAGGGGTTGGGAGACTATGGGGCGGAAGATTAGCTGCGAGCAAACAAACGAGCGAGCACATTAATTTACATTTTTTTGCTTGTACCCCGAACGAACGGCCACTTGCGTCCGGGTCTGAATCAGGCCCTTAGGCCACTTTATACGATGGCGGACCTGTACAGCGAAGTTATAACTGGCAGTTTTTACCCCAAAGAACTTCAAAGCATTCCCAAAAACTATAACAGAACATACAAGGTGGAAAAGATTTTAAAAAATTTGACGGTCGGTGGTCGGAAATACGCGTTGGTCAAGTGGCGCGGTTACCCCGCAAAATTTAACAGCTGGGTCGCAGCGTCTGAGATAAAAGATATATAAAGTGCATCACACTCTAAACAGGGTGAGAGATGGATGACAAGTCGTTCTACATAACATTGCCCAGTAATGCGTCAGCGGACACATTCCCGCAAAATCAGATTTCTAACTATACAACAAAATTTGCAAAGCTGATACACTTAATCAGTGAATGGGAAGTTGCTCTTACAGAGATACAATACCTGCACACGTGGAATACAATCGATATACGCGATTGTGTGTAGAAAATAACAAGGTGGGATGGACCGAACACGGATGTCACAAGGGTGTGCATTAAACCCGGTTTTTATGAAACAATCGAGGCGCTGGTCGAAGCATTCAATGCTGAAATTGAGCATCATAAGCTGGATGGAGGATTAAAATTATGGTACGATCACCTCGAACACGCCATATCCTTCAACAATAAGCCAATGTACCAGATCACAGCCGGTGTTAAGCTGAAAAGAATACTGGGTTTACAACCTAAAATTAGGTTTTTAAAGCCATGCACCGACATCAACGGGAGGCAATATACATTGTACGTGTACACAGACATTATCGAACACCAGAGGGTCGGTGATAGTTATGTACCATTGCTACAGACTGTTGAAATTAAGGGGCGTAACAACGAAATGGTCACAATTCGATATGAGAAGCCAGATTAAGTACCTTTGTGCAAAGCGCATTTTGACACGATTACCGTAGAGATAAAGAACGACCAGAATGAGAACATAGCATTCAAGTTTGGGAAAGCGATCGTACTACAATTTAGACGTCGCAAAAACAATTTTTATTAACCGGGCAGAATGCTCGCTGTTAAAAATTATGGTGATCCAGCACTGTACGCGCAATATTATAAAGTGCAAGCCGGTAACGGATTACCCGGTTTTCACGGCAGCGCTTGCATGTACGGATGTGGTTTAGGCGGTATTTTTCGAAGCCTTTTCAGAAAAGCGGTGCCTCTTTTCTGGAGAGGTCTAGAGTTAGCTAAACCACACGTGAAGACTACGGCACGCAATATCGCAAAAGACGTTATTGGACATGCCACAACGGCGGTGGTGAATAAAATACATGAGGCGAACCAAACCAATCAAGATGGTTCAGGAGTAATATATACAAAAAAAGGCGTGTCTAAAAGAAAACGGAAGCGCACAATAGCGTTTCGGCCTTGGGGCATCCCCTTTTTAAATAAAAGCCGGAGACGCCACAACTTAAAGAAGAAGAGAAAACCAAAGTGCGGTGCTGGTGATATTTTTTAAACAGCATGTCTTTCATACACTCTGAGTCCGTCAAATGGGCAAAAACAGAGCTGGATCTTTTTGATGTGCCCCCGACACAAACTAGCATAGAGAAAAGTCTATATGTCGAAGTTCAACCTTTAGCAGCATTATTCGACACAGTGCCGCTTGAATTCTATATAGCGGTCAGTGGCAAACACTACTACGATCTGAACAACACCCTGCTGTACGTGACGTGCAAGATCGTATGAACCGATAACACGGCAATAGTCCAAGGGGCCCGGGTCACCCTTATTAATTACCCCTTAGCGACATTATTCAGCCAAGTGGATGTTACTTTGGGCGACAGACTCATATCACAATCCAACAATCTTTACGCTTACCATGTGTACATTGAGACTATATTGAATTATAGCTCTGACACTTTGTCAACAAAGCACACCACAGGATTATTTTATAAAGATGTGGCTGGAGAACATAACAACAGGGTTCTGGACAAGCCTAACACTGGTTTCAGAAAATGAGCAGGAGCGACCGCGCAGAGTCACACGGTTGAATTGCTAGGGCCGCTTCACTGCGACCTTTTCCACCAGCATAAACTAATTTTAAACGCCGTTGACCTGAAGATTAAACTAACCAGAAACAAAGACTCATTCTGCTTAATGGCGGCTGAAGCGGATGCCTTTAAAATACAGATCGTTGCAGCGTCCCTTTTTGTGAAAAGAGTGCAGGTCTCACCGGCCGTGCGGATTGGGCACGCGCAGGCGCTGCTAAGCGGCAACGCGAAATACGCGATTGACCACGTCGGAATGAAAATCTACAGCGTACCCGCTGGCAGTAGAGTGTTTAATCTAGAAAATCTATTTTTAGGTCAAGTGCCGAAAACGGTCATAGTTGGGTTTGTGGACAACGAAGCATTTTCAGGTGCCCTTGATCGGAGCCCCCTTTGTTTTGAACATAAAAATGTGAACTTTGCATCCCTTTATCTGGATGAAACGCCGCATCTGGCAAAACCATTTCAACCAGACTTTGAACACGGTAATGCTGTAAGAGAGTATATGTCGCTCATACAGATCACAAACAAGCAGAAATCTGATGCCGGAATACTGGTGGACCGCGAAGAGTACCTCAACGGCTACACGCTATTTGCTTTTGATCTGTCGCCGGAGCATGAGTGCGGAGAACACCTTTCCCTGATAAGAACAGACAATCTACGCACAGAATTCCGCTTCGGGGAAGCGTTGGATCGTACAGTCAACGTGATCATTTACGCTCTATTTGATAATATCATTGAAATTAATCAAAGGCGCGATGTGTTGTATGATTACCTATAACTGAAAGAAACTATTTTAATATTTTATTGAATCTTTTAATAATTATCATTACGTGATAAAAAGAAAAAAAAAGAGAAAATGAACACGCTACAGATAAATTTAATTCTCTACCCGGAACCAAGCATGCACCGCTATTTTAAAGGAACCTACGCGTGCAATATGTTGCCTACCGATAAACTGGCGCATTACCCCTGCGCGTTTGTAATTAACACGCATAGTAGTGGGGGTTTGTTATTTATTTGATTCTTACGGACTCGCGGTGGACAACGTTATTTTCCCAAAGAATATCATCAAGTTTTTACATTTTAATTCAAAAAGCATTTGTCACCAAAACCGCCGGTTGCAAGGCTTTTCAAGCGCTGTATGCGGTCAATATTGTATTTACTTTATATTTTTAATGTGTAAAAACTACATATATGAGGAAATTCTGTCCCGATTTAGTAATGTTACAAAGTGTAATGACCGTGTAGTTGCAATGTTTGTAAGGCGGCTGCCGAAAAGGCATTGTTTGAGCCGCTATACGGATAAATGTATACAGTAATGTGTAACTTGTAATCAACCCTGTGTTTGAACATTTTATGTACAATGCTTCATAACTATAATAAACAACAGTTTTAAACATTATGTTGTTGCGTGTTTCTTCCATAAACGCCGATTAGAAGCAAAGAACAAAACAATCCGTTCTAAGTCATAAACATATTTTATTGTAACATAAAAAGTATATTTACAGATACAGCGCAGTTGCAATATCATGACAATTGTAATCAGACAGGTATTTGAAGCATTTTATGTACAATGATACAGCGCTATAATAAACAAACATTTTTAAACTTCATTACAATACATATGCTTAAAAACAATATACAATACAAATAGGTTATAGACTCAGCCACTGGGTATCCTTAAACACTTCTAAAGATCTTTTTCTAGGCATTAAGTAACCGTGTGTCTTTGTTAATCCGGGGGTGCTTAAAACATTTAAGCGTCCTTTCTTATGCGTTTGTAGCAATGGTGAGGTTGATAAATACCCAACACCATCGGTATATGTTTTTGCCTTTAAACGGTCAAGGTGCAGCCTATTGGACGCATTGCTGACCACTGTGGACGGTATATTTAATTCCGCCATGGCTTGCATAATCTCGCCCCACCCATTCGGCATTTTACGGCTCGACACGCTATGACTTTGCGTGACGCTTCTTATTAAATCCAGCATGTTGGAGCCCTGTACAACGTTACCTTTATATAGAAACTCACCTTTAGCATTCCAGTTTGTGATGTGTTTAGACCCGGTCATTTTATTTAAAAGTATCTCGCTGTTTTTCCTATACCGGTCATTAACACCGTCCAAAACTTCTTCATAAATGGTGTCAGAACCGTCTGACTGTCCAGTGTTAGCTGTTTGAGGAACAGTTGGCATTTCAGGCGTTAAGAGAGTTAAAGTTGACATCTCTCTATCGGACTGCTTACTCAACACCAGATATTTCTGCAATGCGGCTGTGTAATGCTTAGCCTTATCATACTCCGATAAATCATTACTCTGTAGTATGTTTATGATCTCTGCATCTAGGCCTTGTGCAGCTGTTTTACGTATATCATCGTTCCCCCGATTTGCTGCGCAAGCGCTCTATCTGCTGCCGAGGCGCCAGATACATTTTCTCAGCGTATTCCATCAACGATTAGTCAGAAGTCCCGTTATTAACAGTATAGCAAAGCCAAGCAACGAGCCAATAAATCCGCCGGACTGCTTCACCAAACACTTCTTTTTACCAATGGTGCATTTCTTAATACATAGTGCTTTTATAAGGTTGCGCTTCTTTTTAAGGTAATTCAACTGTCGTTGTGACAATGGTATTTTACCTTTTAGCGTGTTGAGTGCAATCTCACAAATGGCTGTCACCAAATCGTTTGAAGCCATGGATAAAATATCGTTTCTTTGAGTCGGTGGCGCCTTTATTAACGCTTTTAAAAGCGCCCAATTACGACATAAACGCGCCGACATGCTCACTGCTGGTGTCGCTATGGTGAATGACTAAAAGTTGAAGAATTACAGCTTTTTAGAAGCATGCTTATTAAAGACGTATGCTACCGGTGTATCCGACGGGAATAACCCGCTTCGTAAACAGTACTCATCAAGCGTGTTGTTTCTTAAATCCAGTAAATACCCATAAGGCGCTCTGGTCGCGTCTTCAAAAGCCTCTAAAAAGAACATCAATTTACCAGGATACATCTGCCTAGCCAGCGTTGTCACTTGCAATTTATCCCTAGGGTTTTTAAAAAGAACCATATATTTTGTATTTAAATGTATAGTTCTGCTCTAGATACCCTGACAAAACACATTTTGCACAAGGTACATGGTACTGAGATTTCTATGGTGTACATACTTTGTGAAAGCTTTCTCAATCTCCGAATTAATACTAGCCGACTCCATCAGATCATCAACCACTGCTAAATTAACCTTATCGGGTGGGAAAAGTTGGTCGTCATTAAAAGTCTCAGGTAGCCCCTCTATAAAGCGCATACAGGGGTAATCACGCAGCAGATGATCGTACATTGACTGCCAGAAAGCGTAAAACCAAACAATATTATCGGGAACGTGTGAGAGGTGCGTAGCGGAATTACGCAGCAGCATTTTCACAAAATAACTTTTACCCGAGTTGGAGGGACTGCTAAAATACATGAAATGGGGTGTTGCAGCCTGATATCCATCTTAAAACCCAAACGGTAGCATTGTGAAGTTATCTGTAAGCTTCCGTTTAGTGTAAACGCACTTTTGCATTTTCTGCAGCACTCGCGTTTCAATCTGCCAATACCTTTTAAAACGCACTATACCGGACTGGCGAATCACAATTTTTTTCTGGTCGTCACCTTCGGGGTTTAAAGGATAATCTAAGACCAGGTCTTTCAGGCTGTCAAAGTTGACATGTTGCGCATTATCAACATTAAGCGTGATTCCTTTAACTTTTAAACTAGCCTTTCCGTTATTTAAATGATATCCGTATGACTTGGGCCCCACTGAGACAAACTCTGTTATATGTGCACCAGCCGGGATTTCGCTAGTCAGTTCGCCTAGATAATCACCCAATGGCGGATTCCAATCACCGGGCCTGCTGACAAAAATGACAGAGTCTGTATCGTGGTAAAGACAACGGTCTTGCAACCTATCCAGCAGTTTTTACAGTTCAATACGGGCATACGCCGTTGTTATTGCGGCTATAAAAATATTACAAATACGCGAGCTTGTGTAATGATCTTTGGCGTATTTCCAATTCACCATCACCGCTTCGTCATCTATGAAGTCTAAAGAAGACACCTCATATTGGGGCAAAAACGCTTATTCAAAAAGTTTGTCGGGGTCTGAGACAATTGCGGTGTTGGGTAAGTTACACTTCTGTGCAAACTTACCCCACAATGAGTTCAAAAAGAGCTTAGATAGCTGACGCTTGGCCAGATTAATATGAATATGATCCGGCCGTAAAGACACCCCTTCATTTTTTTGATAGGCATCTATATACGCTTGGAGTTTCTCAGAGTCTGTATACCATTCGGGATAACCGGACGCCTCTTGTTTGTCCCTGAGATGTAATTTAATGTACCCTGAAAATAAATCATTGGATTGGTTATCAAAATGCCACACCTCATAGATTTTACACACTTGTAACCCTTGTCAACGGCTAAATTTAACTCTACGGTACACCACGTACCGACGAGGGCTCGTTCCTCGTCGTCATGTTCACACGTCTCTGCCTGCCCAGACTTGCAGCATGTTCGACATAAGGGAAACATTAGTTTACCGAGCATTTTAACCGGTAGAACCAGAAAGAAAAGCCCACGCGGCGGGTACACTTTTACTTTGGCGATGACAAAATATGTTGTGATATCGCCAAAATCTTTATAAATGATCCTGGGATGTTTTACAGGATATGATTTGGTTTTGTTGACAAATGGGTACAGACTGGTAAAATCATAGTAGTGTATGCGCTAGTCCTGCTGCGTTTGGTGGTACAGCTTTATGGCGTTTGTACATCCACCGTAAAGCGCAGCACACAGGTCCAAGGGTTTGGGCAAATCCCTGTCCTTAAGAAATACCTGTAGACACGCATCCTCTTATAACATTTTTTTACACTCGCACTCCCAAATAACACGCACGTGAAACCCGCACATTTTAAGAAACTTCATTCTCACCTGCGTCTTGTGACTCAACTGACTGCAGGTTGTTTGAGTCACTTTGTTTTCATCATCGGGGTTGTAACAAGTGCTACATCCGTGATAAAAACAACCTTGGAACTCAAACGCCATTTGTACATCGTTGATAACGGTGTGTCCATCCAGGTAGGATCTACCGACTTTCTTCTCATCCCCTTGTAACACGTGTCTTATGTCTATGCCCTCTGTATGCGCTATGTACATTAACCACTGTATGGCCGTTGTTGAGTAGCGCTTCTGAGTCTTATGATAGTTATCGCCCAGTACAAGCGCCAACGTGTTTTCCTTAAAAAATTTACATCAGTACATGGCCATACATACCGACGCTAATGTGGTAAGTTGAAACGGGTCAATATGCCTCTTAACAATGACGGGCCCATTCTTTTTATATACAATTACGTCCTCTGATGTCATTGATAAAACGGCGTCTTGGAAGGTCTTACAAGCCCTCTGTAGTATTACCACATCCTGCTTGCAATAGCGTTTAAGTTCAATGTTAAATGGCATATGCTTGTATTTCTCATACCACTCTTTGAATTCAGCTAACTCTGATTCCATCATATATTGTATGCCGAAATGCTGCATATCCGGCATGACGCCTATATAATTTTGACAATGATACAGCGCTATAATAAACAAACATTTTTAAACTTCATTACAATACATATGCTTAAAAACAATATACAATACAAAACGGTATTAAGTTATTTTATAACAAGCACAAATTGAAATTAAAGACAGCCTAACAACGCGCTATTTCAATTTAATCATATCGGCTGTATAATATCTGCATTTAACAGTGTTCTGTTTTAAACTAGTTATAACACAGTTTATCATTTGAGGTTAAAGGCACCCTAATGCTGATATTGAATCATGTTTAAGGTTCAGGACAACTTAATGGTGATATTGAATCATGATACTTATTTGAATATGTATCTTACTAACAATTGAATATGTACTTATAATACAGCTATCGTATGAATCTAAATTAAGGGTGTATCTATCAAAGGCTGCTGTGAAATAAAATCAAATCTTGATGTGAGATAAATTGTGATTATTATGTATGCCACTTCCTCAAGAATGCTGCATGTTATTCACCAGCTTTGTCAAGTGTCAAGGCAGAACATGTAGATCACATATTCTGTTTCACACTTGACAATAGCCCATAGTCCTGTTCTGGCCTGAGCTGTAAAAACTTATACCATTCATCATATTCAACATCTGTAATCCATAAAAATAAAAATAAACGTGACATGTCCTGACTTGTTCACAGCCATATCTTATGTAAGAATAACAGCGCAGGTAATCCCCCCTGCTGTTTATGCAGGATATAGCCCTGTGGTAATTAGGCATGCTGACATGTTCTCACACTGAATAATGACCTGGTATGCCTGTGTACTTTGTAGGGAAAACTTATGTATGTGTTTTTTCATAAGTTCATAGTATACACCCTTTTGTGCCCTGTTCCCCTGATATACCAATCCATAGCATCATGATAGAAGTAAGATCATAACATTTAACATGAATGCTTTAATCTGTAATCTGACTCATCAAACCCTGTCTAATATGACATTATTCCAAGAGACATGGCATCTTGCTGATGTGTCTCATCTAAGGGTTAACAGCAATGCTGTCTATGGGACAAAACATCACCCACTGCTGATGCTTCATCTAACAGCAGCACTGCCTGCTTAAACAGTGCACTCATTTTATATCAAGCCCTATCACATTTATATACATTTGATTAGATTTATTTGTCAAACTCTATCAAAAAGATATAGTTTAATATGAATTTATTTTCATTTAATATTAAAAACTATAAATTCATATAAAATGCATATTAAACGATATCAAAAGGTGAGGAAAAGTAGGAGTGCCAGGGGGAGTAGTTAGGGGAGGGGTTGTGGGCGTGGTACCTGTCAAATTAAGTTTGTCAGAAAAGTGTTCTCTATCTACTAACAATATTAATTATAATTATTATAATTATTAACTCCATAAAAACCGACCCCTGTGTTTTGGTTTTGGATCTGTATCTCTGTCATGACCAGAATTTCTCAGCATGGTGGTCAACAGGTATTACCTGTGATGTCACTAAGGCAGGGGGCATCTGGCACTGGTGTTTGGTGAGGGGCATTGGCTGTGTGTGGTTCTGTGCGGGTATGTTGTCACTTTGGGCTGGTATTGCCTTCAGTTGCCTGCTTACCTGAAAATTCCCAACTCATTCCATATCTCCCTCCTAAAACCCCTAATCCTGAATACATTTTGCAAGGTCCTTCCTGTTCCCCCTCGTATGCAAACTGAGAGAGGCGTGGAGTAGGAGGTCTCCCTGGTCCTGGATTCCCATATCTGCAGAGGACGATTCCAATATCTTCTGGATTGGAAGGGTTATGGCCCGGAAGAACGCTGTTGGACCGATGCCCAAGACATCCATGCCCCCACCCTGGTCAGGAGGTTCCATGCTGCTCATCTGGAAAAGCCTGGTGAGTGTCCTGAGGCCACCCATAGGTGGGGGGGTACTGTCACAGCCAGAGTTTCTTGGCATGGTGGTCGATGTGTATTACCTGTAAGGTCACTATGGGGGGGCGTCTGGCAGTGGCGCCGGTGTTTGGCAAGGGGCATTGGCTGTGCATGGTTCTGTGCATGCGGGCATGTTGTCACTTTGGGCTGGTGAGGCCTGGTGATGCTTCCGTTCCAATCTGGCATGGGAGCCGCCATCTTGCCTCCGGTCATGTGACCTAATCGCCCAATCTTGGTTTGTCACATGCTCTCTATGACCAGTCATGGCACAGTACTTGGTATTTAGAGAGGTTCAGAGTCTCACTTCATTGCCAGTGCAACGTGTTTCTCAGCTTAGCTGAGAGAGAGTTCCCTGTGCTCACCACCTGTTTTCCTGTTAAACGCTACCTGCCTGCCTGCTTGTCTGCTCCAACCCAGCTGGACTACCCTGCAACCTCCATTACCTTCCCCTTGCCTGAAGTACCTGTGTCAGCTTTACCCTGCATCCTGCCTCCTCTCACATTTCCTCTGGACAATTCACCTCAGCCTGCATTCACCTCTTCTACCTGCAAATCACTTAAACCTGCAATTCATTGCAGCTTCAGAAGACCCGGATCACTGGACTGCTCCTATCTGCCACTACCTGGACTTTTACTCACTGCTTCACCTCAGTTCCCATTTGCACTTTAGTGCCATCCCTGGACTTTATTTTCTCCCATTGTTATGTCAGCCAAACCACTCATTAAAAGTTCCACGTTTTGTTTTAAATCTGCTTCTGTATCAGCTCCTGTCAATGCACCGGGCCCACAACAAAACCAGAACCTCACAATCTCCTTGTGTTTTGGATCTGGATTTGGTTTTGCCCAAACTGCCCGTTTTGTGTTTTGGTTTTGGAACTGTATTTTTTCTAAAGAATTCATAAAAACAGCTAAAATCACATAATTTGGGCCTGTTTTTGTTCCTACAGTATTATTAACCTCAATAACATTTATTTCCAGTAATTTCCAGTCAATTTTGACCTCCTCACAGCTCACAATATTGATTTTTTTCATCTAGTTTAGGGCCAAAAGGTTGCATCCAGCTAGCTGGCTGACTAAGCTAAACGACAGCAGTGGGTGTCACTAACATGTGGCAGCTCAGCTTCCAACATGGCACAGAGTGGCATTGCAGTGGTAGACAGTATGGCAGTTTAATAAACTATACAACCCCTAGGAATTTTAAAAACCTAGAATGTTTTCATTACTAGGTCAGAGGCCCAATGGACTGAAGGACGAAAGCATTGATTAGTTTTTCATTTTCTTATTTTAGTGTTTTGATTCTTTAAAAAAAATTATGAGGGAAGATCAATCTAGGATCAAGTTCTTTAGTTCCTAAATGACATCTTTGATCTGGAGGAGGTTTTTTTAATTTTTTATACATCATATAAAAATGAGGTGACTTTGCTTGTGGAGGTGCTGCTAGAATATACTGTAAACAGACATTTACTAGTTTGTAGTTGTACTCAGGGAGGTTGTTAGGGATAATGTGACTTGCTGTTTACATCCTATGGCAGCATGTATTTCTCCAGCTGAACTAGAACTCCCAGCATCTGTGATGTTTGCTGGGACTACTGGAAGTTATTTGTCATCAACAGGTGGCATGCTTCAGGTTACCTCAGCCTGCTTTATGCACTGTATGTACCATGTAAATATGTATGTATGTGACCAATATACACAACTAATTTTTGGATTAAATGTATTAGCACTTTATTGCACACATCATGGCAGGAAGATGCTCTGTGCTGCTGCTCATATTTGCCCACCCCATCAACTTGGTGGTTTAGAATTTTCTTTCAAAAAATGAAAGAGTCAAGCAAGAGATTCTGTCTGTGGCCATTACAATTTCTGGACATTCATAAACCATAAAATAAAAAATGTCAGGCAGCAATGCCCCAAACAGCACATAATGCCAAGAAAAGAGGTGCAAGATGGAATTGTTCTTGGGTGCTCCCACCCACCTTTATGTTGTATATATGAAACAGGACATTCACGGTTTAACAAACCAATAACTTCAGCGACAGAGACTGCCAATTGTGGCTGAAATTATTGGTTTGTTTGGACCCCCACAAAAACAAGCTCCCAATGCGCAGTGGACATTGGAGGCAATGATCCCATACACAAACTGGCTTTACATTTACAACATAGGTAAGATCAGATGTCATCATCATCATCATCATCATCATCATCATCCCTATCAGTGTGTACATCCTCTTCTTCACACAATATTAATTTGTCCCTGCTAGAATCCACCATTACAGGCACCTCTGTAATTTTTTTACTTAATTGCTGGTAAATGTCGTCATTGGGGAATTTGTAATTCATTTTAATGAACATCATCTTTTCCACATTTTGGGGAAGTAGCCTCCTATGACAATCACTGACAAGGTTCCCGGCTGCACTGAAAACTCTTTCAGAGTACACACTGCAGGGTGGGCAACTTAAGTAAAGCAAAGTCAGTTTGTATAAGGAACTCCAAGTTGCCTCTTTTTCCTGCCAGTAGTGAAACGGACTGTCTGACATGCCTATTTTGGATGCTATCCCTAAAATAATCATCCACCATTCTCTGAATGGTGAATGTATCAGACAAAGTCATGGTAGACGTGTCACTTATTGTAGGCAGTTGGTTCAGACCCAACCAGATGTCATTAGGTTTTGCTGACTGATCTGTATCACTACCAGCAGTTGGTCTCTTAGGAAACTTTAGTTTTTTCCTGGCAGCTGCAGAAACTGAAGGAGGAGATGCTGCCATGTCACATGCCACTTGAGCTTTTTCACTAACAGCTCTTTGCATCTTTTCAGATTTATGCCCGTCGGAAGAAAAGATACAAGTGTATGACTTAAACTTAGGATCAAGTATGGTCGCCAAAATATAGTGATCTGATTTCAAGAGATTGACAACCCTTGGATCCTGGCAAAGTGAATGAAGGGCTTGATCAACAAGTCCAACATACTTAGCGGAATCACTCCATTTCGGCTCCTCTTTCAGTTTCTCCAACTGCTTTTGCAATAGTTTGATTAGGGGAATGCCCTGACTCAAGCTGGCAATGTCTGAACTAACTTCACATGTGGCAAGTTCAAAGGGTTTGAGAACCTTGCACAACATGGAAATTATTCTTCACTGCACTTGACTAAGGTGTATTCCCGCTCCTTTCCTTATGTCATAGGCCATTGTGTAGCCTTGGATGGCCTTTTGCTGCTCCTCCATCTGCTGAAGCATATAGAGGGTAGAACATCACCTAGTTACTACCTCTTGCTTTAGCTGAAGGCAGGGCAAATTCAACAGTTCTTGCTGGTGCTGCAATGTTCGACACACAGTGGTTGAGTGTTGAAAATGTCCCCAAATCTTTTGGGCCACTGAAAGCATCTCCTGCATGTCATTTTGAAAAAATGTTGCACCACCAAATTAATTATGTTAGCAAAACATAGGACGCATTCAAATTCGCTCATATATAATGCTCACACAATATTGGTGGCATTGTCAGAAATCACAAATTCAGAGGAGAGTCCAAGTGAGGTAAACCATTTTGCAATGATTTCCCAGAGTTTTTCTAAGAGGTTCTCAGCAGCATACCTCTTAGTGAAACCGGTGATACATAGAGTAGCCTGCCTCTGAATGAGCTGGCATTTGTTAGATGTTGCTGCTGTTGCTGTTTGCACTGTTAGAGGCAATACACCTACCCAGTGGGCTGTCACAGTCATGTAATCTTTAGTTGCCCTGTCCCACTTGTCCACATATCTGTGGTTAAGTGGACAGTGGGCACAATGGCATTTTGGAGGACACTAATAAGGTTTTTTTAATGTCCTTGTACAGCCTGGGAATTGCTATTCTAGTAAAGTGGAATCTAGAAGGGCCATGGTAGTGGGGACACAGGACCTCAATTAACTATCTAAAACCCACTGCATTAATGGTGGATACTGGATGCACATCTAATACCAGTATAGCTGTTATGACACCTGCTGTGCAACTAGGTGTCAACTGTCATACTTGTTCCCCATTGCAAAGGATTGTTTGACAGTCAATTGTTTTGTTAAACTACTAAAATCAGTCTTCTTCCTGGTCCCCTTCTGGGATGAAGACCCACTTGTAGCAGCAACAGGCATAGCACTCAAGGATCCTTCTGTGGAATTACGGATAAGAGAGGAGTCAGTCATTCTTATGAAATTGAATGCAGGACTACTTCTGATCATGATTGAGGATGATGATGATGATGATGATGCAGGTGTTGGTGGTGGAGTTGCAGGCACTTGGATCTAACAGAGAGAAGGGAGCAGCTAGGTGACACTGGACTGATTGTTACATTTTAGCCAAAGCTTCAGAATTTGAAAAACACTTTTCAATTTAATGAATGCACTGCAAGTGACATAACAGGGAGGAGGATCCTAGATGGTTAAGCTCTACTCACTCTTGCTTGGCAAAGGCTACAGATGGCTTGACAACTGTTGTCCAGATTTGGGTGGAAATAATTCCACACATGAGAAGTGGATTTTTTTGTGTTTTGCCCTGACATGACAGCAATGGGCTTTGCCTTTTTCCTACCATGGGCAACATGTGTTGCCTGATTTACACAAACAACATCCTCAGCACCAACATCCTCATCATCATCAACATCCTCATCATCCTTGTTAGTGCCAAATACAGAAATATCTTCCTCATCCTCCTGGTGCAATTCCACAGAAGCATCCTCAATTTCTACATCAACTTGTTGACTTGTGCTGCACATCCCCTCATTTTCAGAGGGCTCATAAATTGTGGAAGGAGGATCCTTATTAAGTACAGTATTAGAAAGGTCAGGTTCACACATGGCAACTGCGAACACACTAGGACTCTCCTCGGGGATCTGTGACTTTTCTGAGCACACGGTTGGTTCATGTGCTTTAGCGATTTTAATTTTTTTGACACTTCTACATGGAGAAGGGCTTACATCATCATAAGATTCAGAACCACCAGTCATAAATAAAGACCAAGGCCTTATCCTTTTCTTGCCACGTCGTATAGCAAATGGCATATTGCCAATTTTTTGTTTCTCTGCAGCTAACGTAGCTTTAATTTTTTTTTCTTTAACACTGTAAAACATTGCTTGTTTGATTTTGACTTAAGCCCTTAGCCATCGGCCTTCATAGATGACATTGAAGGCCTTGCATTGTCATCATGATTGCTGGCAGCAGCTGCAAGACTGGTATGTGGTTCTGGCTCTCCTCTCATTTGATTGTCCTCCATATCAACAAACTTACACTGCAGTCTGACTGGCAGTGTCACCGAACAATATTTTTTTGGACACTGGGGAAGAGCACCCCTGAATGAGGCAGCACCCCTTTTTGATGGACAACAAAGCACCCCTGTGGAGTGCAGACAGACCACCTGCAGAATCACATATATGTGGACGATAAACTGTGGCAGCATCACTGTACAATAATAGCGCAACTAAGTTGCTAATGCACACTCACAAAAAAATCACTCTTTTTTTAAACTGGGGAAGAGCACCCCAAATTGACAGAGCAATCCCCCTGGACAACACAGCACCCTTTTATGGAGTGCAGCCCTAGCCTGATGGACAAGACAAAAACACAGCATCAGAAATAGTTAATTGACAGGACAAGTGACACAGCAGCTGCAGCACCCACTAAAGGAAGCCCCCCTTTATATACTGCAGCCTATGCCCCTTTATGGACAACACAGCAGCAGCCTTTAGGCCAGGACCCAGACTGGACACACACACTGAGTAACTGACAGTGACTGACTACGTCTGCTAGTTTCTCTCTCTAAAGCTGGAGTGAAAATGGAGCCAATCGTGGGGACCTTTATATAATCCAAAACCTGCAAGAATCCGACAGTGGGAGGATGATGTTTTGCAATGTTTTGAGATCTGAGTCAGGCAGAAAAACCTGAGCTTAGCTCGGTTCTTGCCTTGAATCTGGAAGTTCGGGTGGGTTCTCAGACAACTGGAACTGCTCATCTCTAATGAAAAATAATCACCAGCAGTATGGAGAAGAACCCTGGTTGTCCTTAGGGAGGGAGGATCTAATTTTTCTTTTGTGGGGGTCACCACTTCACTTGGGATTCCAGGAGGACCCCATGATGCATGTTTCCCTGCTTAGTTTGAGCAGCTTAGATGTTTCAGCCTAGTGCTAGTTGGTAAAAATTAGAGTGGACCCCATGCTGACAATCTCCCCCTTATTTTTCACCACCAGTCTATTTTTAATAAACAGCAGTGGTTTTGCGGCAGGATACTGGTGAAATATGCCTTTTGAAACTGCTGGGGATAGATGGTGTGTTATATTTAGAGTGTTAAAATGAAAATGACCTTTAGTAAATACTGCCTTTTGAGAATATAACCTGCCTTTAAATTTGCGGTGGGTTTGAAATTACTTAGTAAATTTACACCTGTGTATCAAAAATAATCCACCTTACTAGTTAGGAGGTTTAGGAAGAGAGAGGTAGAGAAGGGAATAAATAGGTTGGAGGAAGTATTGAGAGAAGGTGGGATTCCTCATACTGATTTGTACAGAAGTCCATGAGGAGACAATAGCAAAAACTCAGTGGTAACTATTTTTATTAGTTGTCTACCTGAGGTGCCCCATGTAGGATGTGGTCATTCATCTATACAATCATTTGTGATATTTTGGTTTAGGGATGGACATGGTTCACTATCGATGGTCTCCATTGATAGCATCATTATTATATTTCATTGATGGCAGAAAACCATCTATGGAAAACCTTTGATAATTTGAACCTGGCACTAGTGTGACCATGGTAGGGCAATATAAGATGGAGTATAGGGCTAAGGGACACCAAATGGGAGTGCAGGGCTAGTTATGTGCAAAGGGGGAAATCTGTTGTTGCCTCACTATCAGAACTCAGTGATCGATGGCAGAGAAACATCAGAACTTCACCATCAATGGCAAATCATCAACCATTGGAAGCAAACCATCATTATTTGCTAAACACTGATGGTTGATGTCCATTCCTTTGGATTCTGGCCTTTCACTCTATGAACAAAGCATACACCACTGACCTAAACAATTACTTGCTATGTGAAATGGAGGGAAAAGGGATGTGTGTACTTTAGGTTAAAAAATATTTACTTCAACCACTAAGGGCCCGATTTAGAGCCACACGCAAACCACAGTGCATGCATTACACAGAGTGTACACACAAAGGTGATTGTTGCTTTGAGGTGGACAGTATCAGAAATGTTGTGAAAAAGTGATGGGCATTCCTGGGAGGTGACTGGGAGGAGGCTAGAAATAAATCCGTATTTGAGTCCATTCAGTGGGCATTATTGTAGTGTGACGGGCATGTCAATGAAAGTGGTTGTGTACACAGATGCTCAACCACTCACATAGGAGGCAATCTTGGATAAAGAAACTACACCTGCCAAAGGGCTGGTGCAAGTTTTGATGGGGTGATTACTGGTGGTGCCTAAGGACCCACTAATCGGTATTACTGTGTGTAGAGATACTGAAAGTGGACATCTCCTTGCACATTTGGCAGCACAAACGTACACAAGGGAAGGAGTTTGTAGCAGCATTTGCATAAAGTCACAGGTGGACCACCATCAATAGATGCTGCTGTGTGCACTTCTGCATTCACCTCTGAATCAGGCCCTATGACAGGAATGAGAGATGAGTCCTATGGCAAATACTAACACACAACATTTTTTAAAACTTCTACAACCTTGCTTGGTTTTATGGCTTGTCATTCCACGAGGGCTAGTGTGCATCAGTGATCCTGAGAACTATGCCATCGGTATTTCACTACTGGCAGGGCCTCAAATGGTCTCAGATGAGGTGCCAAATAAATACTAACCACAGAAGAATGGTCTGGCTATCTACTTCCGTATTTATCCTCAGAAATATTATGGAAAAATGACGCAAAACTATTTTCAATATAGTGCTGAAAGACAAGCCCCTCAGGTCAGATGGCAGTCAATAAACTACTGGGGAAAAGCTGTAGACTACTTATAGTAAAGCGGGTATTTATGATGTGGTTGTACCAAAGCCTTTAGGATGTATAACTGCTGATACTACCATGCATGAAATGAGATTTAGTAGCTGCAAAGATACTTTACACATCAAGACATGGAATGTACAAAGCATGAACCAGGGAAAGATTGAAGTGGTAAAGAATATGCTTGGTGTGAGTGAACTAAAGTGAACTGGATTTGGACATTTTGAAGTGGATAGGCATATGGCATACTGTATAATCAAGCATCTCCAAGCAAGAACTGTGACAAAGTAGCAAGAACTGTGATGAAGTACTGTACAATTCAGTCAGCGAATGATTAATATCAATTCGCATAAGAGGCATACCCATCAATATAACTATTATTAAAGTTTATGCACCAACAATAGATGCAGAGAAAAATGAAATTATTCAGTTCTATGATTAAGTACAATCTAAAATTGGTAGAACCTGTAAACAAGATTTACTAATATTCATGGGTAGTTGGAATGCAAAAGTGGTAAATAATGTTGAAGTCAAGGTGTTTGGTAAATATGGGCCTGGCACCATAAAAGAAGCAGGGAGGGTGTGATAGAATTCTGCAAAACCAACAGCCTGCTCATTTCAATCATCTTCTTCCAGCAACACAAACAGCATTTTTACACATGGACTTCACCTGGCGGACTGTACAAAAACAAATTTGATTACATCTGTGGAAGACAATGATGGAAAAGCTCAATAATCTCAGCAAAGATGAAACCTGGAGCCAACTGTGGTACAAATCATCAGTTGTTAGTATGTCAGATCAAGCTAAGGCTTAAAAAGTGCAAGGCAAGCATAAAAATAACAAAATGTGATTTTGAAAACATACCACCAGAATTCAAAGATCACTTGCACAATTGTTTCACTATCATAGATACAAACAACAAGGCACCAGATGAGTTATGGGAAAACATCAAGAAAGTTGCACTTAAATGTGAAAATTCCCTGCATAAAGTAAAGAATTGGAAATTACCAAAATGGATGTCTGAGGAAGCTTTATAAATTGGCCAAAAATGCAGAGCTGCTAAGGCTCAGGGTGACAAAGATGCAGTTAAGGTACTTAATTGAAATTTCCAATTTGCTGCAAGGCAAGAAAACTACTATAATGAATGATGCATGCAAGGAAGAAGAATCAGAAAATATTACAGGAAGAACAAAATTAGCCTCAAAAAGCTAAGAGAGCCAAAGAGACAATTCTAACCTCCAATAGGTCTACTAAAGGTCTACTAAAATATGCTTGAGGATCCAGGTTGATTGATCCAGAGAAGATCAAGAGCAGATGGAAAGAATAGAATATACTGAGTCTTTGTACTGCAAAGATCAAGCTGTGCAACAGCATTTACAACATATTACCATATATCAGGAACCATCAGTAATGAGGGAAGAAGCTGAAGTGGCATTAAAAGCCTTATCAAAGAGTAAATCACTAGGCACTGATGGTATTCAAAATCAGCTATTACAGTTTTGACAAAACTTTGCCAGCAAATATGGAAGACATCATCATGGCCTAAGGACTTGAAAAGATCTGTGTTCATAACAATACTGAAGGTAGATCCAACTGACTGTGGAAATTATCAAACAAGTGTTCTTCTTCCACTTGCTAGCAAGATACTGCTCAAGATCTTCCAAAGGTGACTAGAATTTTATATGGAGTGTGAATTGCCTGAAATGCAAGCAGGGTTCAGAAAATAAAGAGTCACAAGAGACATTATAGCAGATGTATGGATGCTTACATAGTCCAAAGTATAGCATAAAGACATCTACAGTGCATGTGTTTCATTTACTATAGTAAGGCCTGCCTTTGACTGTGTCATTCATGAAAAGCTCTGAAACATATTTAGAAATATGGGTATACCAGAACATCTGATCATTCTCATACAGAATCTCTACATAGATCGAGAAACTTCAGTTCGAATAGATCAAGGAGAAACAGATAGGTTTAAAATCGGCAATTGTGTATGACAAGGCTGCATTCTCTCACTATATCTCTTCAATCCGTATGCAGAGCAAATCATCAGAGGTTCAGAGCTATACGAAGAAAAGCAGGGTGTACTAGTTAAGATCAAAGAATGTTGTCTGAAACTTGGCATGCATCTTAATGAGAAGAAGACAAAGATTTTAACAACTGGCAACCTTAGTATTTTTCACTTAAATGGAGAAGAAATTGAAATAGTAGATAGTTTTAGCCTACTAGGATCACTAATCAACACTAAAACAGCAAGTAGACCAGAAATTCAAAGACAAATAGCACTTGGTAAAACAGCCATGAGGTATATTGATAAGATATTCAAGTGCAAAGATGTGTCTTTGCATATAAAGACACAACTATTTAAAGTTATGTTTTTTTCAGTAACATTGTATGGGTGTGAAAGCTGGACAATCAAGAAGCAAGATAGGAAGATTATTGACACTTTTGAATTATAGTGCTGGAGAAGAATATTACATATACCATGGACTCCCAAAGAACAAATCAATCGGTATTAGATTAGATAAAACCTAAGCACTCCCTTGAAGCACAATCGACAAGACTGTGCCTTTCTTTCGTTGGACAAATCATGCGAAGAACAGAACCCTAGAGAAAGGCATTATGCTTGGAAAAGTTAAAGTCCACCAAAAAAAGGAAGACCAACAGAGAGATGGATTTATACAATCATAACAACTATTGATACCACACTATCTACACTGAGCCACTTGACTAAAGAGCGAAATTTGTTTATGGTAGCTATCCATATGGTTGCCATAGGTCAACATTAACTTGACGGCACATAACAACAACATTTTTATAGAGATGTGCGCAGACCCCTTTGTTTTGTTTTTGGTTCTAAATCATCGCTGTGTACTGGTTTTGGCAAAAACACCCTCAAGTATTTTGGTTCAATTTCGGCTTTGGTTTTGGATTTCTTAAAAAATTTATAAAAACAGCTATTATCATGTTTGGAAACAAGGGGGTATATCAAAAACATTAAATTCCAGTCAATTTTGACCACCTCACAGCACCTGAAATACAAGGGAGGACTTAATGCAATCCAAACACGCAAGATTCATGTTATAGATCCGATTTCCAAACTTGGGTGGTTCTACTTGGCACCCCAAAGTCTTCGGAGCCTGAACTCATTTTGACTCGAACCCGCAAAGTTCAGGTGTGTTTCGTTTTTTTAGCGAAACTGATCCACTCAGCTCTAATTTTTTATGCCATAAATCAGTATAATATAGTTTTAATTATAGTGATTCTATGTATAAATACTGGCAATATAGATCAAAATAAAAGCACTGTTTCATGTTTGTTCTGCAGTTTTTTAACATTTATACAGGATAAATAGCAAACATATGTTTTTTAGCTACTTGGTAAATGTAATTGGGTGTGAATCATATATATTGTATTAAAGATGTTGAAGCCTCTAGTCTGAAGATTTTAGATTATCACAGCCTTGTTATCGGTTACACACATTTCTCTGCAAGGTGATTCAGCATTAGGCCTCTCATAATACTGGTTTGTGACTTGGGGAAATGCTCACCCTCCCCTTTTGCATTTTCACAAACATTTTTTAATTACTTGTGTTAGCGCCTTCCTATTATAACATATTATTGGCCTTTGTAGCATCTGTCATCAAAAGAATGTATAGTTTTTAATTGGTTCCCAAGTTACTGCTAATACATGCTATATCTAGGTGATCACAAAGCCTTCCTTTTCCTGTCAATCACATATGATTAATGTGTTCTTTTTTAAAAGATGAGCAAATTGCTAGTTTTTCTTCTTAGCATCAAGGAAGTGACTGTAATATACAGAGATGGTTTAATCTGAAATGAGCAATACAGTCATTCTCATCAAAACTGTTAATTTCCTTAGATAACAAAGCAACATTTCTAATCTTGCCAATACTAAAAAATAATATTGACATCACACTAATGTTGCCCTGTTTTAAGCTGCCACACTTAGTAACATGTCCACTATTTGAAACTGCAGTGGTGCAATTGTAGAGTATAAAGAATGCCCGTGGGCTGATCACCTGACCACCATAGGCAATTAAACTCACTGTGTGAGAGTGATAAATGCCTGCATGTGGTTTGAAATGGTGGAGGAGGTTTCTCAACATAACATTGCATTTGGCACCAGTGCCTTTTTTATTAGAATAGTGTTGTGGGTGTCTTTGGTGAATATTTCACCTTTCTGCATCCTCAGCTCAACACTTCCATATTAATTTCCACTGGCAGTTTCAGTGCATTTTGCAAGGTGGTTGAGCTTACCACAAGCATTATAGCATTTAAATGCAGAAAACTCAGGATGCTCCTCAGAATGGCGATCTCCACAAATCACACATAGGACCTCATTCAGAGGCGGTCGCAAGAAACGATCGCTCTCTCTGAATGAGGAAGGTTGCTTCTTTTTTTTAAGTGCGGCCTCCTGGTCGCTAGCTAAGCTGTGGGTTACCACCCACAGTTTAGCGACCGACCAGGTTGATGGTCGCGATGGTCAAGACCATTGCGACCAATGGGGCTTGCGTCGAGACCCTAAGGTTGGGTCTCGGCAACCGCAAGCCCCAGGGAGCTTCCTGCTCTGATCGAGCAGGAAGCTCCCCACTGACATCACTGCTGATGTCAGTGTGGCCACCCACAAAACAGCAGGCATTCCTTAAGGAACGCCTCCGGTTTGTGAAACCACCCCCCCGCCCCGCCTACAAAATGGGCCGAGCTGTCGATCAACATCGACAGCCGGCCCTTTTATAGTGAGCTCCGGAGTGAGAGAGTTTCTCTCTTGCTTCGGTGCTTACGCACACGCAGTGCGGCCACTGCGCGTATGCAGGGAATAAACATAGACACAGTTGCGAGCGCTCAGCGCTTGCGACTGGATCTGAATGAGGTCCATAGTGTATCACTGAGAGCGATATTGGTCCTCACATACATCGGTGTCCCTTTTGTCCCTTTGTCATTTTTATTCAGGATAAACTAGTATTCCAATCTATTTGAGTGTATAGGTTATGGTAATATAGATATTTTTAAGTTAATAGTATATCACTGTATTTTTAATGCTTTTAGATAGCAAGTGTTGTTATTGCTGCCAGCCTGCATCAAATTCATGTCATAGCAAAGTCTTGCATTAATTTCATGGTATTAAGGAATCATGATAATTTATTTTATTTATTAAGACATGTTAGTTGATCTAACATGTGACTTTTCTTTACTTTTGTATTTTAGTAGACGTAAGTGGCATAGTTATTTTGTGTTCCAGTAAAGAGACATTTGGGGGGTCTGCATGCATAATCGCAGGACCCGTTCTGCACATGTGTCCTGTGCAGGCGCAGACCCAGATACATTGGAGATGTATGTTCATCATCAGATGAACATACATCTCTGAATCAGGACCAAAGTGATTGCAGTACTCAACCCTATGATGTTGCTAGGTATAATTACTGCTGTAGAATAAGCCACACAGTGAGTGTTAGCCATGGTTGCTGCAGTAAAATAGAATGGCCATCTGAATAAATCCTTATGTTGGTCACCGCCTCACTTATGAAGGCATCAGACTACTGTAACTTCTTCCAAAAAATTGGCTATACAGAAAAGCACACTCCTATAGACAATCTTAGTTTGCAGAATATTCTGGTTATGTCCAATTCCTGCCCTACTACAAATGACTGCCATGCTCTGACAGCCCCTACACATGCATACTGAGTGGCGCTGGACAGTATCATGATTCTGTGGTCTCCACACTGAAATCAATGCTGACAAGCATCCAGTTTTTTGATGTACATCTTCAGGTATTGCTCCAGGGCCCTGACTTAAAATGAAACCCAATAGGCTAAGATTGAGAAGGAGTTGCCGCTACTGGTTTTCTCCTGCAAAAAATTCATAAATTAATCTGTGATCAACCTGTGATAATTGACATGGATCATCAGCCACTCATCACTATCCTGTTAAAGTCTCTGCCCGCTGCATCTTCACACATACATTTCATGCCCAAGTTGCAGAGGTATCATTTATAAGTGGTGTAAAGTACAAGCATGGAAAAGAGCTCCAAGAAGCTGATGAACTCTCCTGAGCTAATTTGCCTCAGTCTGATGTTGCATGTGATGATTTTGGAGTGGATGTCATGAAATTTGATGTGCCATCCTCAAGGCATTCAGTGAAGCTTGAAGGGGCCTCTTTCAAGAATGACCTTTGCCAAAGTAATTCCCAAGTTGCATTGTATGGCTGGCAAGCCTCCTCCAGATAGTTACCACATGACATCCATTCCTTATTTGTTTTTCTGATGATATCTCCCTGTGTGGTCAGTGGTTCAGCATTCCTCATTCACTCCAAGGCTTCTATGCCTAATGGGTAATCAAGGAAACCCTGACTGTGAGGCAATGAAATACAGGGCTAAGGTTGCTCTTAATTGACCCTCCATGTCTAGCTACTTTGAATGTGTGGTATTTGCTTGTGCTCCCTACAATGACTGTCAAACTCATCATGTCAAATAGCCTCTGACTTTGCATGACATTTCTGACCTTCTCTTGCAGCTGACATGCTTGATTGAAAGGGGCAGGAGTAGCTCATGCTGGTTGATGCATTTGCTGGGGGGTTCAAAATAGACTACCCTCCCTGTGTTTATTGATGCCCTCTTTTAAACAAGACTGCCCATTAGGCCCATTAGGTATGCAATTGCCTCCCCCTATCTCTTGGCTCTACTATTGTTCCTGTTGTACAGGATGATAATGTATGGATGAACACATTTGATCACCAAACACTTACTACAAGGGTCCAGAATGAGGCTGTGCAATGACATAGCAAAGGGAGTGGGGGATTAGTCTACTGTACTACTAAAACCCCTTAGAGCCAGGGAATGGAGCAGGGCACTTCAAGGGCTCTATTTACCTCAACCTAGCAGCTATAAACTAAAGGGCATCCTTACTTGAAAGAGAGAAGTCTTCTCTTTCAGACTGTATGTCGTCTTCATGACCATAACCTCATACACTAAAAAAAATATATATAAAGTTCAGAGATGAGGAGGATTGTCCTCTTCCTAGCATTATTAAAATCATAGGGCATTTTAAAAAAGGGAGTCCTTTGTTTCATACCATGCGATCACCAGACAATAACCCCCTGCAATGTGAAAACACTAGTAAAGCTAGGGAATTGGAAAGGTCACATACAATGCCCAAATCTAACTCATCCTGGTACTTGCACTGTCAAGGAAACCCTCATTGGAAATATAAGAGTTAAACTTTGTGCCCCATTAGAAGTTATTGTCTGGTTCTAAACAGATAATAATATACAACTTTACAATAAACATTAAGAAATTAAGAGACAGGGCTTTTATAACTCCCACAACTCTCCCATCCCATCTTCAGAAAACACAGGGATTGTACTCTTTTGATGAAGTAGGTTGTTTAGTTTCCAAAATAACTATATTATTATTCCTAAACATTTTATGTATTGTGTTCAAACTAGCAAAAAAAACATGCATTATCATTTTCAATATTTTTGATTATGAAAATCTATGGTAGAATAATGATTTATGACAAAGCAATACCCACAAAGAATATCATGGTGATTTATATAGATTTTTAGTTTCTTTCTTGCAACTTAAATTAAAAACATTTTTTGTGGGGTGGGGGTGTCTTTTTTGCCAGCAATAATAAGAAAACTAATGGTAGTTTCTAATAAAGTCTTGTGAAAACACCATGGTAAAGTTGTATGTATTTTATTTAAACAAATTACTGATGTTGATGTTGGAATGTGACCAGCCCAAAAAGTGCCAAAATAGACAAACTTGGCAAAGTTTAATAATTTGAATTCAATTACTTGACTTACTTGTTTTACTGTATCTCTGTTTTGGTGGACAGGGATACAATTGATTTGATAGTGGTTTATAACTGTAGGCTTGACTTTGTTTAAGAGATTATCCAGGATATTGGCATAGAGCTTCATTATTTAAAAATATATCTACTGTGGACATTTTCCCTCTTTATGGATGACCACATTCATGCTTTCAACATAGAGGAAAAGAAAGAAGTAACACCTCCTTCTTTAACAGAGTCTGGATGCACACACTCCATGGCTACTGTTTTTTTGACTAACTTTATCAGCAACTGGCAATGGAGGACATCTGCATGTACAATGAATACAGTTGAGAACAGTGGTTCCAATATCAAAATGACAGACATGACAGTCAAGTCTGAAATGGTCTACCAACATGAAAGCAAGTTCTTGTCTTGATTTCTGTGCATGTGGTGTTGTGTGTAAGTTGCGTGGACTGTCAACAAAAAAAGGTACAATATTGGAACTTGCTCTTTGACTCAACAGTGCCCTCTACAGGCATTACAAAGAGTGATACATTATGGACTTAAACTTAATACATTTTAATGAGTTAGGTATTGCTAGGTGCATGTCAATTATGTTACTGAGAGCCCAAACTATTGACTTTAAACTCCACTGCATAATTACATAGTTAGTGAAGGTGAAAAAAAGAGATAGGTCCGTTGAGTATCAGCCTTTTATAAATTATAATTATGTTTAACCAGAGGAAGGCAAAACAATATCCTCCTAGATTGAAAGTTGCCAATTTAGCCTCGCAAAGGGAAAAAGCAATGTTTTTGATGTATGACAGCTGAAACCATCAGGCTTTCAAGTAGACAGGTGATTTTAAAATAATGGCCTTATCAGATGGGGATATGAGTTTCCTTTTAAACAATAACAAACAGTGTATTTATCAAACTAAACATCAATTCTCTGTTGAAATATAATATTCATCTCTATCAAATAAGTGTGAATACATTTAAAAATATTTGTTTACAGCTCACCTTTTTAAAGAATTGTATTCAGAGTTGAAACATAGGGACCCTAATAGGGTGGCTATAAAATCTCTTAAATAAGGAACACATGAATTATACATGTCCTGTGGCTGTTTAAGACTATAGATGAGCGGTTCAGTTTTCCTGAATACTGATCACACTTGAACTTTGGGGTTCCAAGTTAAATCGAGTCATGGCTTAGATCACTTTTGCATACCTCCCAAGTCCCAACATGACCTATTCCAGAAGGGACAATATGTTCTGTTCATGGACTTCCCTATTAATTTATGAATGCTGTCACCTCTATTGATAAGATCAGTGTTTCAATACAGGTGATGGCAATCATAAATTATGAGAGATGTCTAGGAACAGAGCATAAAATCCATTTAGAATGGGTCATGTAGGGAGGTATGCTTTTGGGGTTCCAAGTAGAACCAAGTCCCAGCTTAGTTTGCTGTAATTTGGAACTCAGATTTAAACACTGAGTCTCTGGTTTTTGATTGCATGTAAACAGATCCAAATTATTGATTTTAGCTGTTTTTATAAATGTTAAAGAAATCCAAAACAAAAAGAGAAAAGGACCAAAACAATTGAGGGTGGTTTTGCCAAAACCAATACCAAAACATGGGGTCAGTGTACATCTCTAATTAACACCAGACAGAGCCTGGTGTAATTCATATGTGCTGAAACCAAGAAGAAAATAAACTCTTTTTGTGGGGGCACAACTTCACTGAATCAGTTAAAAACAGTATTCATTCTATTGCTTTTAAAATTCTGACATACAAACACTAAATGTCAAAAATAAGAAAGAAAAGTTTGAAACATAAACATAAAGGCTCCTTTAGAGCAGAAACGCATTGGTGAGCTGGCAGAGACTGATAAGGATACCAGGCGAAGGGGTTAGAGGACATCCACACAACAAACCAAGGGTTACACGGACCCATCCCAGGAGGTGACTGTTTATACCCTATACCTGCTTTATTGGGTGAGTACTGTCCTACACCCCATTATATCTGGTACGCTGCTTCTCTGTTGATTTTTTATGGATAAGTTTTAACAATAAATAAAGCTGTACTTCACTATATATACCTTTATATACCTTTCCTTTTTTTGAGGAAAATATCATTGCAACTGCGAAAGGAGGGTTTCCACCTTTAATAGGAATACTTTTAGAAACAAGAGGAATACGAGATTGTCTATCAAGAGGATTTTTCCTGATTAACTAACCATTTGAACAGTTGTTGTTCACTCCAGAGGAGCGCATGTGACCGCAAGTACTGTGTTATATTTGGTTTTTGAAGAACGGGTGTTAAGTGATCACCCCAGCAGTAACTGCAGCACTGTGGAATTGGAGCGCCAGTTTTATTTTTGTTTGTATTGTATATTAAAACAATATTGTAAGGTGTGAGGTGTTCAGAATAGACTAGAAATGAGTGGAAATAAATGTTATTGAGGTTAATAATAGCGTAGGAACAAAAAAATTCTATGATGTTAGCTATTTTTATGCTTTTTTCCAAAAAATTACAGGTCCAGAAACAAAACCAAAACACCAGAAGGGTGGTTTTGGCAAAACCAATCCAGATCCAAAACATGAAGAAAGATCCAGATCAAAAATCAAAACACAAAACATGAAAAGTGGCTGGTGCACACCCCTAATTTAAACTGACTATAACAGATGGAAAAAAACTTTTCTTAAATTGAGATGTTCTCTCCTTCGTACACCTGAACCATCTATTAGGGGTGGGGTACCTTTTTTCTGCCGAGGGCCATTTTGATATATATAACATTATTTTTCGGGCCTGGTTTAGGCCATGCCCCCTCCGTGTTTTGTCACATGGGCGCGGGGCCACAATCGCCGGTGATTACAGGAGCGGTGTGACTGTCTGAAGCTTCCTAAGGATGCTCCAGATAGCACTGCTGCATAGATTCTGGCTGCAGTGTGCCATCTAGGCACCCTGCTAGCCAAATGAAGCTAGCAGAAAAAAGCTCTGAGGGCCAGACCAAATGATACCGAGGGCCTTATAAGGCCCCAAGGCAGGAGGTTCCCCATTCATGTATAAGACTGAAGAAGGGAAAAATTTGATGGTTAGGATGATGACAATCTTGTACAATGCTATTTCCCTTACAAGACAGTTTTCAGAGTAGATGTCTTCAATTGATGGCAATAACACCCAATAACACCCACAGCAGTACGTTCAACTCGTTCAATTGTTCCAAATATCGGCAAGTGTGTACGCGGCTTAAGAGCTTGCGATCCCCCTGGTGCTATTGCCACACCAGACTGTAATGCAGTACGTCAACACAATTTCAATAGCACAACGATAAAACCTAAACAAACTTTCCTCTTCACCAATGATCTAATATTTGAGATCCATATCAGATCATCGGAAATAACAGTGCCCAGTAATTTAAAATGCTTAACTCTCTCTACCACCAAATTATCAATAGTAAGGGGTAGCAACTCAGACCTACACTGCTGTTTAAAAAAATAATTATCTGTTTTGCTTTGTTTTTAAATTAAGAACTAGGGGCTTGATTCAGCTTGCACGCAGATCAACGATTATCGGGAATCTGCACGTGCGCAGGACCCATTCTGCAAGTGTACAGAATGGGTCCTGCTCAATCGCACATAAGCCCTTGAATGCCTCTGCCTGATTGACTGGCAGAGGCAATTAAGGGGTGGTGCAGCCCCCCGTGTCTGCCCCGTTTTCTGGGAGTGGCCAGCCCATAGACTGCATGGAGTTTTGAGAGACAGCCTTGTCTAGGCAGTGGTTGGGTGGTGTGACGCAGTTTCCATTTCCACACAATTGATCCAAAAGTGCCCATTTTTATATAGCCTTTTTCTATCATGTGCATGTCTAGAACATTATCTTAAATTTTCTTAGAATGCTATTAGGTCTTCATTTTCGCAGATTTCCTTCAGATTCACAGTATGACCAATGTTATTTATCTTAGGGGTTCTTCCTTGTTAAATCATTATACTTACATATATTTTTTTAAACAAATCTTTGAAAAAGTTCATGGTGGACATGAAACACCTCAGAAGCTAACAAGTGGCTATATATACAGTCCTCCACTGGACCTTTTCACCACCATCTACTGGATTTTGGTAAGATAGACCATTACTATCTCCAAAGTTTTTAGAAATGTAAACATGCACAACTACAAACATGAGTTATACCTACTTGTCATTAGTTAACAGTTTACTCACTTAGGGGGAGATGTTCTAAATGTATCAAACCTTTGAGAAAAATTAAGTGAAGATAGATAAAGTACTGACCAATCAGCTTCAAACTGTCATTTTTCAAACACAGCTCTTAAAGTGACAGGAGCTGATTGGTTGGTACTTTATCTCTCTCCACTTTATCTATCTTCAAGGTTCAGTACATCTACCCCTATAGATGTGTATTTGTAAGTTTGGAAAATGAAGGTAGGCACACACATATTTAGTTTTGGTTTCACACTTATTCAAACCTTAATATCCTATTTGCTTCCACTTCAGCCTTGGAAAAGAGTTGCAGGCAGGGTCACATTAGGAGATGATGGTGAAGTGGCAGGTATCTTTTATTTGTTTTTAAAGTATTTAAAAAAATAACATCAATATACTACATTTCAGCATTTTTGGGGCTTTATTTAAGGTCCTTCAGGAGTGAACACTATTCAGACCTCTAGTTCGACCAGAACTTAAACAGAGAGCTAGTGGTACAGCAAGACATGGAGATGACATAATATTCTGCTCCAGTTCAGCCATCAGGAAAGAGTCAAGTTTCCTTTAATTTAGCAATTTGTGATGGTATGGATTTATTCCCCATACAACCCAATACATATGTGCCATAACAAGCCGGATACTTAAAATAAACACTCAAATAAACTGTGGCCAACTATAAACATAGGAAATCAGTGGTTTGTGGCACATAAAGAGTATTTAAAAACTGACATCACTTAATTTTTTCCCAGTACTCATTAATGTCCTAAACTTTGTACACCAATGTATTGCATTCACACACATTAATACCTGAGTATTCTGTTCTCAGAATCGGACATTCCTCTACAGGAAGATAATGGAACACATGATGGAAGTCCAGAAGAGGCAGCCAAACAGGAATATATGGTCACACTCAATTTAATGCCTATCTCCCAACAGAGCAAGATGTTCATTAAATCTGTAGACGTGACCCTACATCACCACTGACACCTGCAAGAGATACTGCAGCTAAGATACTGTAGGACATAGCAGAGTTTGAGTGAACCCAGATTAAGGTCATTGCCACTCAAATTCAGCAAAACACACAATAGCATAAACAATTACATAGAATAAATCATATTTGATCAAATATGACTTTTAACTTCCAGAAGCTAGCAACAGCCAAAGAGACACAAACTACTGCCATAATTAGATTACGTGACACTCAAAATCCCCAAATTTACCAGAATACAATAAGCACAATTTTAGTGACACATGCGGAAATACATGAGGCACATACAAATACTATTGGGAAAATAAGTAGCAACATCCTTAGGAGCACAAAATGTTGCTTGCTTACCTAAAAGGAAAGTATCCACTTCATTAAGCAGCACCCCATCTCAAAGCTCAACACCACCAACTCTTCCCAGGAGTGGCCTGCATATGTGTGGTGTCCCCACATGCACAAACCCAGAGGAACCCATCTCAAGCCGAACTTCCTAAAAGGAAACAATAATGTCCAATTATTTATTGACCTTCAGTTAACATTTTATGATACTTAACCTTTAAAAGTTTATATATTTATTTCTGTGATCTGTGTACAAAATGTTAATATGACAAACAAAATATTTTGTAAATGTTTCACCCAATATGATTCAACTGTCAGATTAAAACCTATTTAAACAAATGCATCAATTGAATTCTACTTTTTAATTCATTGGTGGTGCAGATATCTATCGAACACCTATCCTACCGTATGTGAAGTACAATTACTTTAGTAATACCTTTGCAATAACAAGAAACTAAGAAAAGGTATACTTACATGTGATAAAGGTATTACTAAGTGTTTGACTAACCTGCCTTTCACTATCTGTCCTCAAAAAGTTGCTTGATAGTAACAAGACACCTGCCTGCTTACTGTCTATTGCATAATCTGTTGGTGGAGATTGATGCAAAGCCAGGAATAAAGCTAGAGCCAGAATCCACTGTGTAAAAAGATTAAATATCTTAAAAATGAACAGTAATATTAGATGTCACTTACACAGCGGTCATCTCTCAGACACTTCTTCTGCCTCAAATTTTGCATAGAGAGATAAATATCTGAAGATAAAGGCATTGTGGCATGAACCAGGATAGCCAACTATAACACTCAAACATTTTGTTTTGCATCACACACCATCTGCACATCCATGGAATAGGCAGAGTGCCTATTGATGTAAATCTCTACCTTCTTCCTAGGTGGTCTGTCCCAACATGTGTGCAGCATGTAATTCCCAGGACATTAGGCATACCTGAAAGACTATAGAAAGCTAGCCTTAGTTTATGCCACTGTTAATTTTGGCTTGAAAAGCAGATGTAGCCATAGGAATGGGTCTTCAGGGCTGCCATGACCTGCGTGTGACAACAGCTGAAAGTTGGCTGCTATATGCTCAGCACTTTAGAGCTCACTGATTGTAAGGAGCCAGTGGCAAACAATGTAGAGCACACAGCAGCTTTTGCAGCCTGGTATGGCACATGACCATGCAATGTCTGGCTCAAGCTGATCCTTGACAAGGTCAAACAGGTTTATTAAGTTGCTATGGTTGAGGTGGAACATCTGAAGGACCTTGCCATCAGACACTGCATTGAGATTTAACCACCCATTGAAAAACCTAGGCCTGCATAAGCTCTGCAGTATATCATGAAGTTGCTGTTGGTCCTCCTGGGTCCTTTGTAAGGGGGTAGTGTGCTGCATATTTCATGTAAGTGCTGAGCATAGAGTAACCTTGCTAAGCCATAATTGCTACAGGTACCGCTGCATTTTATTATTATTGATTATCTGGCAGCTACCTGATCTGCTACACCTTAGTATAGCTGTAAGTAAGTAGTAAGTGCAACTCTGTACTGTACAACTTCATTTAATAGTTTGTCTATGTGTATTTTATTGTGAAGAAAGGAGAAATACAGATTGCATGGATTAAAACATTTTGAACAGGAGAAGCTTCCACTACCATTGTAGTATGAGTTAAAGCATTACTCTATATGTCTTGCCTGTAAATTTATATCAATCTTTACGATGGTCAGCATCCAAAGTTCAGACAGATTAATGCTTGATTACAACAAATTCTAATACAACTTGTTGCTCAGATCAGAATAGTCTGAACTGGTTTAAAAAGAGAGTGTGTGATGTCCATATATGATCCCCATTACTTATAGCACCCAAGCATAAACCAGCATGACTTGGGAAAAGGAATGATAGAAGTGGGATAAGGAAAGAAAGAGTCTAAAGCAGCACAACATTATCTATACTATCTATCTATCCATTTATCTCATATCTAATTATCTATCTAAGTCCTTGAGTACTTTGTTATTTTTCACATCTATAACAAATTTATGCACAATTTATGGATCAACATGTATTTTACAATTCTCTGTTGCCAGCTATAACTGTTAATTCTAAGGTACTATTGATGGTTGTATGAGTCTTTAATCTTAGAAAATATATTAAGGCATGACCAGAGGCACCAATAGGCTGATCAGGCAGCAGCCTAGTGCACAAGGATTTGAGAGCAGTGTCACTAAGGTGGTAGCTCAGGAATAGAATGGAGTAAGGGTCTAGGAACAAATTCCATCCATAACAAAGTTCCAGAGTGGAGTGAAATGCATAGTACACCACTCTGCTGCACCACCTTGACTCTCCTCCTGAAATACAGAATGATGAATCATAAGCCACAGCTCACTCTGCTTGCTGTTATCTAGCAGTGAAGTCCCTGAAACACAGCATGCCTTCCATAGAGACAGTCATCAGCACTAATGACCATGAGGTAAGAAAGTTGTTATTTTAAAGTGATCTTTTCAGAGCAAATCTATAATTACCAGTTCGCCACCAAGAGGAAATTTTTAGAACACAAACACCATATTCACAAGTAGGGATGAGTGGGTTTCTGAAATCCGAGCCCCCCCCCCCGAGCCCACCCCGATCCGAGGCGGGAACCGAGTCTGGCTCGGGTTTTCCCTCCTGACTCAGAACTGAAATCGAGGCACTCCAAAAAAAAAATGTAAAAAAAATTCTTCTGTGTTTGTGAAGTGTGTGCACAGTAGCCGCACATGCATCAACAAAGTAGCGCCAAGCGTGCGCCTGTGTCATAAGTAAAGGGCCATCTGGCTCGTCTGTTAAAGGGTGCTGTAACCCCCAAAGTGCACTCCAAAATAAATAAAAAAATAACATTTTCTGTGTTTGTGAATTGTGTGCGCAGTACCCGCACGTGCATGAACAAAGTAGCGCCAAGAGTGCACCTGTGTCATAAGTAAAGGGCCATCTGGCTCGTCTGTTAAAGGGTGGTGTAACTCCCAAAGTGCACTCCAAACAAATAAAAAAAATATTTTTTTCTGTGCTTGTGAATTGTGTGCGCTGTAGCCGCACGTGCATCAACAAAGTAGCACCAAGCATGTGCCTGTGTCATAAATCAAAGGCCAGCTGGCTTGTCTGTTAAAGGGTGCTGTAACCCCCAAAGTGCACTCCAAAAAAAATTTCAATTTTCTGTGTTTGTGAATTGTGTGCGCAGTAGCCACACATGCATCAACAAAGTAGCGCCAAGCATGTGGTTGTGTCATAAATCAAGGGCCGGCTGGATTGTCCATTAAAGGGTGGTGTAACCCCCAAAGTGCACTCCAACAAAAAATTTTTTTTTTTTCTGTGTTTGTGAATTGTGTGCGCAGTAGCCGCATGTGCATCAACAAAGGAGCAGTGCCAAGCGTGCGCCTGTGTCATAAATCAAGGGCTGGCTGGCTCATCTCTTAAAGGGTGGTATAACCCCCAAAGTGCACTCCAACAAAAATAAAAAATTATTTTCTGTGTTTGTGAATTGTGTGCACTGTAGCTGCACGTGCATCAACAAAGGAGCAGTGCCAAGCGTGCGCCTGTGTCCCATAAGTAAAGGGCCAGCTGGCTCATCTCTTAAAGGGTGGTGTAACCCCCAAAGTGCTCTCCAACAAAAATAAAAAATTATTTTCTGTGTTTGTGAATTGTGTGCACTGTAGCTGCACGTGCATCAACAAAGGAGCAGTGCCAAGCGTGCGCCTGTGTCTCATAAGTAAAGGGCCAGCTGGCTCATCTCTTAAAGGGTGGTGTAACCCCCAAAGTGCTCTCCAACAAAATTAAAAAATAATTTTCTGTGTTGTGAATTTTGTGCACTGTAGCTGCACGTCCATCAACAAAGGAGCAGCGCATAGCATGTGACTGTGTCATAAGTCTGTTAAAGGGTGCTGTAATCCCCAAAGTGCACTCCAAAAAAAAAAATTCTTATTTTCTGTGTTGTGAATTGTGTGTGCTGTAGCCGCACATCCATCAACAAAGGAGCAGCGCCAAGCATGTGCCTGTGTCATAAAACAAGGGCTGGCCAGCTTGACCATTAAAGGGTACTGTAACACCCAAAGTGCACTCCAAACATTTTTTAAAATTCTTCTTTTCTGTGTTTGTGTGCACCTTAGCCGCATATATATATATCAATATAACATAAATGGAGGACCAAACTTTGTCCCCTAAAAATAAAATAGGGAAAGATCAAGAATCACTTCCTTCTAGTGCTGAAGCTGCTGCCACTAGTCATGACATAGATGATAAAATGCCATCAACGTCGTCTGCCAAGGTCTATGCACAATATCATAGTAGAGGGCATATAAAATGCCAAATGACAAAGTTCAGGAAAATGACCTTAAAAAAAACATTTGAATCATCTGAGGAGAAACGTAAACTTGCCAATATGCCATTTACGACACGGAGTGGCAAAGAACGGCTAAGGACTTTCCCTATGTTCATGACTAGTGGTTCAGCTTCACATGACCATGGAAGCCCTGCTCCCGCTACAAAAATCAAACCAGGTAAGCTGGTAAAAGCACAGCGAAGAACTGTGAATTCTAAGAAGATATCACAAATCCCCAAGGAGAGTCCAAGTGTGGTGGTGGTTGCGATGCCTGACCTTCCCAGCACTGGATGAGAAGAGGTGGCTCTTTCCAACATTTGCACACCCTCTGCAAGTGCTGAAAGGAGCACCCACAGTCCACTTGTTGATATGTAAATTGAAAATGTCACTGTTGAAGTACAACAGGATGAGGATACTGGTGTAGCTGGCGCTGAGGAGGAAGTTGGCGAGGAGAATTCTGATGGTGATGTGGTTTGTTTAAATCAGGCTCCGGGGGAGACAGTTGTTGTTCGTGGGATGGGCAGAAGACCAAACATTCCACCTCTTTGGTCTGGCAATATTTCTATCCAAATCCACACAACAACTGTCTTGCCATATGTACCATATTTAAGTAGGGGTAGGGATGTTAACCACCTAGGAACATCCTTCCTTATATGTCACCTGCAGCGGGTTCATAAAAAGTTACTGTCAAGTTCAGAATCTTTGGCTAAGACCGTAAGCAGTCCAGGGACAGCTAAATCCCTTTGTTCTGTTGTATCCAAGTGCCTGCAAACCACACCGTCAACCCCCTCCTCATCAATTTCCTCATTAGTCAGGATCGGAAGTAGTCCTTCAGGCCATGTCACTGGCATGACTGACTCTCCTATCCGGGATTCCTCCGGAGGATCCTGCATTGCTATGCCTACTGCTGCCACTGCTGATGTTGCTGCTGGGAGTCATTCATAATCCCAGAGAGGAAGTAGGAACACCACTACTTTTACTAAACAATTGACCCTCCAACAGTCCTTACCAAGTACGACAGCAGTCATCCTGAAGCAAAACGTATAAATGAGGCCTTCACTGCTATGTTGGTGTTAGACGTGGATCCGGTATCTGCCATTAGTGCAGTGGGATTTAGACAATTAATGGAGGTACTGTGTCCCCGTTTCCAAATCCCGTCTAGATTCCACTTCACTAGGCAGGCAATACCGAGACTGTACAGAAACATCAGAAAAAGTGTCCTCAGTGTCCTGAAAAATGCAGTTGTACCCAATGTCCACTTAAGCACGGACATGTGGACAAGTGGAACAGGGCAGACTAAGGACTATATGACTGTGACAGCCCACTGGGTAGATGTATCACCTTATGCAGCAACAACAGCAGCATCACCAGTAGCAGCATCTCAGAAATACCAGCTTGTTCCAAGGCAGGCTATGCTGTGTATCACCAGTTTCAGTAAGAGGCACACCGCCGACAACCTCTTAGAGAAACTGAGGGAAATCATCGCCCAGTGGCTTACCCCACTTAGACTCTCCTGGGGATATGTCATATCTGACAAAACCACCAATATTGTGCGGGCATTACATCTGGGCAATTTCCAGCACGTCCCATGTTTTGCTCACACAATAAATTTGGTGGTGACAGGGCATGTAGAAGATGCTTTGGGTGGCCAAAAAAATTTCTGGCCACTTTCACCATTCAGTGACTGTGTGCCGAAGACTGGAGCGCCAGCAAACACTCTTGAACCTGCCCCGCCATCACCTGAAGCAAGAGGTTGTAACGCGGTGGAACTCAACCCTCTATATGCTTTAGAGGATGGAGGAGCAGCAAAAGGCCATTCAAGCCTATACATCCACCTATGACATAGGCAAAGGAGCGGGTATGTACCTGACTCAAGTGCAGTGGAGAATGATTTCCATGTTGTGCAAGGTTCGCCCTTCGAACTTGCCACACTTGATGTCAGTTCAGACACTGCCAGCTTAAGTCAGGTCATTCCACTCATCAGGCTTTTGCAGAAGCAGCTGGAAAAAGTGAAGGAGGAGCTAAGATGGAGCAATTCCGCTCAGCATGTGGGACTTGTGGATGAAGCCCTTCATTCACTTTGCCAGGATTCCAGGGTGGTCAATCTGTTGAATTCAGACCACTACATTTGGCCACCATGCTCAATCCTAAATTTAAAGTCTATGTGGTGTCTCTCTTTCCAGCTGACACAAGCCTGCAGAGGTGCAAAGACCTGCTGGTGAAAACACTGTCAGCTGAAGCGGAACATGACACGTCAACGGCTCCTTCTTCATTTTCTCCCATGACTGGGGCTGCCAGGAAACAACTTAGGTATCCTAAGCAACCCGCTGGTGGTGATGCAGGGCAGGCAGGATCAAGTTTGGACATATGGTCCGGACTGAAGGACCTGGCAACAATTTCTGACATGTCTACTGTCACTGCATATGATACTGTCACCATTGACAGAATGGTGGAGGATTACATCGGTGACAGCATCCAAGTAGGCATGTCAGACAGTCCGTATTTGTACTGGCAGGAAAAAGAGGCAATTTGGAGGCCCCTGTACAAACTGGCTCTATTTTACCTGAGTTGTCCCCCTCCAGTGTGTACTCCGAAAGAGTGTTTAGTGCAGCCGGGAACCTTGTCAGTGAAAGGATTAGGAGGTTGCTTCCACAAAATGATGTTCATAAAAATGAATTATCAACTCTTCCAGGGAGACCAGCCTCCAGAACGTACAGAGGGACCTGTGGTGGTGGATTCCAGTGGGGACAACTTAATACTCTGTGAGGATGAGGATGTACACAACACTGAAGAGGGTGAGGAATCGGTGGATGAGGAGGATGAGGATGACATCTTGCCTCCATAGAGCCAGTTTGTGCAGGGACAGATTAATTGCCATCTGGTTTTGTGGGGGCCCAAATGAACCAATCATTTCAGCCACAGTCGTGTGGCAGACCCTGGCGCTGAAATGATTGGTTTGTTAAAGTGTGCATGTCCTGTTTATACGACATAAGGTTGGGTGGGAGGGCCCAAGGACAATTCCATCTTGCACCTCTTTTTTTTCGTTGCATTATGTACTGTTTGGGGCCTAGTTTTTCAAACTGCCATCCTGTCTGCCACTGCAGTGTCACTCCTAGATGGGCCACGTGTTTGTTCTGCCCACTCGTGTCGCTTAGCATAGTCATCCAGCTACCTCGGTGCAACCTTTTTGGACATGAAAACACTATTGTGAGGTGTGAGTTGTTCAGAATAGACTGGAAATGAGTGGGAATTATGGTTATTGAGGTTAATAATAGCATAGGAGCAGAAAAACCCACAAATTATGTGATTTTAGCTGTTTTTATGCTTTTTTTAAAAAAAAAATACAGATCCAAAACACAAAACCCAGATCCCAAAACACGGAAGGGTGGTTTTGGCAAAACCAATCTAGATCCAAAACACGAAGAAAGATACAGATCCAAAACCAAAACACAAAACACGAAAAGTGGCCGGTGCACACCCCTATTCACAAGTGAATTTGACACTTACTTTCTGGAGGATCTGTGCATTCTTAAACAGAATCTCTGAAGCCACATTCAAGTTATGATCCCCTAATACTGAATGCCCACATATTAACCTTTGTTCAATTACATGTAGACATTTACAGTACTGTACAGTAGATTAGCCAAATGTACAAATTAAATACATGTTACCAGATAAGACTATATTTATCAGAGATACAGTATATATTTTTTTATCCCACAATTATATATTATTGCCAGTTCACCACCAATCAGGAACTTTTTAGAACACAAACACCATATTCACAAGTGAATTTGACACCTACTTTCAGGAGAATCTATACATTCTTAAACAGAATCTCTGAAGCCACATTCAAGTTATGATCCCCTAATACTGAATGCCCACATATTAACCTTTGTTCACTTACATGTAGACATTTACAGTACTGTACAGTAGATTAGCCAAATGTACAAATGAAATACTTGTTACCATATAAGACTATATTTATCAGAGATATATTTTTTTATCCCACAATTACATATTATACATTTTACTCACATTACTACTAAAATCATTCCTGGATAAATCACGTTTTTATTCACAATATGTTATTAACTATACTTATTGATTCCACTTTACATCCAATCATTTGGAAGGATCATGGCATGTTTAAAGCTATATTTGCACTGACTGACCTCTTGTACAGTAGAAATAATTAGAGTCTAAATTAATCACTGTTTTTAGATCTAACAGTTATTTTGTTAGTAACAAGCTACAGAAATATTTTGCTGACAATGTTGCTGAGGACATGTCTGCTAGTACCATCTGGGCAGAAAATAAAGTGGTAGTCTGGGGTGAACTCATTAAGATCGTTATAGAAAAACTATCTCACTTGGAAAAATGCCAATGCCTTTTCTTCACTGTTAAAAAAATTTAATTAATAAATGTTTGCAAGACATTCCTATTTGGCTTCATTTATTTGTAAAATACTAAGTGGCCAAGACCTCCATGGTACCAAGATGAGATCTAGGACACTAACCCAATAATCCTGTACATATTTTGTAGATGGAAAAAAAGAACATTGTTTAAATACTGATATAACAGATTAGGAAGTATCAATGCCCATTAAGCTTTTAGATAAACTGTAAAAATGCAGGGCCTTATTGCGTTTTGGCTTTCTACTATCAGAGATGTGTGCCGGTCCATTACTGCTGGTTTTGGTTCTAATTCGTCGGACGGTTTTGGTTTTGCCAAACCGTGGTGACTGGTTTCACATCGCATAATTTTAGCCTTTTTTTGTTACTAGAGTATTATTAACCTCAATAACATTAATTTCCACTAATTTCCAGTCTATTTTGACCAACTCAAGGCTCACAATATTGTTTTTAAATTTTGCGACTGGGTAAGAGCTGTCATACATGTTTCCCCTGGCAAAAAAATGTTTCAAAGTGAGTTGTTTCTTTTTAAATAGTAGACTTCTTGGTCCCCTTCTGGAATGAAGATCCATCCCCAGCAGTAGTAGGCCTAGTGCTGAGGGATTATTCTTAGGAATCCCGGATAGGGGAGGAGTCACCTAGACTTAACAAATTCAATGCAAGACTGCCTCCAATCATTACTGTGGATTTTGAGGATGAAACTGTTGGCAGTAGAGATTGCAGGTGATGGGATCTAGTTGAACTTGAGAGAAGGGAACTACAGTAGCTGATGCTGGACTGCTTGTTGTTATTTTTTTAGCACCACTTTCTGATGTTTTCAAAAACTATTCATGAGTTCGCTGCAAATGATGTAACAGGGAGGAGGTTCCTAGATAGTTAACATCTCTACCTCTTCTTATCATGGTCTAATTGTTTTCAGGATTTTGGTAAAAATAATTCCAAATATAAGAGATGCATTTGTTGGTCCTATGCCCGGGCATGACATTGGCCTTCCTCTCATCATGGCCAAGAGCTGCTTCCACTGGTGCCTGACTTACACAAACAACATCCTCATCTTCAACATCCTCATTTGCACTGGTGTCAGCTCCACAAATATCCCCCTCATCCTCTTGCACTGCCTCGGTGGCATCCTCAATTTCTATGTCATCAGCTATATTTGTGCTGCTCATCCCCACATTTGCAAAGGGAGCAGAAATGGTGAAAGGCAGTTTCTCTGTGAGTACAATAGTATCAGAAAGGTCAGGCTCACACATCGCACTCTTGGAAAAAACTATGACTCTCCTCAGGGATTTGTGACATTTATATTTCTGAATGCAGTTTGTTCTACTGCCTTAGTGGTTTTAATTTTTTTACACCATTCTACACTCTGAGTGATAAGGTCTAGCATAAGAGACAGAGGAAGATGCCTCACTGACACTTGTAGAACCACCACTCATAAATAAGGGCCAAGGCCTCAGTATTTCCTTGCCACTGCGTGTGGTGAATGGCATGTTGGCAATTTGATGTTTTTCTACACTACATGTTCCCTTTATTAGATGTGTCTTTTTCTTTAGCATTGTATATTGTTTTTTTTTATTTTAGATGCCCTGACTTAGACCCTCTATGCCCTTGATCATTGGTTTTAGTAGATGACATTGAAGGACTAGTGTCGTCATTATTACTGGTGGCAACAGCTGTAGCAACAGTATTTGGTTGCTCTTCTCTAAATGGAATTTTATCCATTTTTCAAATTGTAGATCACTTTGTGGCATATATATGCACATGAACAAAATCGCACCAAACAGTACAATTATTATTATTTTTTATGTCACAGCTCTATTCCTGTGTGGACTGGAGCCACAGGGCTTATATATGCACGTGAACAAAACAAAGTGCAAAAAAACAGTACAAACAATCCAATTATTTTTTTAATGGCAGAGCTCTTTTCCTGCGTGGACTGGAGCCACAGGGCTTATATATGCATGTGAACAAAATAAAGCGCTCCAAACAGTACAAACAATAAAATTATTTATTTTTTTGATGGCACAGCTCTATTCCTGCGTGGACTGGAGTCACAGGGCTTATATATGCACATGAACAAAACAAAGAGCACCAAACAATACAATTATTATTTTTAATGGTACAGCTCTTTTCCTGCGTGGACTGGAGCCACAGGGCTTATACTGTATATGCACGTGAATGAAACAAAGAGCACCAAACAGTACAAACAATAAAATTACTTATTTTTTTGATGGCACAGCTCTATTCCTGAATGGACTGGAGCCACAGGGCTTATATATGCACATGAACAAAGTGCAACAAAAGTAAAAACAATACAATTATTTAATTACATTTTTTGATGTTGCACGCTCAGCTCTATTCAAACAGCGTGGAGTGGGGACTCAGGACTTATATATACACATGAATATCTTACTGATTGACACAGCACAGCCAATATAGCAGAGTACAGCACAGCATACAGCAGCAAGCACCCCCTATACACATTGACTAAGAAGCACAGTCACTTGTGAGTGTGGACACAGCCTATACAGCAGAGTACAGCACAGCATACAGAAGTGTGCACCCCCTATACACATTGACTAAGCAGCACAGCCACTTGTGACTTGTCAGTGTGGACACAGCCTATACAGCAGTGTACAGCACAGCATACAGAAGCATGCATCCCTATGCACATTGACTAAGCAGCAGCACAGCCACTTGTGACTTGTGAGTCTGGCACAGCCTATACAGCAGAATACAGCACAGCAGTGTGCACCCCCTATACACATTCACTAAGCAGCACAGACATTTGTGAGTCTGGACACAGCACAGCCTATACAGCACAGTTAAGCGCAGCATACATCACCATGCCTAACAAGGAAATGGCGCCAAGGCCCATCCGTGGACCTTATATAGAATCCAAATCCATTGAGAAATCGGCACCGCTTGGATGCTGTTTTGCCTCAAAGTGGAATTCAAGTCAGGCAGGAAGACCCAAGCTGCTGCTCGGATTTACTCAGATTCCTAGTGTTAGGGCAGGTTCGAATTTCAAGGAATCATCTCTATCTACTATAACTGCTTTGCTCCACCTCTGATTTCCTATAGTGGCATCAAGCAGGGGTGTCTACTGTAGCTTTTGCCTTTTTCCCTGCCTATTTTATGCATAAGCTATAGCAAAGACATCACCTCCTTCAAATACAGATATGTCAAAATAAATGTATTAGTTTATGCTGACAATTCAGCATCCATTATAACTAATATGAACTGCATGCCTGATTCAAACCCGTTTGCAAGGCTGCATTCGCACACAGTTGTCCGCATCCAAAGTATGCAAATCCTGCGATCGCTAGCAAGACATTAGCATGCCCACTATGTTTTGGCGTGTGATCGCGGTATGTATTTAGACAACCACCAGCCTAACACAAAATGCCCACTTTCCCTAAGTAACATACGCCATCTCCAGGAAGTGTATTAAACAATCGGTAACATCGGCTGACATCGGATCTATACGCAACACTTGTGGTTGACCATACACTACCACAAGCACTGCAAGAGCTGCTTTGTTTCATTCAGCCATGTACGTGTATGCTGACTATGCATCTTAATTATGTACGCCCCTGAAATGGCATTCCAACACACAGACACGCCAGCGTTCACACCACCACACACCCGTTACCATCGACCGCCCCCTTTCACCACCCACAAATGGCACATCCTGTCACTCCTGTTTGTGGAGAGTCTGTGTACAGGGTGCGAACGCTTACTGATCGCATGGACTAGTTTGCACTGCATTTTGTATGCATGCACAGATTGCAAACATTGTCCGGATGCGTGCGAATGTAGCCTTGAGATCGGGTCTGATTGGGGCCCTGTCTGCCTAACCCTAACTTGTTTAAAGCATTGAATGATTTTGCATCTTTTCAGACGGTTTGACTGAAATAGAAGTAATATGAGTTCAAGTGCTGTCAGCTACTGTTAAACAGATGCAATTGTATCTCTTCTTATTGGTTATGTTTAGGGACAGTAGCCTGATACCATTTTTCTGTTCTGTATGCCAGTGGTTCTCAAACTCGGTCCTCAGGACCCCACACAGGTCATGTTTTGCAGGTCACCCAGCATGAGCACAGGTGTATTCATTACTCACTGACACATTTTAAAAAATCCACAGATGGAGCTAATTATTTCACTGATTCTGTGAGGAGACCTGTAAAACATGCACTGTTTGGGGTCCTGAGGACCGAGTTTGAGAACTTGTGCTGTATGCTATATGTGATTCGCACCATACACAAGACTGGATCTAAATGTTTGGCAACCTACCCCAAGATTATGTTTCCTGCAACACTTGATGGCATAACTTTAGTAGTGTTGCAGTTCTACACTCTACCTAGTAATAAACTGTACAATGTACACTTGGAAAAAATTGAAGTATTTTTTAAACATTTGTTTGTATCTAATCTGTTATGGCCTATTTGGCTTTGGCATTCACATATAGGATTTGGAAAGCTGTAGGAAATACTCTATATTTTGGTTATTTTGGTTAGGAGGAATTGCAGTAGCGAAGATGGTAGTATTGGCACATTTATTTACCTCATCTTTCTTTCTAAGCACCAGGGAAGCAGCTGTGCAATATGGTACAACTAATATGCTAATGCAGCAGGAGGTGTTTGGTGTAAATAGATGCCTTCTGTCTGCATTGCAGATCCGAGAGCTGTGTCCTAAGATGCAGCATCGAATCTTCTGCGAAACCATCAGCAATCTGAGTAACCCTGAGGTTGCTCATATTGCCCCTCACAGCTCCATAGCCAATGCTAGTAAGTCTACGATGGAAGATGTAGACCTTGGTCCTTGCACTCACAGAAAATGGGGGTCAACCCCGCCCACCCCCAAATGGCCTCAGCCTGTCAATCAGGTTGCGGCTTGGGGAAACTGCAAGAGATCTTGCAGAGGGAGACCTGTACATGTGCATTACAGATCCTGTTGTTAGGGTGATGAGGCTTCCTACCCCTGGATCACGGTATGCAAAACACTACTCCTGGTCTTAATTTTCCTTCCAGCTGGCTGGGGAGATAATGAAAACTCAACACACACTTGTGATGAATCCACTCAGCTCTCAGAGGCACATCCCCTTTGAGCTGTCTTTTATAAGTTCAGAAAACTGCTGTCTCAAACATTTGCCAAAAATGGTTTGACAGAAAAGAATACATATGATTGATTTCACAAGTACATAGGATGTATCAATGCATCTTCAGTATGTCTTTTTTTTCACAGTGTCCAGACTTGGTATCCTATTCTGGGATCCTTCAGCTGCTGTTGTCTTGTAACATGCTCATTCAGTATAATGCTGGCTTAATCTCATGATATTTGTGTAAAGGAAAATGGCTTTTTCTGATAAATCATACAGTATGTTTTAAATAAACACTATAAATTATTATAGACTCTCACACTGTGCATGCGCAGGTCTCTCACAATCCGAGTAGTAAGCAAACAATCGGGTTTGCGTACTTCTCTAAATAAAGTCTAATGTAATTTCTAGGTATGTGGATACTACCTTCATATTTCCAGATTGCGTAGTCCATCATCTACTCAAAGGATTTCCATTATTATCAAGTTATTAAAATACAGAGTGAATTCATATGGCTTTATGCAATTGAAATGGATCCCAAAACAATGTTAGATGATAGAAGCAGACTGTTGGATTCACAGTATGGTGGTTCTGCCCATTGTGCTTTAGGTAGTATGCGCAGCATACATGATCAGTGGACCTTTGCAGTGGCCCAAGATTTTTGGACAGTTGTATACAACTAGTTGTGACAGTGTTTAACACTGCAATGTCCACTAACTTATGGAAAGCACCTCTCAGTGTCCACCTTCTCTTCCCATTAAATAGTAGAAATTGCTTTTTAAGTTTTATTTGGGTATCATACAGTATGTTTGACAAGTGTGATTAGTTGCTTAAAGCCCACTTTGCTGATTACAAGTTTTTGATAATTCTAAATAAGATTAATATTTAAATACCCTAATAGCAGAAACTCAGAAAAAAAGTGTACAATATATATTGCCTTAATTTGATTTATCTGAGCACAAAGGGGTAAAGTCAAATTTACTGTCATAGACTCTGCTCGGCATCTTGGTTCATTGATTTTGGAGCCCGGTCATACTCTTTTTTTATGCTACAAATTCAGAAATAAACAGATAATCATGTTACCTACTGTATGCCTGGAACACAGGGGAACAGCAAAGCCAGAGAGGCTTTGCTAGATCACCTCTGGGTCAAACCTCCATACAAATGCATGTCAGTGAGCCATGCAAATACATATTATTGGAACCTTAACTCCTCTCTATTAATAAATTGCAGAAAAAATCATTCTGTATCACTGCGTTAAATCCAGATTTCAAAATGAGGTCAAATGTCAGTTACTAGAAATCTTGAATCTAGCCTGTAATGGATTAGTTCAGCAAAACTGAGTTACGAGGCAAGGTGTGACAAGGTTCTGGACTAGCTCACATTTGGTTGTTAAAAATGAGGCAGATTATTTCCCTTTTATTAGCAGCATCCTTCCTCCTCCTTCCCAGAAACAAAATCAAAACAACATTTATTTTTTAAAATACAAAAAAAATATGTATTATATATTTTATGCTTGTTAAAACTCGAGTGATGACATTTGAGAATAGTTGTTTGTGAGCCAGTATCATCCCACCTGTAATAGCATACAGCAACCGTGTGCTGAGAACAGTACAGAGACAGTACAGAAGGTCAACAGGTACAAAAGGTCGACAGGTTAAAAGGTTAACATGGAAATGGTCAACACAGAAATGGTCGGCACATGTTGTTTGGTTTTTGTCTAACCCTAATATTCACCCTAAACCTAACCCTTCCATTGGTGCCTAAATTTAACCATCCCCCTTGGTGCCTAAACCTAATTGTCCAATAAGTACCTAAAGCTAACCATCCTTTTCACAGCCTAACCCTAACCCTCCGGTTGGTGCCTAACCCTAAACCTAAGTTTATCCCCAAAAAAATATGTTGACCATTTCTGTTTAGACCATTTCCATGTTGAAGTTTTGCACCTGTTGACTGACTGTACTATCGACATTTTGTCACATCGACCTTCTTCCGTGTTGAACTTCTTTTGCTGACCAAATCATTGCTGACCTTTTCATTGTCGACCTTTTGTATGGAACCCCTTCACATAAGTGATAGTAAAGTGTTTTTGTTGATACAGTATGTGACTGTAAGCATTACAGTGGAAAAAAAATGTTTAATTCTTGTTGAAAACCAAAAGGTTGCAGTTGGGTATATTTGTGTGGGGTGCAGTATCAGATCTCTGATGTCAATTACAGGATGCTGTCACTGTGCCCATTTTACTGTGTACAGAAACTACCCCCACCCCTGTCCCCTGAAAATAATACAGATGTGTCCTCATACACCTAGCCTTGATACGCGATGCAGAGAGACATGCCTAGCACGAGTGAGCCAACAGATCCCTGCCACTCAGCTATTGCTGAGTGTCTTTTTCACATCCTTTTCACCTGAAAATCAATATGACATGCTGCTTCATGAGACTGCACTCATTAATTTGATATATGACACTTGTATATCTGTGTGTGATTGAATCTGCATTAGAAGCTCAAAGGACCTTGGCATAAAAAAGCCACACCCCCTGCATCGTAGCACTTTGTATACAGATGTAGACTAATCTGCACATATATATACAAGTGTCACATATCAACTTCATCAGTGCAGTCTTGTGATGCATTGTCTGGTGAATAGACACAAACAAAGATGCTCTGTGCAAGGCAGATGGGACTTGGTACACCAAGAAGGGCTAAGTGGCAGTAGTTTATGAGGACACATCTGTAACTGATTTACATGCTATTTGCACTTTTGACTCACTCTCAACGAATCATACCTTCATATGTTTTTCTGCCTAAGTCAACATTCCTTTTTCCATAAGGTTTCTATTGAGGCATTCTGTTCCTTGAGCAGCATATTGGGAAATGCACGATTAATGTATTCCCATTGTTTTACAGTGTAACGGAATCGGTATGTAATGGCGGCTGTTGGGATGCCTCCTGTAAGAATACCAACAGCAGCATCCCAATGGTTGGTATCCTGAAAGGGGTCGGGTAAGTAAACTTTCCCTCCTGCCTCCCCCCCTAATCCTAACCTTCCCTTTTTGTAGCCTAACCCTAACTGCACATCTTCATGCTTTCAAATGGTTGAGAAAATGTAGAAGGAAGCTGTTCTGTTCTGTAATGTCAGTATGGCAGACTCACACACAGCACTCATGGACACAGTTAGTCTCTCCTCAGGATTCTGTGAACACCCAATATCTTTTCCAGCATTAGATTTATTTTCAGGTACTAATGTGGCAGTAGTAGGTGGTGCATGGAATGTTATAGAATATGCATGACCATGTTAGTCAATCCCATTTGCACTGGATATGATAGTATCTGTAAGAGTAGTAGCAGAACTGTTAATTGCAGAAAGTGGTTATAGTCTGAGTCTTTCCATACCTTTGCCATGGGAACAAATGCTAGATTTCTTGAGGAGGGCTTTGAAATGCTTAATTTTAGAGCTAGTCCATGATTAGCACTTAACAAGCCTCATAGAAAGTGCAATGTATGTAATACTTCAGACATATACAGGGCCAACAATCACAGCAAGCATTTAGATGTGTAGGGTACAGCTCGGAATCGTTATGTAATCCCTGCTGCCGCATGGCTGGCAGTTTGATTCCTGGCAGCGGCAGCCTGACAGATCAGCAGAGTCTGGCAGCGGAAGCCCGACAGCGCTGGAAATCCCGATCGTCCCTAAGGTAAGTATAAACTAACCTAACCCAACCCCCTAACCCTCCTTATGGGTGCCTAATTCTAACCTCCACCCCAAGTGCCTAACCCTCATCCCCCCCTCTAAGTGCCTAACCCTAACCTCCCCTTCCCCGCTGCCTAAACATAAGTCGCCCTGCTATTCTTAGGAGAAGCTGTTTCACCTATTACATTGCATTGACTTTCGGCTTAGGCGAATTCCGTCTGAAATTGAATTTGGAGATAAGTTCCAAACAGGTGAAAAGCAGCAATAGATGAAACTTTTTCAGCGTTTACGGCTTTTCGCCTCTAATTGAATACGGCCCTAAAACGGTTTTAAATGAGTGCCTAAAGTAGCAAGCATGCACATACATGGTTGCATCTGTATAAGATGATTCTATACTGCCATGATTATGTAAAATGAAATTCAGGGGCATACACTTATGAAGGAGGACAATCAGGGACTCTGCAATACAATATTTTGCCAACAAAGTTGGTCATGAACATTATTTTAACCCAAATGAGTTCCTTAGGGCCATACCTCTTCCAATCCATTTATTATAATCTGCAAGAGATTTAACTAATTGATCACATTTGTATTGATTGTCCCCAGGTAAGGGGAGGCTAGTTGCAAGGAATCGGTATGATATACCACCGGACATCAGCCTAGCAGATGAAATACCGATGCTGGAAGGCCGACAGATGAAGATCCCGACAGGGAAGGTAAGTAGGCTATGCCTAACCCTCTCCCCCCCTAACCCTAACCCTCCCTTAGGGGTACCTAACCCTAACCTCCCCTCTAGTGCCTAACCCTAACCTCCCCCTGGGGGTGCCTAACCCTAACTCCCCTTTCCCCTAGTCTAACCCTAACCCTCCTGGGGGGTTCCTGACCCTAAGTCCCCCCCGGGTGCCCTAAACCTAACCCTCCCCCCCATGGCTGTCCGCTCGCGGCATCCGGCATCCCTTCAATCAGGATGCCGGGCGCCGGTCTGCCGGCATCAGGTAAATGACAGACGTCTAGATATAGATGCTGGTCATTTATCCCATGCCGGGATAAAGCAGCCGGGAAGCCGGCTGTTGGTATTAAGGCAGCCGGTTTCCTGACTGCATACCTATAGCTCCATTACGTCCCTTATTCCTCATGTTGTGGATGCAGCTCTGGTAATATTGTATTACAGGTTGAGTCTCCCATATCCAAATATTCCAGAAATACGGAATATTCCAAAATACGGAATTTTTTGGCATGAATGAGATAATGAAACCTTTGATTTTTGATGGATCAATGTACACAAACTTTGTCTAAGGCACAAATTATTAAATATAATGTATAAAATGACCTACAGGCTGTGTGTATAAGGTGTATATGAAACAAATGAATTTCATTTCTGTACACAAACTTTGAGCCACAAAATTATTGAAAATATTGTATAAAATGACCTGCAGGTTGTGTGTATAAGGTATATATAATACATACATGCATTCTGTGTTTATATTTGGGTCCTATTCCCAAGATATCGCATTATTAAATGGCAATATTCCAAAATACAGAATATTCTGTTATCCAAAATACCCCTGGTCCCAAGCATTTTGGATTTCGGAGACTCAACCTGTATATACAACTGATATTGTGGTTACGATTTAAGGTGTTGGCCTTAACATGTGTCCAAGATATTTCTTTCTGGTAAATACTTTATACATAAACAAATAAATGAACAGTACAATATTTATTTACACACTGCTCATTTATGAAGACACCAGTAATAACTTTCTCAGTACCAGTCCATACTTTTACTGGAATGTTTAATGGATCCTTTCTAATAAAATCTCAGTTTAGTAGTTTTGAAAAAACACACTTAAAATATTTGTATTTCACGACTATATATTCTTTGAAAATATTACTCCTTTTAAAGTAATTTATTACTTGTTTATCAGATGATATTATGTGACATTAGTGTCATAATGTTTTCTGCAATTGCTAAAAATTAAATGTTTTCTTCCCAGCAGCTAGTTTAATATTCACTTGGAAGCCTAACTTTTTACTACACTGTCCTTCGCATAACATTGGCCAATATGAATTCAAATCTAGAAATGATAAATAATAAGAATCATTAAACTTCTTCTTACCTGCAGTTGGGCTTTGGGCTTAGTGGAAGTTGTAAACAATAATTAATTGGTCACGATACCACACAGTGCTGCAAGAAAATATTGATCACAGGACACTACTAGCATAATCAGGGGTTTCAGTTCTAGGTACTGGATTTAGAAAAAAAATGGATCCCTTGTCGAAAAAAAATGGATCCCTTGTCTCAAATCATTACTGGGCCACTAAACAATGGATGTTGGATCTAATGCTACTTACAGTTTCTTAACCATCATGAACAGCCAAAATTCACTTCCTAATTGCAAACCACTTTCCACATAACACATTGCCAACTACATTACTCAAATGCATTTCCACAAAACACCTATTACGCAGAAAAAAAGCATTTTATATTATTTTTTCCCCTTTGTTCAGGGTAGTTGGATAAGAAGCATAATTTCACATTAGAACATGTGATTGAGTCACATGGACCATTCTAGTTAAAGAAGCTACTGTACTATAATGTATTAATCCTAATTTTATGTCTAATTTATCCTGAACACTTCTCCCAATCATTTTGATTGTTTTGAAGAGAACCCAAATCTAATTCCCATTTATTCCTAAAAGAAAGAAGGGCATTTGGCATAAATTGAGAGATGAGGTCAACTTAAAGATAGGGCATAACCTTCCTAGTGACCAATTTAAGAGGTATGAGTTTAAGAGAGGAAGGGGACACCAAAAAAAGTCCACTTCTAAACTGGGCATGCACAGCATGGTAGACTTGGAGATATCTATAAAAGGCTGTATGAGGAAGGCCAAGCTCTCACCAGAAGTACTGAAAGGAGTGAAAGACACCGTCAGGAAACAGGTGACCAATGGTACAGATGACATAAGAAAACCAAAAAGTCCCTTAGCTGAGCGTGCGCAGTTTGGAAAAACTACCATTAAACCCGAGGGCAAACATCAGAGTCACTCTAAACCTTCCCCCCTAAAGAAATCTTGTGCAAATCACCATACCAACTAGGCATCACGCAGTAAAGGAGGTGGAGTACTAGGTAGTAGATCAGATAATAAGACCTGCAAGTAGATAAGGGAGACCCCATCTGCCCACCAAGAATCCTGTCAAAGCTGAATAAGAACCATTAGTCAACCAGGAGACCATATGTGGCAACTAAGGCAATTAGAATTGTAAATAAGGAAAAGTGAAGCCACAGGAAGATTTGGACCAACATAGAGTACAAAGCGCAATCTGAGGGATCTTTCCCCCCCATACGAAGGAAGACTTTTCAGGGATAAAAACTGGGGACTGTTGAAAACAGAAAGGTATTTAGCCTACATAACCATTTTAAGCAAGTTAATTCGACCCATATCAGTAAGCGGGAGTTTTTGTATGAATCTTTTGCTTAATATGGGTTGTAATGGGCAACACAATGTGAGCCACAAAATTAGCAGCATTGGAAGAGATGGAGAACTCAGGTACCGGAAGTAGAGTCCCCATTGCAATGTACAATGAATGGAAGGGGAAAGAATAAAAACTCACTAAGAGGAAAAATATTAGATCTGGACCAATTAATCAGAAGTCCCAGAATTGTGTTTGATATGGTTATGTAATAGTAGCCCAAGATCCAGGGAAGTTGAGCTTCTTCTAGGGTCCTGTGTCTATGCAGAAAATCATGTTTACAATGTGCTTTCCCTCCTCTTCTCAAAACAAGCTTCTGACAATGGGCCTGATTCAGAGCCGCTCATAAGCGGCCGCTCATTCGTTCCGAGCGATGTTTGCACAACTGCGCATGCGTACAGATCGTAATACGCATGCGCAAACCACAGTGCGGCCGAAAATCGTTTGTTCGCTAAATAGCGAATGCCTGCTATTTTGAGTGACAGGAGGAGGCGTATGTGGGTGGTAACAGGGGAAGGTGCTTGAAAACAGGGAGTGGAGATCCGAACTCAGGCATGCTTAAAGGTCAAAACGGGCGTTTTATGGGTGTGCATAATTAATACAGCAGCGCCATTGACCACGTCACTGGGTTATTTTATAGTCAGAACTGCTCGCAAGATTGCGGTAGGAAAACCAACCACAAGAATAGTGAGCAGTTCATACGCTGGTCGATGTTCTCGATTTATCTAATAAATAGCGGACATGACGTAGGATGCGAGCGGCCAGGGGGCGTAGTTTTCCAAAAAACGACCGCATGTTTGGTTCGCTCGTTCAGACCTAGAGGCGTGAACAAACCGCAAAGAGCGAACGGTTCATTTGAATAGCCGGCCCCTTTTTACTGAACGAGCGAGCGCAAATAGCGTCCGGCTCTGAATGAGGTCCAATGTTCTGAAAATCAGTAAAGTAGTGGGTAGGCATGTTAATGGGTATGGCCTGAAGCAAACAAACAGCTCTGGGGAGGACATTCATCACTTGTTTTTATGATATTGGTTGTTCCAAACACGAGAATAGGTGTGTGTTATCTAGCTCTTGAGTTCAAATTTGAGCTTGGATAATAAGCAGATAGAGTGTACAGCTTTGAGGTGTTTTTAAGCATGATGATCCTAAAGAATTTTATGTGAGTTGGGTGCCATGAGAATGGATGGGTATGTTGAAGCCCACTAATTGTTTAGTGTGGGTCAGTAACATTGAGTATAACAGACTTTGGAGCTGAAATTGTAAACTTAAAATACATTTGGGAGATGGACAACTGGGTTTAATATTGATCACAGGTCATCAGCAAGTAGAGTCAATTTGCATTCAGTTTTCCCTACCGCTTTTTCAACTGATCTCCCGTTTCCTCCTTATATCCCCAGTCAGTGTCTCCATGCACTCAACAAAAAATAATGTTAATAGGGGCACTATATATATATATTTTTTTTTTTCCACAAATCCGGCACTCAGCGTAATACAACATATACTTGCCCTGGTGCCCTCCTCACTGTAGCTAGAAATCCCAGACACATTGTAAAATACAAATCCCACTTGCGGCACTCCGGAATGACACCCTGGAAGCACTTAGCTGTAAATAGCGACGTTTCAGCGCCTTTATTAAGCGCTTTTATCAAGCTTATACATAGAAACAAACAAACACACTGACCTTAAATAACAAATCTCCCTCCAACAAGACGCTCAGCCACGTGCGCGAAGCCAGCCGGTGGACGCACAGGAAGCTGCGTCACGCACACCCCCATCAGTTACCACAGTGAAGCATTGACAACAAACCTGGACAAATGTACAGGCATGTAGTATCAACAAATAAAACAACAGGAAGTAAATATGCATAAAAACAACAATACTACCTATTATGTCAATTTATACATAAAAATAACCCAAATAACAATATGGACAAACCTGACAGACAAACAAAAAACAAATAATCGCAGGTAATGCGATATGACACCCGAGGAGCCAATGACACTAGCATATAACACAAAAAACATGACTGTATTGCGTGGCCACTACAAGAATAACAGAACGGTGCAATGATGTACCAATGACTAGCAGCTACATAGAACTAAATCACTGGTAAGCTCATAATTTATACAGACACTATAGGCTTATTATAGTAGACCCACAGCCTAATCTATGTTAACCCAGCATAATAAACATCATAACGATACCACCGATCAATGCCATTTAGCCACAAAAAACGCTATCACCAAGGAGTACTGCAGCAGCATTAAACGAAGCAGTGAAGCCCCAGACTCTCATTAAGTCCACGGGGAACCATGGTATCTAACCTGATAATCCAATCAGCTTCACATTGTAAAAGCTTTTTACTGCGATTACCAGCTCTGGTCAAGGGGGGCACGTGGTCAATGATGCGATAGCGAAGTGAGGCAATGCTATGTTTGAACTCGGCAAATTGACTGGCTACAGGCTGTTCGACCTGTGCCCGATGCAATCACCGCTCTGATGGCGGACCGATGCTGTGCCATCTGAATTCTAAGGGTGCATTCGGTCTTCCCTACATACATCTTGGAACAGGGGCAAGTAATTGCATAAATAATAAACGTACTAGTACACGTTAGATGGTAACGAATTGTGTATTTAGCCCCTGAAAATGGGTGGAAAAATACTGAACCTGTCTGTAAAAAGCTACAGGTTGTACAATTAGTACATTTGAAGCAGCCCAACTTGGGACTGCCCAAAAAAGTCTGGGACCTGTTCTTACCCAACTGAGTGATATTATTACGTACCAGATAATCACAGATGTTTTTGCCCCTACGGTAACACGACATTAACTGTGTATTCTTGAGAGGATGCAACTCTTTGTCGGTACTAATAATGGCCCACAACTTTTTGGCTTGGCTGTTGATGGTGGTACTCATATGGTTAAACTTGTTAACCCAAATATGTCTCTCAGATCCACCCACAGCAGCTGTAGAAGCTCCAACCAAAAGTCTATCAGGAGGAACCAACAGTGCTCTATTTTTAGCATTTTCCAAATCTGAAAATGCATAGCCTCTTTTAGAGAACTTAACATATCATCAAGTTGTTTGATGCCTTGTTCACGATTCTCAGAGATTCTCAATGCCCGTAGAAACTGTGAAAAAGGCAAAGCATTCTTTAATGGGACAGGATGGGCACTGCTAGCTAATAGCAACTTGTTTCTATCGGTAGCTTTAACAAACAGCGATGGTACCAGTCCCCCACCACGCTTAGTGATGGTCACATCCAGGAAATCTACACTAGTAAGGCTGGTATTGTATGTAAATTTCACCGGTCTACCTAGACCATTGTAATTATCAATAACACTTGCAAACGCTATCTCACTACCCCCCCCACTATGAATATATCATCGATATATCAAAAGAAAGCAATAACGTTATTGGCAACAGTTGAATCCCTGAAAAAAATATCATCTTCGAGGAGAACATATATGAATTCGCATATGATGGAGCCACATTGGACCTCATCGCGCAACCAGATAGCTGCAGGTAATAGCCACCATCGAATATGAAATAATTTTGGGTCAATGTTAGCTCTAAAAGTTGCAAAAAAAACTCAACGTTATGTCCTTTAAATAGAGGATTATCAATAATAAGCCTCCTAACAGCCTGTAACCCTTCATCATGGGGAATACACGTGTAAAGACTACACACATCTACTGAACATAGTACACAATCATCAGGTAAATCTGATAAATTAGTTAGTGCAACCAACAAACTGTTGGTGTCTTTTAGATATGTGGGTCTAGCTTGAACACATGGCTGGAGCAACACATCTAAATATGTGGATATAGGCTGAAATAAGGAACCCCAGGCAGCGATAATCGGCCGACCCGGAGGGCTGATAGGGTCTTTGTGGATCTTAGGACTCAAGTACAAGAGCGGTTTGACAGAAAAATCAACTACCAAAGCTTTTTTAACAGCACTTGTAATAGATCCTGTCAAACATGCAGACTCCAACAATGCATCAAGTTCCTTTTTAAACAATAAAGTCGGATCCTGAGACAGTCTTTTGTAAGTCAATTGATCACTGAGCTGCTTATAAGCTTCAACTCTATAATCAGCTAAATTCAAGATGACAATGCCTCCACCCTTGTTTGCCTGATGAAAGATAATGTCATCATAGGAGGCAAGTTGTTTAAGGGCCATACGTTCATCTTTATTTAGATTCCAGAACCTAGGCATCTTGTTATTAGGATCCTCACACACAGCTTTATCCAAAAGCCGCGTGAATGTCTTGATAGACGCATTGTTGCTAACAGGATCGAAAGTAGACCTTTCGTGTAGTTTCAATAGTTGTAGTGGCACGTCAGAGGGGGCAAACGGCTTATCAGCAAAAAATTATTTGATCTTTAAACTCCTATTGAGCATATATAGTTCTTTTTTCCACTGCGTTTGACTAAATGGAACAGTGGGTACAAAGGATAAACCCTTCCCCAACACTGATAATTCAGAAGGGGATAAGGTCCTGTTGGAGAGGTTAAAGATCAAGTCCTGCGGCCCTTGAGAGGTCTTCCTCTCCCTCTTGTTTTGTTGGCCTCTGCGGGTACGTTTGGACCCAATTCTAAAAAACATGCTCTAGTGTGGTTGCCAACAGAGGAAAGAAGGCATTGTCTAGACTTAAATTTTGCAGAAGTATCAGTGTCACTTTCAGTAGTGACAGTATCATCAGATGTATCTAGCCGATATCTATTTTAAGTGCATCTAAATAATGGCCTTTTGTCAGTGTTAGGATGGGCACCCGTCAGCCAATTATATACCCATTGCAGCTCATAGTCCAAATCCACCTTCCTCTTTTTCTCTGCTTTAAATTTGATAAGCTCATTTTTGTAGGACTCCACTTGAGCTGTCAATTTAGACTCCCAATCACATTGTTTATCAGCTTGTAATTTCAAAAGATTTGTTTAATATTGATGTCCACTTCTTGCAAAACTCAATATTGTATCTACCAATGGTGGGAAACGTCGCTATTTACAGCTAAGTGCCTCCAGTGTGTCATTCTGGAGTGCCGCCAGTGGGATTTATATATATATATATATATGTATAATTAGCTGTTGTCATTAATTATGAGGATGGAGACAGTTAGAGAGCCATTTATTCTGATCAGAGTTGATGCATTTTGTTTATTTATGTTAGTTGCTGATATTTTGTTCATGTAGGTCAGAACCAGTTCCAAGTGTTCCAGAGTCACTTTCATAAACTGCCAGTTTACCCCGTCAAACACCTTTATGGTGTCAGTCGATATAAAAAAGTGAGGGTGTTCGCAGTGGCAATGTGATGGATGAGAGCTAGGATTTTAGACCTATTGGGCTCAAGCCTATTAGATGCAAGTTGGGTCCTGTGAGCCATTCTCATGGCAAACATGCACTGTGAATTACATTTGGAATCGAATTTCAAACTCGCATTGATTTTCCAGAGGAAATTAGTGCGCAGCCCCCTGAGCAGGTAAAAAGGTAGAGAAAATCTTAATTTTTAGGCAAAACATCTGGACACAGGCCCTGATTCAGAGCCGGATGCTCTGCCAGAGTGCTCGCTCTGAATCAGGGCTGGGCTATTTTTTTTTTAGAACGGCCTCCTGGCCGCTTGCATAGCTGTGGGTGACCACTCACAGCTGTAGCGAGCGGCCAGGAAGATGGTCACGATGGTCAAGACCATCACGACCATCGGGCTTGCGACAAGACCCTTGCGGTAGGGTCTCATTGCCGCAAGCCCCAGAGAGATTTCGGCTCTAACAGAGCCGAAATCTCTCCCACTGACATCACTCGTGATGTCAGTGGGGCCGCCCCCAAACGGAGGCGTCCACATGGGAACGCCTCCATTTGGGCAGCCACCCCCCCGGCCCACCCACCAAAGGGGGCGTGCTGTCACTCAACATCGACAGCACGCCCCCTTTGGTATGAGACCCGGAGCGACGGATTGCTCCGTCCTGCACATGCGCTCTGGGCCACCATCGACCCGGTTGCGAGCACTCAGCGCTTGCGATCGGGTGTGAATCAGGCTCACAGTGCAGAACCATTGGTGCAACCCTCCCAATGAATAATCATGCACTTGGAGGGGTTTAAATAGCATATTTCAGACATGTCAGTTTTCAAGTGCATTTCTCTAAAAAGCTCAATAATGGTTTAAATGATGTGTGGCCGGTATGTGGAGGTGTTGTATTGATGGGAGAGGGGTTTTTGAACTTGCAGATTGGAAGTCAAAGTGTTTATTACAACTTTTTTGCAAACATATAAAAACTCTAAATAACTACTATACAGACATTTTTCTGTCCCCAAAAATGCTGGACTTTAATTTGGTGAAAAACACTTGTTTACTATAATTTTTCAACCATTAATAAAAAGTGCAAAAAATCAGCCATTTGACACAGAACCTCCCATACTTTCCTTAAGGCCACTAACAGCCTTCTATATGGTCCTGCTACTGTATCTTAGGTGTCACTTTTCTTGGGTCCAGGATGGTTTCCAATCTTTTTCATACACTTCTCCAAGGTCACATTTTGTAGAAAATATCCACACTGTCACCACGACTACTGCAAATTGCCATTTGGAATAGGATCTCGCATATTTCGGATGCAATGTTTGTGAGTTTAATTAAGCAAAATTGCATTTTTAAACTCATACCTAATGGTATGATAGCCCATTGATATTCTCTGCCAGATCTTTAAAAGATTGAGCCAAAAAGAGAGAAGAGTCTGATATGTCACTGTAAGCCTGCAGAAAGAACAGCAGTAGTTTTTCCTGAAATATCTTGGAATGTGTAATCAGGACCCAGGCCTTTTCTGTTCTGAGTGGAAGCTATAGCTAGATAGAACTCTTTAAGGGTGAAAAGATATTTTAAGAAAATCTACAGAGTTAATACAATCTGATGCGCGCATTTCAGTGTTATAGCCGTACATTAATTTTGATTTATGGGCCAAGTTGTATAATTTAGCATAATAGCCATGGAAGGCACTAGTGTCATGCATTGCACCATTCTAGTCTTTGATTGAGTGTATCAAACTTAGAGTGCATTGAACATCGAGGGCCCTGACCAATAACCTACCAGGAGCATTGCCCCTTTAAAATCAATTTCAACAATTTCTATACAACAGCTTAATACTATCATCTAGAAATTCGTAAAGGGCATTTCTAGCCTCCATCTAATCTTCAAGGCTTTGTGGTGAGAGATTATGCTTATGTCAAGATTTGAGTGTTCTTATCCAAAGCACCTTAAGAATCAATCCTTGTTGTATCCACTTCCCTCTCATGTGTTTTCTCTATTTCATTCTAATGCCCTCCAGGCCAAGCAGATTGAAACTGGTTTCCCCTTTCAGCCATTAGACTGCACCTTATATTAGTCATACTGTCCCAACATCAGTTGTAAGATGACGGGGCTGGTGGAAACATGGTCAAACATTGAGATGCATAGTGTGATTAGCTTTTTGCTTTTAAAGGGAACATCAGTAGCTGAAATTCAATCCAATTTGTTGAGGTGTTTTATGATAACATAATTTCACGGAAGCAGGTTTGGATTTGGTGCACTGCCTTTGATAACGACAGGACAGATGTTCAAGATGAGCATCAATCTGGCTGGCCAAGCATGTCCACCACAGAGGACAATTTGTGGTGCATTGAAGGTCTGATTCAGGATAGATGCATTCAAGTACCCATGGAGTTGACAAGGTATCATCCAAGGAGGGGCATGACCCCCCAGGCTCTTGCAGCAAACCTGGATCTTTCTGCGGTAATGGGGGCCTGTGAAGATCCTTGTTCTCTAGTCCATTACTATAACAGAGATGTGACAGCTGCAATGGATATTAAAACCCCTGTGCGTATATGACCCCGCATACCACAACGTCAAGCCCCTTGGATTGATAATAGTGTTAGTGAACTCAAAAGGGGGCGTAGACTTGAAAGACGATGGAGGAAGACTAACCTGGTAAAGGATAAGTTAACACTAATCAAACATATTGGACAATATCAATCAACAATCACCCGTAAGAAAACAGAGTTCCTTTCAAATTCGATCAAGGCAGCAAACAATAGGCAAGCTCAACTTTTCCATACAGTGGAGATGCTTTGCAAACCAGCATGCCTGCAGCTTGATGAAACCCTCTCCCAGTCAAGATGCAATGAGTTTGGAAATTCTTTGCAGATAAAGTGTCCTCCATCTGGGCTGGAATCCCCACAGTGCCATCAACGGACTGCCAAACTACCAAGCCTGCCAAGGTAAGCCACCTCTCTACCTGGAATAGCTTTGACATAATGGATGTAAAAGACATTGCCAAAATTATCAGAATGTTGTGACCCACCACCTGTGATCTGGACCCTGCCTCAACCAAGTTTCTCATAGGGTGTATGGACATGATTGGCCCTGTAATTGCAAAAATAATTCAATGCTCTTTGCAAACAGGCATTTTTCCAGAACCACTAAAGGAAGCAATTGTTAGACCACTTCTTAAAACACCTAATTTAGACCCCGACTGCATGACCAACTATACACCATTATCAAACCTTCCTTTTCTAGGAAAGGTCATTGAGAAAGTGGTGGCAATGCAACTGGAAACCCGCCTGTCTACCCATGATATTTATGATCCATTCCAGTCAGGATTCAGGAGAAGACATAGCACTGAAACAGCTCTGGCATGTGTGCATAATGATCTTCTGATGGCAAGAGACAGAGGTGATTGTTCAATCTTAATCCTTCTGGATCTCTCAGCAGCATTTGATACTGTGGACCACCGGATTCTAATTGAGCACCAGAAAAATGTCTGTGGACTGGATGGCACAGTCCTTAGCTGGTTCAAATCATTTCTGACTGGCAGGTCACAAAGAGTTTCTTCCAGAGTAAACTCTTCATCACCAGTGCCACTTCCATGTGGTGTCCCACAGGGTTCTATACTATCTCCCATGCTTTTTGCAGTATACATGCTACCATTGGGTGAAATAATCAGATGTCATGGCCTGGTCTACCACTGCTATGCAGATGATACACAGCTGTACCTGTCCTTTGCTCCAAGTACAAAGGACCCCATAACAACCCTAAATGGCTGCCTAGCTGAGCTTCAGGAGTGGATGAGTGCAAGTTGGCTGTGACTGAACTCTGATAAAACAGAGGTCCTTATGATAGGTCACAAGTCAGGGCTACAGCACAGCCAACCAACAGAACTTACGCTTGGGGGATCAGAATTACAAAACACTGAACATGTGCGGAATCTTGGTGTTGTCCTGGATAGTGCCTTGACACTTAAACATCAGGTATCAGCCACAATCAAATCCTCATTCTTTCATCTGAGGAACATTGCCAGAATCAAGCACTTAATTCCCTCAGAAGATCTGCCCAAAGTCATACATGCATTTATATCATCACGCCTAGACTACTGCAATGCCCTCTACCTTGGACTCCCAGCAAAAGAATTGCACCACTTGCAGATGGTACAAAACGCAGCTGCCAGGCTATTAACCAACCAGCCCCGTCCCAGCCACATAACTCCCACTCTCTACTCCCTTCACTGGCTGCCTGTCAGATGGTGAATTGTTTTCAAGATTGGATTACTTACTTACAAAGCCCTACATGACCATGGCCCAAGGTACCTAAAGCAGCTTCTGATTCCTTACTGCCCCACTCGATTACTGTGATCCGTTGATGAAGGACTATTAACGGTACCTAGAATCTCATGGAATTTGTCAGGGGGTCGAGCTTTCAGTTTTGGGGCTCCAGCCTTATGGAACTCACTTCCCCGCACAGTTTGAGAGGCCTCCACTCTAGAATCCTTCAAAAATAGACTCAAGACTTACCTCTTCACCCAAGCATTTCACTAATGTCCCTTGTTTAAGCTTATTTTGTATTTTGTACTGTTAGGGCAGATGTAAAGCACTTTGAGTCCTTTAAGAGAAAAGCGCTATATAAATAAAATTATTATTATTATTATTATTATTATTATTATTATTATTTTGTTAGTGATATTGCTAATGAATTGAACATCTCAGTGTATACTGTGCACAACATCGTTCATGAGCAACTGTGGCACAGGAATTTCATGCTGTGTACTGAAGCAACTCACAGAAATTAATTCACATAAACCAATAGGATGGAATTGTCTCTTGTTCACTTGATGCAGTACCATGAGAAGGGAGTGCAGTTTCTGCAGCATTTTGTTACAGGCAATGAAATGTGGGTGCATCCTGTGACACTGGAGATGAAGCAAGCAGCATAGAAGGTCTAGGAAACAGTGTTTTGTAACCACAAGGGCATGATGTTGATTTCCTCACCAAGGGAGATATTGTGAATGCTGTCCACTATTGTGACACATTGAGCTGTTGAGGAGGGCAATTTGTAAATAGCGACCTTGCTTGCTGTGAACAAGAGTCATATTGCTGCACGATAACACCAGGCCACACTCAGCCAACTGTACATGTGAGTTGTTACGATGCTACCATTGGGAGGTACTGGACCATCCTCGATACAACCCTGACCTTGCACTGAGTGATTTTCATCTCTTTGGACTATTGAAGAAGCATGTGGGTGGAAGGTGATTCGCAACCGATGGTGAGGTTCAGAAAACCATCATGTCCTGGCATCAAGGTGCATGACACTGATTTCTTCTATGATGGGATATATGTCTTGGTGTACTGTTGGAACAAATGCTTAGACAAGTATGGGGACTATGGCCCCCATTTATTAACGAGTTTTATCAACAAAACGAGTGATAAATTTCACTGTGTATGATAAATGGTGCTCCAGCCAATCAGCTCCCAACTGTCATTTTTCTAACATGACAGTTGGGAGCTGATTTGCTAGAGCACCATTTATCATACGCAGTGAAATTTATCACTCGTTTTGGTGAGAAAACTCGTTAATAAATGAGGCCGTATGTGAAAAATAATTTGTACCAAGGCCATACTACTGATTATACATATACTAGCAGAAGTACCCGGTGTTGCCCAGGTTTAAATCTTCACGTTATTAAGTTTTATTATGTGATGTCTTCCAAATCCATCCAGTGGAAGGCCCAGAACAAGCTCTCTGGGTCAAAGTTCTGCCCGGCGCACTCTGCCGTGAGGTCCGACCAGGACCCCAACCACTCCATTAGGAATCCCAGACCAATTGCCACCCCTCTGTGAAGTTTTCATCCAAATCCATCCAGTGTAAGGCCCAGAACAGGCTCCCCGGGTCATAGTTCTGCCCTGTGTACACCAATGGGAGGTCCGAACAGGACCCTAACCTCCCTAAAATCTGGCCAGGACACAACTGGACCACCTCACATTTGTACCATCCCAATCGGTGCAGGAGTGTCTGAATGTATAACTGGACAAACAAACAGACCAATGAACTATATACAATATATATATATATATATATATATATATATATATATATAGAAACAGCGGCACTCCAAAGGACTTTTCAACACCACTAATAAACCATAAGTTTATTCCTCCTTTTTTTTTGACTTTTCAACACAACTAATAAGTTTATACCTCCGACGTTTCAGATAGTTACATCTTTCTTCAAGGATGATATAGATATAAGCATGCATACCTTATATATACTCTACACCATGTGCAGACTCCATCCCATGGCCACCCGATTGCTGGAGTACTGCGCGATGATGTCACACTGCAACCAGCTATCAGGTGGTCCGTATGGGGGACCAATCCCTAACGTGCATTCCCATCACCATGACACTGATACAAACCAAGCTTTGTCAACAGGTAACAGTAATAATACATTCCCTATGCTGAATAGCATACAGTTAAATACATTGGTGGCCAGACAGCCATCCTGGTATATACATATCCTAAGCAGCTACTACACATCAAACAAGGGAAAGCTAATCAAAAATAAATACTAGCAACATAATATGTAATGACAGGGCATAAAAAACTAAGCAGGTATACAGACACCATTTTAATACCATATGGCAGACAATAATCAATATAACAAGAGACACTATGGAGTTGACAGAAATAATTATAGAGATATCGTCCTAATCCATGACACCAAGGCCCCAAGACAATTATTGAAAACGTGATAAATTCAAATTCATTTAGACCCATCGGGGATACTGAGCTAAAACTATGAATCCACCGTGCCTCTAATTGTAGTAGTTGTTTGGCACGATCCCCTCCTCTATCAGATAATGGGACGTGGTCCACCAATTAATATCTAAGGGTAGCCAAGGCATGTCTCGCAGACACAAGTGTCTGGCCACAGGCTGTTCACTCTCCTTGCCTGCCAGAGCCAGTCTGATAGCTGATCTTTGTTGGGCTTATTAGTTGTGTTGAAAAGTCCTTTAGAGTGCTGCTGTTTCTATATGTATCTGGGAGTCTGTCTGGACTATTGGAGGTGCACCCAGGCTATTGCTGAATTGGAGGAGTGCAGGTCTTAAAATGTGGAGTGCAGGTCCTACACTATACTTATGGAAACCTGGTAGCTGCTATTACAGAGTTTAAACTGAAAACATGTTAACTGGTTTAAAGCTTACCTGTCAACTAACTTATGGCTTTTCAAGGCAAGGCAGTCACCAAACATAGTATGAGAAAGGCTTTTTGTGATCATAGTTTTCTCATGCACCCCTGTGCAAGCTCATTTATATTAACCTGTGTCAGCTGCCTTTTTGGAAGTATGATAGAAGCTATGTTTGGTGACTGTCTTGCCTTGAAAAGCCATAAGTTAGTTGGCAGGTAAGCTTTAAACCAGTTAACATGTTTTCAGTTTAAACTCTGTGATAGCAGCTACCAGGTTTCCATAAGTATGACGGACAGTGTAGGACCTGCAGAGAAATGGGGTCCCGTGATGTGGACTGTAGGCTTAAATGCATTGATCAATCCATGAACCAAAACCCCATTATTTATGTATTATTGTGAGTGATTTAAAAATGGTGAGTGCTGAGTTATCTGTTTTTATTTTTCTTATTTATTTAAGCAATGTGGTCACAAGCCATTTTGCACCCCAGGCCTGGGAATGGTGAGTGCAGGTTTGCACCCCAAATCTGGGAGTTGGGAGTGCAGTGGATTTTTGACTTTGTATATATATATATATATATATATATATATATATATATATAAATATTGTACCAAAGATATGCTCCCAGAAAAAACCAGCACTCCAAGAAATAATGCAAAAAAATTACATATTTCTCATAAATAATGCATGTAATCCCAATGCAGACTCCAGTACAATAGTTTCATAAGTTTCAATCACAAATCAAAAAAGTGCAATGTGCCAAGTTTAGCAGCAAAAATAGGATACTTGCGAACTGTCACAATCTGGAGCCAAAACACATGGGGACATGATGTCAGTACTGCCCGACGGCCGTTTCGGTGTTAAACAGCACCTTCATCACGAGGCATATATAAAAGAACAGAGATAAATATACTACTAAATATGCATTGGGAAAGCAAATCAATAGACTCTAAATCTTCAACCTGAAGTAATTTGTCTGAGGCTCATCTGCTATGTGTTGTCTTGATCATCAAGATGGTTTAGCCAGACTTTTCAATGTATGTCACAGGCAGTAAAAGACAATTTCCATAGAATAGTATATTTATAATACTATACAATATAAACATAATAACATTCAGAGAATGTCTTATCTGTATCCAGAAGTGCAGAAAAGTCCATTAGAAATATCCAGCCACACATTTCCTCAGGGAACGATATAAAGTCCATAAAGTGGATTGAGGTTAGTGGAGGTCAATGGTCCCAATACAATGATGAAAATCTTGTATTTAAAACTCACTCCCTGCCACTGCCGGGCACTCACTCACCACCTCACTCACTATTTCAATTGAGATCCTTTTACTAGCTTATAACCATTAAACTTGTATTAAAACTTGAAACATATCTGTAGGAGTGCAATATAGTTTTTGTCGTATAATATATATATATATATATATATATATTCCTCTGGGAAGGCACCCAGGTATTACCTTACTGTAATGTGCAGTGTTGGTCATTGGAGGATATATGTGAATAAAAAGAGGTATAGAAACCTAAAATTACTTCAACATTTCCATTTTTACACTTTCACCAGGAATAAATTCAAAAAGAACCGTCTTACCTCTTACCTTTATAGAAGCTTTCCACCACATAGCGTAATTGTACATGTCCTCCCAGGCTCCTCCTGACGTCATCAAAGAAGAGACAAGGGTGCATATAGTGTAGTATCTTAGCATCTTTAAGGTAAATTTTTAAGCACAAATTAGCCAAGATCCTGCAAAAAAGCAGTCCACTGCCTAGGAAGATGCAGATACCTCAATGCATTCCTGGGCAGAGGGCTGCCTGTTTGCAGTATCATGTTAGATCATGTTAGATCATTGTGATTTGATATTGTCACAAGTCTGAGATGTGGACATCTGCAACATGATGATGAGTACTACTGCTATGCCCATATGCTATTGAACTAGCATATGCACAATATTGTCATGTTGTAAAAGAATCAGCCCTAAAGACACTACACTATGTGCACTACCTGTCTCTACTTTGATAGATTTCTTTGTCATGGTAGGTACTGGGTCAGACCTATGACAAGTGGAGGCAGATTCATTTTCTTATGTACATCACATCTGAGATAGATAGATAGATAGATAGATAGATAGATAGATAGATAGATAGATAGATAGATAGATAGATAGACATACAGCAAGGTGCTCATAGTAATATGGACCATGCCATGAATCTCCATTTGCCCTTTGTTTTCCTTTGTATTTGACACTGTAACCAGGATAAATTAGACATCTTCAGAAGAGCAGATGCAAGTTGTCCATCAAATTTAAATTTTTTTACAGAAAAAAGAATAGCTAACAGGTGTACATGAAATTAATCAAAATTCCCTTTTTGCCCATGTTGACACTTTCATGAGCAATGAGCATTTGCTACATGGCAGTGGGGAGTCACTCCTGCTACATGTTCCTTAGGTGGGAGGATAAATGATTGAGGACTGATGCCAGATGGCCTGTGTAAAGAACAGTGGGGGCTATGGCAGAAGCTACCAGAAACTGCTCTCCGCTGATAAATAGACAGGGAGGAGTGCGAGCAGTGCTTTTCTAGAGGTAGTGCTGCCTCACACACACACACTTGTCCAGTGTGATAAATATTATATCTACTAATGAGAAATGTATCCAAATCCTCCTGACAACCTTGATATAATACCTGAAATTGTAAATGAAAGTAAAAGCAATTTGAAACAAATGATTGCTCACATTTGGTATAGAATTTCTGCTTTGTAAAATAAAAATAACATAGTATATATAAAATGTTGGTAGCAGACAAAGGGCCACGTGTAATACATTTAAAGCTGCATATATATATATATATATATATATATATTATATATATTATATATATATACCGGGGTTTACCTTTAAAAAAGTCACAGAGGTAAAATCAACAGAAAATCTGCACTTTTGCCAAATCAGAAGCTATTACATTTGGCCCTAAGGGTTTGAAAGGGTTATGTAAAAGATTAGGCATTTTATTAATATTGGACATTTAAAATGACTTAAAAAAATATTTTTCACTAGATTTAGTAAACATATGTGACAGTGCCTAGGGGGATGCTGCTGCATTCACTTACAACTGCAGTAAATCTACAATTATTTTGGCCATCATGCCAAATCACAATGCTGTACTTTACACATTTAGAAGGTAATTGCTTTGGAAACATTTTTTATTACTTGCAAAATATAACACTTCAAATATGAAACAGAAAACATTTCTATATATAATTTTAAGCAGTAATTTATATTTTTATAAGATAAAATAGGCAATGTTAGCAGATTTGTGTTATATATTTGAGGATACATTTGTAACTAAGCATAAATGTTTGTTTTTGATTCCAACTTCTGCTCAGCGTAAGGATTTTCCCTACTACTCTTTACTTCTATTATCTTACCACATTGCACTACTATTACCACACTACACTTCTTTCACCAAATTATACTTCTACTACCACATTACAATTCTATAACCACATTACACTTCTATTACCACATTACACTTCTAATACTACATTACACTTCTACTGCCTTACCACATTACATTTCTAATACCACATTACACTTTTATTACCACATTATACTACTATTACCTTATCACATTACACTTCTGATACCACATTACACTTTTATTACCACATTACACTTCTATTACCTTATCACATTACACTTCTACTACCACATTGCAATTCTATAACCACATTACACTTCTATTACCATATTACACTTCTAATACTACATTACACTTCTACTACCTTACCACATTACATTTCTAATACCACATTACACTTCTATTACCAAATTACACTACTATTACCTTATCACATTACACTTCTAATACCACATTACACTTTTATTACCACATTACACTTCTATTACCTTATCACATTACACTTCTAATGCCACATTACACTTCTAATACCACATTACACTTCTATTACCTTATCACATTAGACTTCTTTTACCCCATTACACTTCTATTGCCTTACCACATTAAACTTCTAATACCACATTACACTTTTATTACCACATTACATATCTATTACCACGTTACACTTTTATCACCACATAACACTTGTAGTACCTTATCACAATACACTTCTATTACCACATTACACTTCTAATACCACATTACACTTTTATTACCACATTACACATCTATTACCACATTGCACTTCTTTTAACCCATTACACTTTTTTTACCTTATCACATTACACTTTTATTACCACATTACACTTCTATTACTTTATCACTTGACACTTCTAATACAACATGACACTTCTATTACCACATTAGACTTCTATTACCTTATCAAATTACACTTTTATTACCATTTTACACTTTTATTACCACATTACACTTCTAATACCACATTACACTTTTATTATTACATTACACTTCTATTACCTTTTCACATTACACTTCTAATACCACATTACACTTTTATTACCACATTACACTTCTATTACTTTATCACATGACACTTCTAATACAACATGACACTTCTATTACCACATTAGACTTCTATTACCTTATCACATTACACTTTTATTGCCATTTTACACTTTTATTACCACATTACATTTCTAATACCACATTACACTTTTATTACCACATTACACTTCTATTATTACATTTTCACTTCTATTACCTTTTCACATTACACTTCTAATACCACATTACACTTTTATTACCACATTACACATCTATTATCACAATACACTTCTTTTTCCACATTACACTTCTTTTATCTTAAGGTATTACACTTATATTACCACATTACATTTCTATTACCACATTAGACTTTTATTACATTATCACATTACACTTTTATTACCACATTACACTTCTATTACTTTATCACATGACACTTCTAATACAACATGACACTTCTAACACCACATTAGACTTCTATTACCTTATCACATTACACTTGTATTGCCATTTTACACTTTTATTACCACATTACACTTCTAATACCACATTACACTTTTATTACCACATTACACTTTTATTACAACATTAGGGCCTGATATAGAGATGGACACAGCGCCGATACACACATAGTTGATTAGTGTTTTTTGTACTGCACATGTTTCAGAGTTGCACTGGATGTGCCCCGATTGTCTGCACACAGATACCCAGCAGAAATCAGATGCATTGTCTGAGAGTTATAGTGGGCAATCCTGTGAGGTAAAGGGGTGGCAAAGCTGATGTGAGCAAGTTATAGTGGGTGTTCCTAGGAGATAACTGGGTGCCAAAGCTGAAATGGGCATGTTACAGGCATGTTGCTGAAAGTGGCTGCATTTAAAGATGCACAGCTGCTTACAGAGGAAGCCATACTCAGAAGAAGAAACTGCACCTGGTACAGGGCTGATGCAAGTTTTGATGGTGCAACCGATGGTGTGCCGATGGTGCATCTAAATATGAATATTGATGGAAATGCACTGGCTTAAGATGTTGCATGTAGCTTTCTCAGTTGTTTGGGATGCAGCTTTAGCATAAAGACAACAGATGCGACAGTGGTAAAAGCTCAGCCGCATCTGCATCCATCTCTGTATCAGGCCCTAAAGCTCATTTACAACCGTGCAAAAGTGAAAATACACAGTGCTAATGTTCTTTCTGATATCACACTTCTCTTTTTAGATGCTAGCCCTTTATTTATGGAAATCTGCCTGGATATAAGGCAAAAATGGTGACATTTCAGGGGTGTCAAAATTTTGGACTTCTCAATGGGAGGAGTTGGTCAGAACAGCACATACTTTGCATACTATGCATGAAATGTAAGAGTTTTGCACTGTACTGGATACATTATATTTTATTCTGCAGGATATGATCATTTTAAATGAGCTGATAGGAAAGAAAAAGTGTTTGTGAGGTTTACTCAGTTGTACGGGTGATTCTATACCATTTTCTCCTTACAAATGACCTAATATTCCTGTCTGCTCAGGGTTGGTATAAAACCAGGCATTCTCCATTACTTTAACTGAGATGAAATTTGCACCTTCGTGTACAGTTCTAGGCACATTTTGAAAATTGCAATAAAAATATTTAAATTTACAAAACTAAGATATTAAGATAATCATGGTGTATCCTCACTTTTATGATTCATTTAAGGCATCAGTGATGCCAAATAAAGAAGCGGTTTAGGGTAAAAGTATAATAGATGAAGCCAATGAAAGGCATGGTCCTAAACTGGAAGGTTGGACTTTTAACATTTGTAATGTGGGCCTGATTCAGACCCACTCGCAAGCGCTATGTGCTTGCAAGCAGGTCGATGACTGTGCATTGCACATGCGCGGCGTACGCAAGCCCCGTAGCAAGTGAGAAATTCACTTGCTCCAGGGCTCGCTACAAACGGGGCGGCTGTCAATGTTGATCGACAGCTCGCGCAATTTTGTAGGCGGGGTGGGGGGGTGGCTGGACAAATGGAGGCGTTCCTGAAGGAACACCTGCCATTTGTGGGCGGCCCTACTGACATCAACAGTGATGTCAGTAGTGAGCTTCTGGCTCTATTAGAGCCGGAAGCTCACTGGGGCTTGCGGTCACCCACAACTTAGCGAGCGGCCAGGAGGCCGGGTTTTTTTTTTAAAAGCGGCCGCCCTGATTCAGAGCAAGCGCTCGCTTTTTTTTAGGAATGTGTTGGGTAGACAGTTGGGAGCATTTATAGGAAACAGAAGCTTGATTCATTAATGAGCCTTAGGGGTATATTTTTACAATTTTGATTTTACATTCGATTTGAAATGAAAAAATGACATGGGGTTCCACCCTAAAAGCACTAGACTTTGCAGAGCCAGTCCTGGTTCTGTAAATACGGGGTACAAAAGATGTAGGGGATCCCTGTATTTACCACAACGAGCACTGGGCTAAGCAAGCCGGTCCTGGTTTTGGAAATACAAGTGACAAAATGAGCAAGGGTCCCCTGTATTTGCCTTAACCAGCACTGGACTCTTTCTAGCGGGGGTGTAATGCCACAGCCAGGTGAGCCCTTTCACTGCATCCCTCAATCTTACGCCTGACCACTAGTCAGACTACTTCAGGGTTCCTTTGGGAGGTGGGGAACCCCCAATAAATGGGTCTTCCTCTCCAGGGCACCCCTGGTCTGGGATGATAGTGTAAAGTGTGTGTAAAAATAGAAGTGATAACATTGTCTTTAACATTAGAACTACAGGTTCCAGCAAGCCTCTCCTGCATGCTGGTACTTGGAGAACCACAAGTACTAGCATGCAGGGCATTAAGGGACCGCTTATACCTCTAGTTCACCTGTAAAAAAAAAAATGTAAAATAAAGACAAGACACACATAACATGACAGTATACGTTTATTACACACATACACACTCATACATACTCACCTACAATACCTGGACCTCTTCTTCATTTAGTAATCCACTGTCTTCTTAAAACAAAAAAATTATGAGCATAAACTATGAACTGTACTATCCTCAAAGGACGGTACTTCCCGAATAATGGGCTCAGACAAAGCATTTCTTTTATAAATGCCAGGGATGAGTGTTCATTGGCTGAGAGAGGTCAGTCTCCGTCTCTCTCAGCCAATGAATGGTTCCCACCATTGACTTCAATGATGAGAACCGCAAGGTAACTAAAGGTGGTGGGAACCGTTCATTAGGCCAGAACTTTCATGGTGCAGAAGCACAATAATTTGATTGGGTGCCACCAAGGACCAAGCTTTTATTTTATTTTTTGTTTAATTCAATTCAAGTGACTCTGGTGAGGTGACTTCCGCATAGACTGTCCAGCCAGGCACAGTGCACCTCCCTATGCACTATATATCATGGATCTTGGCAAACTATTATACACCATGTGGGGTTTGAGTTTTTACTCTACAAACAGTCATTCCACCAGGAATAAGACAGTAATTTTGGATGGGGTTCTTCATTGATCTGCGTTTTATGGAAAAAGCTTAAAAGAATGGAGGAGGAGCAAGAGCACCATGTAAAGGTTTGGCAAAGTCCATCACAAACGTTAGTTCTGTAATCTCTGACAGACCAAGAGATTTGTTTAATGTTTAGTGTCAACAGAGGGAACTTTCTGAAATTTTATGAGCGGGTTCGGTATAGTTTAGTCAACATTCATCCTGACGATATTTATAATGTCAACAAGAGAATGTCGACATGGTCATAATGTTAACATGCAGTGTGTCAATATGCTTAGATTGCTGAAAATTGACCCGTTGACATTCATCATATGGACACTGAATACATTTTTATATAATTAGGATGCAAACAAAAAGTTCCTGGAGGTCCAATAATGACATACATGGTTTGTAGGTTCCAGCAGTGTCTTCTGGGTCTGGTTCTGGCTGATCCTGCGACACTTCCAGTGGTCAATATCACTAACACTCCCCCAATTTCCTAACTCTAATCCACCCCTCCTGTAGCCTAACTCTAACCCTCCATTGCAGTAGCCTAACCATAACTCTGTGGTCCATGCAGAATGTGGACAATTTGAATGATGACATTTCACATGTTGACAATATGTACAGGTGGACATTCTGCAGATTGGGACATGTTCAATGTCAACATTTCAACAGTCTGGATATCAGAATTGTTGACATTGTGGTTTCAACATTATGATTGTCGACATTGTAAAAATCAACATTATGACGGCATCCCTTATGAGTAGGCGAGGGTTGATTTATAAAGATTAGAAAAACAAGTCTGGGGACTTAATGACATAATTTGCATCACTGTGACATTTCACAGCAGAGCACAAGGCTACAGTGATGCAATTAATTGAACTATGCCCCATGCCTTCTACCTGGGCCTCCCTTCCAGGAGGGGAACTGAAAAAAAATGCAAGTAAGCATATGCCTTGCTTGCTTATTCTCCTCTCTTTCCATTGTATTATTTTTATCTACAATAACAGCTACCCTTATATTTCAGAACTTTACCATTCTTACTGTAAAGTGAAATGTATTTTCTTAGTCCGAAGAAATTACCTTTTGTCCTCAATGAAAAGGTCTAAAGGCAAATTGCATTAATCTGTAAAAATATTTGTATTCCCAGTCATAGGGCTCGCAGGTGTGGAGTCACCACAGAAATAATTGTGGCAGCACCTTATGACAGCCTGAACTTGCACAGAAGTGCGCACAACATCTTAGGTCTCCAAGCAAAATTGTGCGTATTTGGGCTCGGAGCTGGCCATAAGGGATGCAAGATGAGGTGCCGTTGCCGGGATTTTAACGCCGTGGCAACAGCAACTTGCACCCTTCGTGGCTAATTGGATTGAACCCCAAGACTGTGATGTTTCAGCCAAGTCAAATCCAATTTACTCTTTCATTTTATTTATTATATTTGCTAATTTCTTCTTTGTCATAAATGTCTTAGAATGTGCCACATATTCCTACTATGGGGTAAAACCTTGATTTTACTTGGCTCCCAGCCAGTCACTAAAAATCAAATATTAAAATAATATAGTAGTAATGTTTTCCAAGTCAATTTCCTATTGTACAAACATGCTCAGTTAGCCATAAAAGCATTAATGTAAACAGTCTGTATGTTTCTTTCCAAGGCCAACATGGACATATGTTTTTATTAACTGCAAGTAGCAATCCTCACAGAAGCTGGCACAAGCTGGCAGACACTTTGAAAGGGTACAAGGTTTTTTAGATTGGCAGAAAGTGCATATAGTCTGGGCACATGAACAAGTACAAGCAACTAGTGATTGAAATATACTCCAGATTTGTATAAACATAAACATAACCTCAGATACATTTAGAGGGATAACTAATATCAGAATTCATTGGAACATGTTACGGAAAAAAATAACAATGTACATTACCTCAAGTGGATGAATTAGGTGTCTGTCATTGCTGGTTACAGTACCTTTAGCTGTGCCATCTTGACAAATGCATGTGAGTGAATATTTATTATGTCATTCTATACTGTATAAAAAATAAATGGTTAATTTCCACTGTGAGTATTTGTGCAAAAAAAATGACTAAAAAGTCAAACATTACAACTAAGATCTCACATGCTAACATTATGCTTAAACTGTATAACATTAATGTGAGAAAGGGAAATAAAGATGCTTAACTCTTTACTGTTTATACAATTTGTTGCTGATTAAAAGCATAATTTGTATTAAAAATGGTTGATGTACAACATTTTCAAAATTGTTCCATGAAATATCCACCTCAATCCGTACTTGACAAGAAAAATTAATGTGTGGCTGCCAGGAATGTGTCCTTACATGGTCCACGCACTAACCATACCACACCGCATAGCAGAATGTATGGACACTCATCACACTAATTCTATTGCTTCCACATAATGTGAATGTACAAACAGTGCAACAAGTGCAAAAGTGGAAGTCAAAGGTTGGAAGGGTCTGTTTTTGGAACACTCCCACCCCAATCTGTGAAGCAGTCTCTTCTTCTGTAAAGCTCATGTGCATGACAATTTGTTGACATTTCATTTATATTTCAGGGGAACCTGTGTAATTGCTAACACCTGCTGGTAGACACTGATTACTGCATATGATCACCACAAACAAGGCTCTGAATGGTCACTTTTCAATAATGCATAAAATAAAGAGTGGGTAGAGATTAGATTCCTGGGGGTTTTATTATTAAGTCACAAAATGTTTCAGTAATATAATGATTCTCTCTATAGTAGCATTGAAAAAATATTCTAATCAAGTCCAAAAATGTATTCTAGACCATTGATCATTGATGTAACAGTAACAGTAACAATAAACCTCTCTATGGTATCATCTGAAAAGTTTTTTGCAAAACGTAATACATTCAAAATCCATTGTTTAGTGTGTGGTCTACAACAGTGTTTCTTCTATTTATAAGCTGTATGAACTCATTAAAAACTTAATTTCTTTTGATATAACAATAGTTTTGCCCAAATATTATTGTAGTTTCAAGTAGCATTCAATAGATACTAAAAGCTAACCTGTAATTGTGAGCAGGGTCATAACTAAGGGTGAGCAAGCAGTGCTGTCACCTACAGTTGTCCTTTGGATGCCCTGGATACTGACCTTTTGCCAGGTCCCAGCAGCAAGCAACCATACCGCCGCCAAAGGCATCCTTAGGTCGCTCAGGGAGCTTAGCTTCTCAGTAGTCCTGAAGTCACATGTTCGAGGGCAGGGCTTGGCACAGGGCACATTTTCATCCTGCTACAACCCTGATTGCTAGTAATTAAAAATATGGTGTATAGTAGCATTTTAACAAAGTTACAATTCAAAAACTAAAATAAATATCAATATATTACTAATATATTACTATGAAATAATGAATGTATATTAGTGATGATGATGATGATGATGATGATGATCATTCTGAGTAGAGCTCCAAGTTTGAAGTTCTAAGGGTGCAGTGCACAGCATATTTGGTGCCCTGGTTTGTGTGATCCTGCTTACTACAATGTGACTAGTTACTCCCCCAGGGCCAGCAATCAATGAGCAATGCCAATTGCAAGGCTGCTTCCCCTCTCCTGCTACTGTTCTTTTCATCTCATCTCTCTTAGGGGCCTATTCATCAAATGATAAATGTCCCGTTAACCATGCGGAAAAACTAGTTTACGCATATTTAGGTTACTGGGCCATTCATCATCAGGGGTCCGAAAAGGACCCAAAAACTGAAAGTTTTTGAAGTTTGCTTGCGAGAACAAGCGCCATCTTTAGATGGCGCTTGTTCTCAGATCCCCACTCCCAACTCCCTTCTATGGGAAGCAGTTCCGGGGATGCGAAGAGGGACCCGAGCAGATCCCTCCGCCGCCTTCTCACTACCTCCTTTGTGGCTTTGTGCATGCGTGACCACTGCATAGCCATGCCAATGGGGGAGAGGCAAGTAAAGCAGCTACTTCTGCTTTTCAGGGCAGCTGTCCCTGCATCATAGCAATGATGAATTGCTCCAGTGTAGAGTTTATCCCGCTGCAAGTTGGATACTTGAGTATCCCTTGCAGCGAGATCATTACTTTAATCATCTGGGGCCCCAAAATGAGCGAATGAGCAAGCTACTTCTGTATTTTAACTCTTTTTGGACCTTGGGGACTTCTAAACCCAGGAAGTGCCTATGTGTTCCACATCATGCATTTCAGCGCTTTGAGTCTGAGGGGTCAGGCAGTACTCACCACAGTTGTAGCAAAAAGTTTTTTTTTCTTTGTTTTTAAAGTAATGTCATCATAACAGACTTTTATCATGATTTATATGATATCAGCAACATCCCCCAGTGAAAACAAGATAAGATGCACTTACTGTACCTAGACTTTTATAATAGGTTCTATTTGTAGCAGTTGCATTTGTTTAAATAGTGTCTACATGTGCAGAGACCACACTGGAACACATATTTTCTGCATTCCAGTCATATCCTATAGCATTTAGATCAATCCACCAATCAGGACATGTAAACAGCAGGGCTAGAGCTAAAATAGGTGCCCACCTAGAGATACGTGCCATACTAAACAGGCAGCTTTTGCTTCTTTATCTGTATTAATGTAACATGGCTAATATAGGGCAGTACACTTAAGTGTACAGTTATGCCTGCACACTGGGTCAGTTAGTTTGCGATAGGACTCGTGCAATGTTGTTGGTCATTTAGGCTATGTGGACACAAACTGGGCTGTGCTTTTTTACAGGTTCTGAGTGTATTGCAGTGAGACTACATTCAATAGGATAGGTAGTTTCCTTGGTTAGTATTGCTGGTGATTGTCTGTTTAACACTTTGACTGTCACTTAAAAGCCAGGACTAGTATAATGCACATGGTAGCAAATCTTACTATGTTTAAAATTAGGGTGCATAGTCTAAGCCCCCCTTTCCTGCACATGAATGGTAAGACATACATTGAGTTTCCCTTGCATAGACTGGTGAAGATGCCTGGTGGATACTAGAGGTAGTATTGTCTGAGCATGCAAGCATTCCATAGAAGACAAACTGATGTTTGCAACAGTGATGACCTATACCCATCCCATAATATGTAAGTATTCCCTAGGTCATATTCCCCATCTTAGGGTCCAGGACAGCTGCACATCTAGTGTTTTGAGGGTGAGAGCAGGTGCAGCATGGTAAGTGCCACTTTTGCAACAGTGCTTTCCACCCACGCATCTCACACATCACTAAGACTAATTAACAAATATTAAACATACATGCCACCCATCTATAACAAGAAGGTCCCCCCATGGAACTCTGCATTACCTGAGTCAATGCAGTGAAAATTATCACACTGAAAGTTATCCATAGCCATCCGGTGCCAAGAGAAGCAGTACAAGCTGGCTCTCGGATAGAGGTAACATAGTAAGTATGTTGGATAATGGAAGGCTTGTGCAAAATGCAAAACTTCATTAACAACCTAGTATCCAGTTGCTTCTAGCAAATTAGTAGCTTCTTTAGGGCCCAGTTACTAATGAAGCATTTAGATGCAAATCCACCCTAAGACATATTAACTAATCTGAAATTTGCTTCCATTGGACAGAAAAAAGCTAATTGCTGATTAGTTTCTTTGTTCAGGGAACATTTTATACGTAAAGAAATGTTAATACGTCAGCCATTATGTCCTCAGCAAAAATGATGTGTGGGGAACTAAAGTGTTAATAAAAACCACAGACCTGCAAAATTTGATTCACTGAAAATTGTCTACAATTCTCTGGCTGTTTCTAAAGGTATTTCGTGTGCTAAAAAACAACTACGATTTTTCTCTAAGACGTAAGTATTTTTCACAAAATGGATGTGAAGATATGGAGAAACAGGCTATACATGTGTATTCAGGAGAAATGCTAATTTTATTTAAAAAAAAGTTACAATATAATCTGATATACAGTACTAAAAGTAACAAAACTATTTTGTAATCATGTAATCAATATAATTTATAGTCCTTATACTGCCTTTATCCCTTCAAAGCTTTGTTTGGTACTTTTTTTCTGTACACATGGGTCTCTGTGCAGCATCCAACAGTAGTTGATGTTCCACCTTCCCTTCTTTTTCCTTGCTCCTCAATAACAGATCCAAGATTTTTAGGAAAGTTTTCCAAGTCATCATTCAGAATGTGCACTTTCAAGTTCATCGAACAACCTAATGCTTTGTATTTTTCTAGTGTGCTGTACACAATTTGCTTGTAGTTGGGATCTTTCCAACAACTATTTACAACTTTCTTAAAAGTACTCCAAGTCCCTGTTTCCACAGTTTTCATTTGTTTTCAAACTCATTGGGTTGGTTAAAGAGAAAAATGCAGTAAATGCTGAGAAGCCGTGGCTTCCTGAAGTTTACTGCTATACATATAGATCCCCATATGTCAGAGGTTCCCAAATGCGGTCCTCAAGGCTCCCTAACAGTTCAGGTTTTAGAGATATCCATGGTTCTTTATTACATTGATGCTTGACCCACTCATCAGCTCTTCTTCATTATACCAATGCCAACCCCTACACCTCTCTCCATACATTACACTACACTACACTTTCCTCATCATCTGACTGACCTGATACTGCTGTGTCAGCTCAGCTGCATGTCACCCTGCATTCTCTGCTCAAAGAGGAAGGGAGTATCCCATCCCCTATGAGGAGGATTCATGTTGTATTGGTGATTCCACAGTGATGAGCGAAGGCCTCTGCTAGTGATCCCTGACACAGCACAGTGCATACTTTGCTGGTGCCATGGTGTAGGCTGAGCAGGGAGCAGGGGGAAGAAACAAGGTATCTGATGATAAGAATAGGAGGGACAGATTAGCTCAGAACTCATCTGTGCAGCACCAGTAATAAATTGCCTGGGTCCTCAGGGCCGGATTAAGAGTTGTGGGGGCCCTGGGGCAACTAAGTTTTGGGGGCCCCCACCAAGCCATGCGGAGCCTCAGCATGGTCACACCGACCCTATGTGGGCTGGGGCAAACGCAGGATTTTCTGGAGGGGTTCTAATATATAGATGTATATATATATATACTGTATATATGTTGTTAAACATGCACACACATGTGTATATATATATATATATATATATATATATGTGTGTGTGTGTGTGTGAATCCGGGTAAATCCGATTCGTGGTTCTAATCTCCTGAGGAGATCCGGGTAAATCCGGATCGCGGTTCTGATCTTTTTGCGGTTAGGAATTTGGGGCCTGATTCAGAGCCGGATGCTATCAGCCGTTCGCGTGTACGCATTCGATTGTTTTAAACCAAGCATGCGTCCGGTTCTCATTGCGCATGTGTGGCCGGATCATTGCTGTCAGTTTTCGTTCGCTCGTTTACACAGCGAACAGGAAGTGACCTATGTAATTTGATTGACAGAATGTTCCGTTTATGGGTGGTAACGGGGGTGGAGATGAGAAAACGCAGGCGTGTCCAGCCGTTTTTTGGGCGTATATGTATTATTTTGTGTGAACGTCCAATTTGGATGTTTTTTTGGATACGTCACTGTGTGATCCAGTTTCCATTATGACTGATCGTTCAGCTTGTGGTAGGGTATTGGATCTCACAAAGACAATGGTCTCTTCGTAGCTCCCTTAGCGAATCGATGTTTTGCTATTCTCCTTTACAAGGCACAACACCAATCACCTAATAATTGGATCACTTGCGATAAGGTGATTTGCAATATCCAGGATATATTAGCTAAATTTGGAACGCATGTTGTGTTCCTATTTGTTTGTTTCTAGAAATCACAGCAATCCCAAAATAAATGTTTTAATAAAGGTAAAAATGTTAAATGTTTTTCTTGTATTCCATACGCATGTTGTTGTCAGATATTTTTATCGTTTTAAAAAGCCCAACACCTTGATTTTTTTTTTTTTTTAAAAGCCCAACACCTTTTTTTTGGTTTTAAAAAGCCCAACACCTTTTTTTTAAATTTTCGTTTTTAAAAAAAAAATTTAAATCAATGAAAGACAATCAGCTAATAATTGCTTGGCTTGTGTTATTGTTTACTTACCTGTTACCTTTTGTTTTTTTAACTTAAACATTTTTTAAGTATATGACCTTTGTTAAGTATTTAATTATGTTTGTTACAGTCCCTTTTAGCCATTTCAGAATGAATTAGACAATTTTTCTTGGGTTATTGTATTTGATTTGTAAATAAATAAATGTTCACATTTTTAAAAAAAATTAGTGTAATTTTACAGTCCCAATATTTTTTATGGGACTTCAAATATATAAAGTAATGATAAAAAAAAATTCACAAGAAAGGAGAGGGAGGTTTTGAGGTGCAAAAATATGGGGCAAACACAGAGAAGGAATGTGGGGAAATTTGCCAGTGCTGTCAATGCCTTCTCCCTAGCTTGGCTTGATGATGGAGGGAGCATGACTTTGTCCGTCTGGTCGAACGCCTTGCCTGGCCAGAGGTACCTGGTGTTTCCTCTGGCCTAGGCATAGGGCTAGGCACATTTGGAGGGTTGGCTGAAGTTGTGCAAGAGGTGGAGGGCCCTGATGTTCCGGCAGGAAGGAACGCCGGCTCCAACATGCGCAGGCAGACGAGCTGCTCCAGGGCATTAGCTAGTCTGACATTGGCCGCAGCGTTTTCCATCTCCTTTCTTGTGAATTGCGGCTGCCTTTTGCTTTTAGTCCTGGCCTGGGTACTAGGCCCCGCAGCCTCCTCATTGTCAGTCTCCACACCTTAAAAAAAAAAAAATTGTAATTTCTACTGTTTTTAGTTTTTTTTGGTTCATAACTTTCATTTTGGAACTACTTACTTTGTTGTACAGGATTTTGGCTTTGCTGCTGTTCTGTGGACATGATTCAATCCTTGAATTCAGCAGACCCATTGTGTGCTCTGTGACATTTTTATAGATGCGTGTGCATTATACGGGCGCATCTATTGAGCGTCATTGATTAGAGCGGGAAAGTTAGGTCTATTTAAGGCTTTTTGTGGCCATGTTTCGGGGTGGGTTGATAGAAGTGGGTGGTGGATGTTGGAGCTGTGGAGTTGTTTGTGAAGGTGTTGTCGAGAGTTGCTGAGAGTTGTCAAGTGTTTTTTTTTTCTTTCGCATTTTTGTGTTTTTGTACTAAGCCTTTTTTTATTTTTTTGAGGTAAGTTTGGTGGTTCGCTTTTTTTCTACTTTTTTAATGCAAAATTTTTTTATTTTTTTTTAATATATTTTATTTTTATATTTCAGTTTTTTTTTTTACCTTTTATCTCCTTTTGTCTGGTGGACTGCATTTCGAGTTTCGGGCTCATCTTTGTACGGTAAGTGTTTATTGAGATACATTAGACCCTGTTTATTGTTAACATTTATCATGTTTTTTAAGGGATCTCATTATGCATTATTTTTTGATTTTTGCCCAAATCATTATTTGGCCATCAAAAATGCGAAATGTCTTGCGTATATATTTTGCACAGCTCCTGTATGTGGCGTTAGTGTACCATTTAGTGGTCTTTTTTGCCCTCTATTGCGTATATTTTGCACAGCTCCTGTCTGTGGCGTTAGCGTACCATTTAGCGGTCTTTTTTGCCCTCTATTGCATATATTTTGCACAGCTCCTGTCTGTGGCGTTAGCGTAGCATTTACCGGTCTTTTTTGCCCTCTATTGCGTATATTTTGCACAGCTCCTGTCTGTGGCATTAGCGTACCATTTAGCGGTCTTTTTTGGCCTCTATTGCGTATATTTTGCACAGCTCCTGTCTGTGGTGTTAGCGTACCATTTACCGGTCTTTTTGCCCTCTATTGCATATATTTTGCACAGCTCCTGTCTGTGGCATTAGCGTACATTGGATTAATAGAATAAAATCAGACACTAACAACATCTGTGTAGTGCATGCATTTTTTATATTTTGGCCTTAGGCTTTTTTATTTTATTTTTGGTGTTTTTATTTATGTTAAATCTAATTTGTAGGTTTTCTTCAAGATGTCACTACTGAACCCTGTAAGATTCTTCTTAATGTGTCAAAAAGATAAGTATATTAACTGGTTTTTAGATTTAAGAAAATTAACTACATTGTCTAACATTTCAGATTGATGTTGGGCAAATTATAGTGGCAATGGTCCACGACTGTGACCAACCTGAATATCCTCCTAGGCGTAGGCATCGTAGGCGTGCAAGGCCCCAGATATTTAGAACACGTGTCACCCTTTTTGGAATGCCTGATGATGTGGTTTTACGGCGGTATCGCCTACCACCCCAAATCATCCTAGACACTCTTTCATTAATAGAGAGTGATCTTGAAAGGCAAATTAACAATCCAACAGCAATACCACCACTTACACAGTTAATGTCGGTGTTACATTTTTGTGCCTCAGGATCCTTCCAGACCACAGTTGGGATTGTTGCAGGCATTACCCAATCCTCCTTTTCAAGGATCCTGAGGGCGGTCATGGATGCACTGTTTAAGCACCTACATCATTTTATTAATATGCCATTGGATATGGGTTCCCTTAATGTAGTGAAGCAGAAATTTAACCAAATTGCAGGCTTCCCACATATCATAGGGGTTGTGGACGGCACTCACATACCACTTCAGCCTCCAGCAGCGCTGGAGGCCATATTTAGGGACTGCAAGCATTTTCATTCAATGAATGTAATGGTGGTATGTGATGCCTCCCTCCAGATCCTGTCCCTGAATGCCAAATATCCAGGAAGTGCACATGATTCATTTGTCATCCGGCAATCAGGGCTTTGGCACAAATTAAACAACCTACAAGCTGGTGACGGGTGGCTTCTGGGTAAGTGGTACCCCTAATTTTTTAAGCAAACACATTGACTTAGAAATGGTACTGAATGCTTGTTTTTCTTTACAGGAGACAGTGGTTACCCTTGCATGCCCTGGCTGCTCACTCCTTATTTGGTTCCCACACCAGGGCCACAAACTCAATATAATTCTGCATTTACTCCCACCAGGCAGGTGGTGGAGCATTGTATCTGCCTTTTAAAAGACCAATTTCGATGCCTCCACCGCTCTGGTGGCGACCTCATGTATTTGCCGGCTATGGTCTCCAAAATTGTGGTCCTGTGTGGGATTTTTCACAACATCACCATATGCCCCAATGCAGCCAGAGGATGCCTTGCCTGAGGATGGCCCCCCCGAGGTTGGTCGGAGGAGAGTGTCAGGGGGGGCCATAAGTGATGATGTCATTTCTCACTTTTTCAGGTATTTGCATTTCCTTGGATTTACATTTGTTGACATTGTGAAGACTGAAAATTATGTGTGTTTAATATCCTATGTTTCAAATTATAACTTTTTTTTTTTTTTTTTCAAAATCCAAACAACAGCCTTCTTACTTCCTAAAAATGCTCACCTGTGACATTAATGACTCCAAAATGACCTTTACACCTGGACAAATGTGTTTCTTACCTGATTTTGGGACAACATGTTGGCATGCACCATCTTCAAGCAGTTCTTGATTTTTTTTTTAAATTCTTTGTGTGTATTTGCTTTGTATTATGTTAAATTGTATAATAAACTACTTTTAAAATTATTTGCTTTCGTTTACCCGAAAAACCAGCAAATGGACAGTACCTTTTAACTTAATTTACAAGGTTTTTTTTAACAAATGTTACTTTTTGGGGCAAAACAATTTTAAAAACAACATAACAATTAACAACATTTTTGCATAGTTGGGCCTACTTTTTTTTTTTTTTTTAATTATTATGGGAGTTGCATGGATATTTTTGAAGAACTTAAATAATTACATAAGGAATTTTTTTAAAAACATTATGGAGTTATTGTCAATTGTTGAAATGTACAAATATGTCTTTAAAGTCTGGGAAACCACTTTTTTTAATATTAAACATTTACTTTTAAAGAATACTTACTCCAAAAAATTGGTATGCCACATTGTTTGCATTTTCATATGCTAAATCCATAAACCAAAATGTTTACACCAAAAATTTTGTAACAAAATGACCTTGTGAGCTAATTTTGGAGACAATAAATGAGATTGGTTTAAACAAACAGCTTTTATTATCAAAAGAAAAAAACATAATAAATTAATGTGACCATCAGCTGGACCAAATGTCCCCTCATTGACATTATCTGGCCCAAAATGGCTGGATCCCGCATCCTTGGGTCTGTAGAAAGACAAATATGAGTTTCAAAAAAATGTACATTTTTTAACAAATACATACAAGAAAAACATGATTATTTATAGTTAAATAAAGTTTACATGCCATGCTAATTTTGTTGCAAAACTATAGTGGTAACATAAATTTGCCTACATTACCAATTGCCAACAAAACAAAACAAAAAAAACATGAACATGAGAATAGTGGTTGGAACAATCACTTTGGGATCTGAATTAATCCTTACACCATTTGTATATTTATTATATTGTAGAAATGTAAACAAAAACAATGAAACTTGTAGTTGTCTCTGGCATATGTGGTTATTCTAAAGTTTATTTTGTTTAGAAACATGAATAAATTGTTCAAAAATTTAGTTACAAAAAAAAATGACAAAGAAATAAAAATGCATTTTTTAAAAAATTAAAAAAAAAACTAAAGCCGAATTTTTTAGAAAATACCAACCAAAATAAACAAAAAAAAAAAAAAAAGGACTGCCCTTAGATTGTAAGCAGGGATACAACAGTGTATGCATATAGGGCACATTTTTACACAATAATTGCAAACAAACACAAAAAAATACCAGCAGGTTCAGGGCCAGGTTAGCCCAGATCCTCTTCCTCCGAAGTGGGCAAGTGGATGGGTGAGGACGGGGGCGAAATGTCCGGGGGGCATAAAGGGGAGGGGTTGGTTTCAGGAGTGGGTGCATCAGGGGAGGGTGTGGGAATGTGGATGGGTAGGACATGGGAGGGAGGGGTGATTTGGATTTGGGGAGCAGGAGAGGGAGGGGAAATAAGGATGACCAGGTCAGGGGGGGTGGAGAAATTTGGGAGGGAGGAGATGGTGGGAGTTGGGGAGAGGGGTCGGGCACGCCTCTGTCTATGTCTCTGGATCCGCTCCAGACCTAAATGATGTATAGTTTGTAATATTAGCAAATATGTATACCTAAAAACATTTTTAATGTAAAACATTAACCAAAAAAAAAATATTAATCTTAAAAAAGAACAATAACAAGGTCTCATTTAGCCCGAAAAAAAAACATACTGCACACATGCACACGCATTAATGCAAATTTACATTAGCAAAGACAAAAAGTAACAACAGATTGTCCTAGATATATAAACATTCAAATATCCACATACGCCGATGGATCCTCATCCAAAGATGCGCAAGCAGGTGTGGGGACTGGCGTCGTAAATCTGACCACCGGCGTTCTAATTGGCCGATGGTCCGACGATATCCCATGGCCCGCAGCCTGCGCCGCACCTCCGCGTACGCCCGGTGCTTGCATTGGTTGGTGACGGGGGGTGGCATATCAGTTATTCGCCGATCTATCACTTCAGTGAGCACCAGCAGCTCAACCCGTGTAAAAGCACTGGCTCTCATGATGGCAATGGGGTTTTTTTTACACAAATCAGTTTTATTACAGGGACCCCTAAATTTTGATTGGCTAATGTACTTTCATATATAACATGAAGAATTCTATTGGTTAATGTGTGAGTCATGTGAACAACCCATAAAAATATATTGTGACTTATGATTGGCTTGCTGCATTTGGATGCGTTAGCAACAAACTGGAAATAAAACAATTACAAAATTTAAAACCCCCAAAAAAAGCGATTAAAAAAGCCAATAAACTGCCTTTGGATTGAAAAATAACAAGTTTGCCGTTAAAAGCGGACGAATTCTACGGACCAAAATGAACACAAAACAAACAATAAAGTTTATTGACATTCAAAAAAAAAAACAAGATTGAAAACTTTCGACCAACAAATAAGTAAATTAAGGTAACGATTGGCACCAATCAATTCACGGATGTTTGACGAAGGAAAAACAAGGCAATCGACAAATGACAGGCCTACTTCCGGTCGGAATTGTGCGAGCGAACACTTCATCCAAAAACGAGTAGTGCGCTTGCTATTTCGGACGCTCGTTAGCTAGAGGAGGGGTTGTGGAAATATGGGGCGGAAGACTCGCTACGAGCGACCACACGTGCGAGCGCTTGTTTTGCCATTTGGACGGATGTACCTCCTGCGGGCAAACGGCTGATAGTGTCCGGCTCTGAATCAGGCCCTTGGATTTTAAATCCGAATTTCAGGTTTTGGATTGCATAAATTACATGATTTTAGCTGTTTTTAAAACTTTTTATCTATTTTTTATTTAAAAAATCCAGATCCAAAACCAAAACACTTGAGCGTGGTTTGCAAAACCAAATCCAGATCCATAACCAAGAGGAAGCCAACCACCAGGGAGCAGAGTAGCAGACTAAAGTTGTTGTTTTTTAAACCTCATTAATAAACACCATTATCTCATGGGGACTATAGACTACTGGGAAAGCTGAGAAGAGGAAACTGAGGCAACAGTGAGTAAAGGGTCAACAAAATTGCACAGTTGAATATTGGAAACTGTTACCTGGTTCTTATGAATCTTCTTAAAAGCAATGCAAGAGTTAAAAAAAAACTGTGTAAGGCCCCGCCCCGCCAAAACTATAATCACCCCCAGACCTCTTAGGCTCGGTTGCTATGGGTAAATAGGGGGAAAAATAGCTATTTTCCTATAACCAGCACCAGGCTGAACCAGGTGGGGGCATAATGCCATAACAGGGGGACACACAGCATAGGGTCCTCCTGCCATCATATTAACCAGCCCTGAACTCAGGGTTAGCATTCCACAGCAAGAGGGGACCCCAAAAATAAAATTTAGTCCCCCACCCGGGGAACTACCAGCCCTTTTTTGAAAGCCCATGGTTATTCCCGGCTTCCCTGGTAGTGGATAGTGGGGAGTTAATGCTTAAATACGTTTGGAATATTGTTTGTTACAGGTTGACTACAAGTCCCAGGCAACCTGCCTCGGCATCCTGGCACTTGTGGAACAAGAAGTACCAACATGCCCGGATATTAAAGGCCCACTGGCACCTGTACTCCCCCTTTAATGGAAACATTTGAATAAATTAAATTTTTACCAAATCCTTGGGTGGCCCCCTCTTTGGTTTATGTATGTAGACATACATAGGTCATTGGACAATAAAATAAATGATCACCAATCATGGGAGAGAATTGACAGGTCATTCAGGAACACTGTCATAGGATTGAATGGGAAAGCGCTGATTGGCTAAAAAAGGACAGTTGCTATGGCAGAATCTGCTTGCAGCAAATCAGCACTTCCATAGTCATTCCTATGATAGTGTCCGCTAGTGACCAGTCAGGTACTGATTAGGCACTGTACAGTGTGTGTCTATGGGAATCGTGTTTTTGGGTGGTTATTTTGAAAGACCATTGGTTGCCTACTTGGAATGAAGAGGAGGTCATCCAAGGATTTGGTAAGTGTGTAATTTGTGTTTTTTATTTGTATTAAAAAAAAGTACTCCCATCATGGGAGTTCAAAGCAGTCTTCGATTCATCTCCTGACCTAACTCTGATCAAATTGTAAGCCCCGTGTAGAAGTCATTTCAAGACTTTAGCTCCTTTAATAGGATCGAAAAGCTCAGAGTTCAGGGGTAAAGGGTACCAATCATTAATGGTGATGGCGTTCAGACCCCGATATATGGTCTAAGCCCCTCATCTTTCTTTTTAACTAAAGAAGAGACCGGCTTCTGCTGGTGGGTTTGATCCCCTGATGAACCCTCACTCAAGGTTCTTCTTAATACAGTATTCTCGGATATTGCCTGAGTCAGGAGTGATAAAGGAAAAAACATTTCTCAAGGAGGCATTTTCTGAGGTAACAGATCAATGGGACAATCCCATTCCAAGTGGACAGGCAGCATATCTGCAGCTTTTTTGCAGAAGACGTCTTGGAATGCTTAATGAGGGCCTGGCATACAGTTATTTTGAGCAATGGTTGCACTCTGGATGGCGTTTTGTGGGGGAGTGATTTTTGGTAGACATTCTTGGAAACAGCAAGACCCCAGTACAAAATATTAGTTTGGTTCCAATCTAAATTGGGAAAATGCAGACATAAGCACAGGAGACCCAGAATAATCAGACTCTCTGTGGTAGGGAGCAAGTAGAAGGAGATTTGCTCCTGAAAGAGAGCTCCAACTTGCATGGTTAGGCACTAGGTCTGATAATGATTAGTAGCCGCAAGGATTTTACTACCATCCACACCAATTATGCTGAGAGTAGACACACATGGAACTCTGTATTCTTGAACTTTCTTGGTCATAATGAAGTCACCATTGGCACCAGAATCAAGGAAGGCCTCAAGTGGTTCAGTGGGTTTTTACCAAGTGTAAAGACACCTCAATAGTGAACTGAGACAAATTATTTTCTTTTGGGGTGTGTTGAACCGTACCTAATCTTACCACCCTATTTTCTGTTAGGCCTTCTAATTTCCCAGACGCTTAGAGCATTTACTGGGAAGATGGCCTGATTCCCCACAATATAGGCACAGCTTGTTTTTAAACCTCCTTTCTCTTTCCTTTGCAAGAAGACATGATCTCCCGACAGGCGTGGGTTCTTTGGGGGTTGTGGCAGGAGCTGTGAACTGAGGAGCCAACTTGAAAGTAAAGCAACATGACTGTTCTCTCTCTTGAGCTCTCTCCTTATGGCAGAGATATACCTTGATGCATAGGGAAATGATGACATAAATTTTCTGGATGCCAGATCATCCTCAATTTGCTCTGACAACCCCTACTCGAAGACTGCTACCAATGCTTCATTGTTCCAGACAAGCTCAGAGGTGGGAGTTCTAAACTGCACAGCTAAATGTCCAAAGGACTGAGGGCCTGATTCAGAAAGCAACGCACAGGAGAGAACGCACGCACTTGCCTGATGTTTTTGTACTGCGCATGAGTATACATCGCACTGCACATATACAAACTAGTCAGTGCAATCGGGTAAGCATATGCAGTCTACACGCAGAGTGTACGCAGACCCCATCCGATATTGATTGACAGGAAGTGCCATTTGTGGGTGGTGACAGGGGTTGGTCAGGTGAACTCAGGCGTGCCTGTGCATTGGGATGCCGTTTTAGGAGCATCCATAATTAAGCCAGTGTGGCAACGGACGCAGTGCACACAGGAAGTTGCCAAGATCCTGCGCGAGGTCTGATCAACCACTATTATGCAAATGTGGTCAATGGTTCTCGATGTTACCAATGTTTATTCTATCTTGCATACTGATCAGGCTTTGAGTAAAGGGAGATGGGTGGCTTAATATAGGGCTGGGAATCTGCATCTTGTGCTGCTGTCTCCGTGCGTATGAAATTGATTAGCATATTCTCGCAGTGGATGGGTGCGTGCGTCTGCATCCATGTGGTCTTTGCTTAATCAGGCCCTGAATTCCCTGTTTCAGACATAGAATAGCTGTTGCAGCTGAAGCTGCTTGACCAAGCTCATCAAATACTTTCTTAAAAGCTTCTAAGCAGTTGGTACAATTATATACAAATGGATCATTCCTTGGCCTTAGTCTATGCCAAGCCCTAACCAGATACCAAGGAGATATCGTAAGCTACTTAATTCTTTCAGTGAGGAAATTGGCAGCATGTAGCATAAACTGTATCCAGCAGAGATTCAGTAAGCTACAACTACTTTTGTGGTCCACATTGAATTTTGCAGGATTAGGAATCTGTAGTGGTTCTGATACTCCTGCAGCTTGAATGGGCACTGCTGAAAGTGGTGCAGGCTGTGCCTGAAGAGCCGCTGCATAAGAGTCTGCAGACACTGCAATTTCTAGGTATGGTCATGTTCTTGCTTCTCTACTCTGGAAAGGAGATGTTCCAAAAGTTCCTTAGGTGAGAATTTGCCAGCAACATCCCTGTCGTTATTGCCAGAATATAATGCCACAACTCTCCAGTGGCTTGGCTGTAGGATTGGCTGATACCAAAGACAATTTGCACAAGGATAGTACTGGAATGCTAGAGCTAGGAATTTGACCTAATACACTGGCTCTGTGCAGTGTCCAGAGACTCCCTTATATAGGAAGTAGATTTGAAACTGCCACTGGAACATGACATCATTTCAACGCGCGTTTCCACTTTAAGGGAGCTCTGGCCACCTGTCACGCATGACAGGGAGAGAAGGGGAGAAGCCAGCCAGAGGGGAATGCTGGCCACAGATTAATGTGGTGGGTACCAAATGACACCCATGTGCAGTAAAACAACACCGGCCACAGCCAAGGTACCACAGTGGGTACCAAAGGACACCCACCTGCAGTGAAACCACAGCCGCGCCGGGTGACTAGCACCACCAGAACCAGAAAGTGAGCTCCAAATTCCGGGCTCCGGTTCACTGTGACACTGACCAACTTCTAGACCCACCTCTTCATATACAGGAAAGGATGAAGAGCCTGGGGAATGGATGTTCTGTGCATACGTAATCGCAAAGCAATTGCATCGTGTGCGCAATTGCATGCACATGCATGCACAATGTCAAATAATTGCTTAATCTGCGTAAATTGTAGATTTGCGACCACTGCTGAATCAGGCCCAAATTACAATCATTTCAGAGACCCGGGATCACAATGAGATATTTGTTATGTGTCTTCATTCGCTTCCTTCTGATAGGAAGTTAGTCATTCACACCTTGTTAGTATTTCTGTGGATTTTATATGCTTTTACTTACTTTTGTTGTACAAATGAAATACTTATTAAAATTGTAACCATTATACCTGACCGGAACTATGCAAGATACTTTCCTAGTCTTATTTAAATGTGACCTAATGGTGGATGCTTATTTGTTTGACCAACTGAAATGGAGAAGGATGCCATCTTATTTTTCTGATGAATGGGCACTGCCCATTCCTTGTGGTGTGAATATTCTCTTCACTCTCCCTGGAAAAGTTATTTTAATCAGCTTATACATCTCCTATAGATAGTAAAAAATTTGTTTCCACCGTGGACTTTTCCTGTTCTCTTGGGAAACATTAGGAAACTGTTACATGCAGTGATGTGCGCTAAGGTGAGGCAGGTGATGCAGAGCCTTTCCTGTAATACTTAGGTATACTCCACAGTTTTTATTTTAAAAATTATTAAGAAAAAAATAAAGAAAATATTATAAATATCTTCTTTGCATTAATTTTTCTAATAATTTTTAAAGTCAAAACTCTTTAGTAAAAAGTGTATGACAGGTTTGTGACAGGTGAGGAACTGCTCCCTTTGTCTATCCTTTCCGCACATCCCTAATCAAATTTCCAGCACCATATACTGCTGCACCTATGTATAATGCCGACATGGAGATGTAGCAAGGCGTGCGGGTTGCCGACAGTAAAAATACTGGTGCCAGAAACCCGACAGCAATGGGATCCCAGCTCCTGGCTCCCAAATCCTGACTACCGGCATCCCAAAAGTATCAGGGGTTAGGAGATGGGCAGAGCCGACCCTAGGCATAGGCATTCTAAGCAAATGCATAGGGGCGACTGGAATGCCTAGGGGCATTCCAGGGCACTGCTGCTGCCCCCCCCTTCCACGATGCTGCCCCCTGAGTTGGTTTCAGGAAGGAGCACAGGGGGTAAGTATCCCCGAGCCCTCCTACCTGATTGAGCCCCCTGCCACAGATCAGATCACTATATTGATCCGATTTCTGGCGCTGCACATGTGCACCTCGCTGCCGCTGACAGCAGTGGCAGCCGCCGGCGCCACAGAGAAGTACTGGGCAGCTGAGAGACGGCTCAGCTGTCCAAGGACTTGTGAAGTTGCAGCCTGCGTTTCAGTTGCAGGTTGCAGGGAAGGAAGAGGCAGGAGGAAGGGAGGACACAGCCGCAGCCCGGCCTCTAAGTATGGAAGTGGATGACATGAGAGGAACATGCAGTAGGGATGGGCACATCGATTCACTGCACTGAGTTGAGCCTCATGGCTCAACTCAGTGAAGTGTCTCGAGACACATATCTTTAGAAAGAGCAAGTGCTGGAGCCAGCAGGGGAGCCAGTGACTCAGAGTGAGTCGCTAACAGCTCTGCCCCCTGCAGCCCCGTACTACAGCTCAGGGTTCTCACTGACTCTCCTGAGTCAGTGAACTTCCTGAGTCCTGGCTGTAGCTGTGCGACTCAGTGAGTTGCTGACAGCTCTGCCCCCCGCAGCCCAGCTCAAGCCTCTGCACTGACTCAGGAGAGATAGTGCACTGCCCTGAGCCCTGGCAGTAGCTGCACAACTCAGAGTGAGTCGCTGACAGCTCCACCCCCTACACTGCTGATCTGACTCAGTGCACAGAAGTATGATCAGGTCAGATCAGCAGTGTAGGGGGCGGAGCTGCCATTCACTAGCTACCACGGACAGAGAGGCTAGGGAGGTGGGTGTCTAGACTCACCAAACACTGAGTGACTCGAATCATTTACTCATCTGAATGATTCGAGTCAGTGTGTTGAGACACTCACTCACTAGCCATCTCTAATATGCAGTCTTTCTGCCAGGAATGGTAAGACAGATAGTTTATTAATTTTTTTACTAACTGCATTTAAAGACACTGGGTCCTATGTGTACAATATATATATATATATATATATATATATAAAAATGCAGCAGAGGTAGGCACTCCTATAACATTCTTATACTCGCCGTGGTGCACACTTGAAACATGGGTAAACAGCAGTAGTGGTGAGTGTCACTCTCCGGTCTTTTCATACACGCAATGAGATGCCAAGAGTCAGTCGCTGGGTCAACGTTTCTAGTTTATTATTAACTCGTCATCAGGACATACAAGTACAGTATAACCAACCTTACCTTAAATACCGTTAGTGTCACTCCTCGTGTATCGGTCACCCCGCGGCTCTGCTTCCGGCTCCCACTCGGTCTGCGTCACTTGACGCTGACGTCACTGAGGCCGTCACATCACCTGGGCAACAGAATACACACTACTCACTAACATTGAAAAAACGTTATCAACTATGGACAATACAAACAAACATTAAAAGACATGGTGGAATTGAACTGCTGTCCACCGTGAATCTATCTCATTGTATCCATATCACATCCATGCATTTCAATTATTGCATCTTAAATTATGAGCATAAATATAAAGTTTATACTTAAATATCTCCATAGACCTACTGAGATAAATGAACATGAGTACAGAGAATATGCTGGATAATATTCACAAGCACATCATTTATGTACTCGTTACTGATTATCCATTCTTTCAAAATAAAAAGTGCTAGACAATCACACAGACACATCTTACTATGACATGTTTAGAACCAGATACTGTATGGCATGTATTCCTGAAGCCACTTCATCTATACACTGTAATCTAAAACAACAATGAAATAAATACATTCAGAAAAATGCTGAGAATGTTAAATGGTCATTCAGACCTTTAGGTTTGACAGTATCCAGCATATAGATCCATTTTGTCTCCAGTTGTTATAAGGCTCTATGTCTATTACCACCCCGTGGGTCTATTGGTATGTGGTCTATAACCATATGCCTAAGACTTGCCATATTGTGTCTTTTCTCATAAAAGTGCCTGGCCACCGGTTGTTCCGATGGTTTACCACTAAGTGCCATCCTAATGGCAGATCTATGTAATGACATCCGCTCCTTAAAAGAACGGATGGTCTTGCCTATATAATAAAAGCCACACGGGCACTTAATGAGATAGATAACAAAACAACTGAAACAGGATAATGGATATTTGATGTTATATCTACGACCTGTGTGAGGGTGTGTAAAGAACTTCCCTGTAATCATATGTCCGCATGTTACACATCCCATACACTTATAGCACCCTCCACTTTTTTTACGTACATTAGTAGAACTTGCCACCAGGTCTGTTACATCAGACCTGACCAACAAGTCCCTCAAATTTTTATTCCGCTTCAAACAGGATCTGATGGTAAAGTTCTTAAGGCCCTTAAGTTCTTTGTCGTAATACACTATGGGCCAGAGTGATCATATGGAACTATTAATTCTCCCATTAGCAGAATTAAATCTGCGTGGCCAATTAATTTTATTTTCACTGATCTTACTGGTATCATTCCTTTTTTGTAACAAATCTCTCCTAGGTATTGTATCCACTCTATGCCTCGCTTGTTGGATAGAGCAATTTGAATAACCTCTAGTTATGACCTCTTAATGCTCTATGACTCTGCCCACAGTGGGCGGTTCGAAACATGAAACATAGCCAGTGAAGCTGCATGGAGCTGTGACTGACAGCCAGGACCAGCCTTTCTGTGTTCTAAACACAATGGCAGTGACCGCAAACCACTGTGTGACTGGTCCCCTGCCGCTGGGTGTTGTCCATACATCCATGTGCCAGCCACGCTGTGCCACCCTCTAACACCCAGCCCAGCCAGCCCTGCTTCAGGAGTCGGACCTGGCTCCTCTGTGCACTGTGTGCATGGCTCCTCCCACCACTTATGTCAAAGATAACTGAAATCGCTGCTGCTGCACACTGCCTGCACCTGCCCTGTCACCTACTGAGCATGCGCAACAAGTTGAAAAGTCCTATCTCTACAATGGCTCATTCTTGAGGTAATAGTTTAAAAACTGTAACTGTCTAATTTACCTGAACCACAAAAGTCTAAATTCCACCTCTACCCTGAGTTTTGCCTTCTCAAAACTCCCCCTTAGACTACTGCAGAATCGGGTTCAAAATTCACAATGTCAGAAAAATTTAACAGTTGGAGCATTTAGATTACTCCCAAATCCAATTTTTTTATGTTTTTGCCCTGAAATTTGGTATGCAGAACCCAGTTACAGTTCTACCTGGCCATGCCAAATTTCAGATCCGTACCTCCTATAGCTTTTGAGGTGTAGCCCCTTGAACAACCTGCCCCCCCCTTCGGAATTCTCTATGGAGAAATCCTTTTTTAAGATGCAGCCTTAATATAAGGGCACGACTTTGCCCTTATAATAAATATATATATATATATAAAATATATATATATACAATTGTAGGCTTATGCACTGTCCTTATATATTCATCCTGGGTGTGCTCTTTCATGGAAGTATCCACAATTGATACCTCTGCAAACAAGTCCACAAAGTGAAGGCACTACTCCTTGTTTCAATATTCTTATCACAAAACGTATTTATTCACCACCCAGTAAACACAACACCATCACTGAAGCATATTGTCCATCCATTGAAAAATGCATGTAAAGCAGTTCATGTAATAGTCAAGATACTTATGATATCAATGTCCTCAGTTGCATAGACTGTATGTCCTCAGTTGCATAGACTGTATGTGTGTATTCTAATGAGCACACAATTCTGTGAATTAGCAGCTCCACCATTTTGTGAGTGACAGCAATCTCATTCTGTGAGAGCGCTGAATCTGCTGTTAACCACAGGCTGTGATGGCATACCATATCTGTATTGCGCAAGGAACACGTCCATTAAGGCGTCAGCCTCAATCATCGTAATTTCATTGCTTTTTGAAGTTTGAGTGGCAGAAAATTAATAGGTTTTGTGAATTTTCAGATAATCTCTAAGCAGCCTTAATGGGACATGTGAAACCGTGAGGTTTTTTGTCTATGGAATTTCATAGACAATATGTGGAAACCTCTGGGGCCAGAGGAAAAGGGAATTTGGATGATCGACAAAATAACATACGTACTAGTATACAATAATTTATATGGTACGCATACCAATTAATATTAGCTTATCTGTGAATCGGAAATACTACACTATATATTTTTTTCTCTCTAATACGAGCCTTTTCCATCAAGGTCCCCCCTTACACAAGAACTCCGGGTCCAGTACCATCTACATCTCTTTGACAGAGTTTTCTGATAAGCCTTAAAGAACTTTTATTTGGTATGCACACTATTGTTATTTGAGCACGGGCACATTAGTTTGTAATTTATCACACTATTGGGCACATGTCCTTTCCACCCCAGTTTTCCAGATCACATTTCATCTGATTGCCATACAGATATATGGAAAGGACTGCTGCCTCCTCATACTAGAACAATCTAAGTGTTTGATTGGATATTTATTCTACTTTTAAGACATTTGCACCATAAGAAACATTCAGGGTATCACACTGTGCACGATTAAGGAACTACAACCTCCATATATATATATATGATCAGTATGATATGCCGGCTGCTGAATAGACCAAAGCCCGATCGCTGAAGATACCGACAGGGGATGTAAGTATCCTAGCTCTCCCCCTCTCCCCCCCTCCAACCCTCTCTTAGTGGTGCCTAACCCTAACCTCCCCCCAGTGGTGCCTAACCATAACTTCCCCTCAGGGATGCCTAACTCTAACCCCCCTCCCTGTAGCCTAACCCTAATCCTCCCCGGGGGGTGCCTATCCCTAATCTCCACCCAGGATTGCCTAAACCAAAACCCCACCCTCCATCCCGGGGAAACTAACATATTTACCCGGGTGTGGACGTTTCGACAGTCCGGCGTTCGGGATGCCGATGCCAGTATCCTGTTCTCCTTCAGGATATATCGGCATCAGCATTATGTTGGGCAGCGAGATTCCGGCGTCGGTATATGGACAGCCGGTGGCATCCGTCTGACGGCAATATAACTATATCCACGTATAAACACTTAGGGCTCGATCCAATTAGGTACGATGTATCGTTACAATGGCACGGCACATCTAACCCTTCGCAGCCCAACTTGCCACTGAATTCGCCTGAATTTGCTTGCTGCCCAAGCATGGCCACTGTCACGATGACTCGCACACGCAAGTACATCGCATCTAATTGGATCGAGCCCTTATTTTGCTGGTGGGATTTTCTGTTAGGTGGCACCAGTCAAAATTTTGCCTAGGGCACCAAATTGGCTAGGGCTGGCTCTGGGGGAGGGTTAGGGTTAGGCGCCAAGGAGGGGGTTAGGGTTAGACACTAAACTATGGGGGGCAGGTTAGCTTTCGGCACTGGCAAGGGAGGGTTAGGAGCAGGGGTAAGGGTTAGTGGTAGGATACTTGCATAATGGTGTCAGAATGCCGCTGTCAGTATTCTGACTGGTGGCATCCCGACCACCGGGATCCCATACCCAATCCCCCACATGAACCCTCGGGTTCATATATGTCTGGCTCTGATAGTAGTCAGTGCCTCCTACTCTGATACTAGCCAGTGCCTCCTCAGCCATTTACCTCATCACATGTCACTTATTACATGGATTTTCAACAAACAACATTTTTTTTATGAATTCTACACTACAGTATGTTCTTTTTTTTCCTTTTTTGTTTCTGTTATTTTGCATGAGAACTGTTTTGATAGAATCAGAGACTCAGGACCTGATTCAGGTTGGATCGTAAGGCTGATTACGCACGCAAACAGTCAATGTTTGCATTCTGCGCATGAGTATGCATTGCAGTGCGCATGCGCAAGTGCCACTGCGATCGGGTATGCAAACGCAGCAGACATGCAGCGGCACAAGAAATGATTGACAGGAAGCACTGTTTGGGGGTCGAGAGGGGGGTGGTTGAAGGAACGCAACCATGCATGTGCATTTTAATGCCGTTACAGGGGAGTGTATAATTAAGCCCCTGCAGTGGCATACACAACCAGAGGTCTAGGTGCATATGGGTCGTATGTTACTCGATGTTAACAATGTTTTCGCTGACTTGCCTATGTATGTAATGGGAAGTGGGAGGCTATATTCATTTGCATATTTTCGCAGTGAGCGGATGAGTGTGATTGCAGACTTGCGATCCGTGCTGAATCAGGCCCTCAGGTCATAGTAACCAATCAGATTCTACTTATCATTTATCTCTCACCTTAGATAATAGCTAGAATCTGATTGGTTGCTATGAGCAACAACTCCACTTCTAAAACCCGCGCTTTAATAAATAAATATAACCCTCAGTGCTGAATGCAACATACAATGTTATTATGATGGCAAATGTCATAACCGTTTAATACTGTCCATGTAGAATTTGGAAGACTGCATCATTTGAATGGTTTTAAAATTTAATTTGATTTTTCTGAGCCACTCCCAACTCAATAAAGATGGGCCTCCATTATGCAGCACATATAATTAAAGTCTGTGGACTTGGTCTTTGTGTATAAGATTCACATTGGCAGAAAGACTTCACCGGTACACATACAGAGCTCAAATTATGTTTTCCTCAATGAGATATGCAAGAACTAATGGTCATAATCAGTTGTATTAATTAATTAAGAGAAATGATGGACTGCTGTCTAAATCCATTTTTAGTTATATTCCATCCACCTCAGGGAAAATATAGATCATTTGGTAATCTTTTCCTTTAATGCTATTCAGCTGCATGTAAGACATTTCCTTTTCAGGATCAGAACTGTCAGTGTAGTCCGTTTCATTGTCGACTATTTGCTGCACGCTGTACTCTCTTTTTCTGGTGCTGATCTTGGGTCAGAAATAATTTTCGGGCCTTTCTGTTATAGTTCAGCTGCAGCCCTTGCTGTGTTTCATGGAAATAGCTAGGGTCAGAACCCTGCCTAGCGTTAGTTCAGGTTCGGACACCAGTCTTTTCTAAATACTTTCACTAATCATGTTACATACTAATTGGCCTCTAAGGGCAATAGTTAGTCCCCTTCAAAGCTGGACGTGCTCTGATAATTTTCTTAATTCAGACAGTTTATTATGGATTTGCCCTAGTACTGACAATGTCTATGAAACCAAAATCTCTGTGAAATCACTAAAGACTGTGGATTTAAAATGCAAAATGTCCACAACAGCCTTAAAGTACTTATTAACAGGTTTCAATATAGCCAATAGTGTGCAATAAACTATACGTCTTGGGGCCTCATGATACTCAGTAAGACTGCCACTTTCCTAGCTTGCTGAATATCATTGGCCAGGCAGTGTAATAATTTCACTCTTTCTATAAATGTGTCCCAGTCCTCTATATAATTCTTGTAGATCAGAAATTGCATTTATCATGCAGCCTACAATATACTCCTTCACAGGCTCAGCAAGCCTTACTGCTGATTGCATAATGCAATGATCAGTGACATTCAGATGCTTCCTGCCTCTTGCAGCTCACATAGTCCCACCCACAGCAGCCGCCACCTTTGGGGAGATATTTCCTTCTGAGTGCACACACCCCCACGTCCTCACATCCCCTCCTCCTCGCTGCTGTACAGGGGGCGCAGGTGGCCACACAAGAAGACTATGGACCCTATTCAATTAGCGGCGAAAACTGGCATTTTTTTCGTCATAGGCGAAAACGGCCTTTTTTTTTCGCCAAAAACTGCAATATTTTCACCATAAATCAGGTGAAAACGTAATTGGCGAAAGAAAAACTGGAGATAAGTTTTTTCCATTCCAGACCAGGGGCTCTATTTACTACAATCCGCATATTGAATGCAGATTGTAGTGTGATATTATCGACTGAATTCGCATTGCAAATTCAGGCAATATCACAGGGATTTACTACAAATCCCTTGCAGGGACAGAGCTAGCGAGAAAGCTCTGTCCCTGCGAATCCCCTCCGCACACTAGTCACGGTATTTTCACAAAAAATACCGTGACAAAGTGCCCGCACATGCACCAGCCGCTGCTGCTACCCCCTCCAACGCTAAGCCCCGCCACCCGTGATCGCGGACCACTTACCTGCATGATCCGGGCATCCGGTGATGTCCTCTATGCGTCCGGTCAGGTGATATCCCATACCGCACTGGGACCCGATCACCTGATGACCAGGCCGCAGTGCAGCATGGGAGACCAGCTGACCGGAGGGGAGACATCACCGGAGGCCCGATCACTGGTCCCTGGAATCAGGTAAGTAAAACATTCTTTTGACAATATTTTTTTCTTTTTTTACAGTAATCAGCTTGCGGTCTGTTTAGACTACACAGCTGATTACTGGGACCGACTCCCAGCTCTGCTCTCCCCGTTAGAGCGGAGCAGGAGTCCGGTAACCGGGGGAGACCCTGGATAACGCCACCATTGAAAATGATAAGAAGCTATTTTTTTTCCAGGAAATTACTGATCCACGTAAATTGGGGCTATGTTAAAATGGGTGCAAGTATATTTTCGTGTTGTACAAATGCAATTTTAAAAACCATATAAAACCGCCTGCTGCGACCACGTGCGATGTTTAAAATACTTCACACATCCATACCGTCCCCCGAAAAATCAGATCTAATAAATTAAAACCATTTTCAACTTTTTTTCTTTTGCCCAAAATTTGCGCAGTCGTTTTTCGCCAATGTGCGCAACTTACGAAATTAATTTTGGGTCATTTAACATTAGGGGGGGGTTTCCAAAGGGTTCTGAAAGAAATCCCCACATTTTTAGCAAAAAATAGGGATTTTGCATTTTTTTCACCTGGTCGGGAATGGAGATAAAAACTTATCTCCAGTTTTTTTTCGCCAATTGCGTTTTCACTTGTTTTTTGGCAAAAATATCACAGTTTTTTGGCGAAAAACAGCCATTTTTGACGCTCATTGAATATGGCCCTAAGTCCCAATTAGCAGCTGACCCAGGCAGGGCTTCACTAACAATCTTGGGCCTGGGTAATTAGTACCCCCTCCCAACCCTCTCAGCACCCCAGCTGCTTGATACAGTACATCAATACTTAAGCTGCTTCTGTCCCCAATTTCACTGAGCTTTCCTCTGCTCCTCCCAGAAGAGAGCACTGAAACATTGGAAACTATTATGTGGCCTTTATAAAAGCTGGGCCTAGAAGAAGCTAATACATATTGACAAGAGAGTGACAGTTATAACACATCAAAATTATCATGATCATATAGGATAAGCATTTGCTAACAAAGAAAAACTGATAGTTGACAGTTACCTTCAGTAAAAAGAATAAAGCAGTATGTATAACTGCATAGTGTTTTAATATGTTACATTCCGAAATGTAAAGTTAATTTCTTTGTGGAGAAAAAAATTATTATTACTATTATTGTTATTATTATTATTATTATTATTATTATTATTATTATTATTATTTTAACATAGAGCACAGTAGCAGTATTTTTACGCTGTTTATGTGAAGGTTTCAGAGCGCTACTTTTCTGAGAGCTCTCATGAGAGTAGTGCAAATTGCACTGTTGCTGATGCTGGAACAGCCACTGTCCTTTGAAGTCCCATGCTGTGCCAGAGTGTATCAAGGCCATGTAAACCCCTTGATGCTGCCTCATGCTGTGAGCCTCCTTTGCACTGTGTCATGTGTCATGATGGCTTTCCCACAATGCTCTCTTTAGTTCAGTGTCAGAGAAAGAGAACAAATAATCTCCTGCCGTCACAGCCAAACATGCTCCCTGCAAGGCAAGGGAGCTGACTGAGTTCTCTATAGCTGAGGCAAATACACTCATCCACAGCGTGCTTTACATTTCATTTGAGCTCCTGAATTTATATAAAGTCTAACTGACTGTCTGATGTACAGCCCACTGCAGCACTCACACTACATACCTGTTTTCAAATAACAGATATATTTTATCAAATAGGCCTTAGACCTTTAAATAATAACATTCACAGGAGGGTGTAAATATTGTTTCACAAACATACACACTGTACTAGTATTTGGAATCAACAGCAATGAAAAAGACAGTTTTTCTCTTTACATCCACACAGTACATTAAGTTACTTTACTTTTTTATTAGGAATACATATACAGAAGGACCATAATTAATTTAGACTAATGGCCGCATGAAGAGATGAGAAAGCACCAAGTTATAGGCTCTAACCCTTCCCAGACCTGTAAAAGCAAGACAGTGCTAATGAAAAGGTATTTTTAATTAATAATCCAAATAGAAAACAATTTAATAAAATCTACTTAATCTCTAAAAAGCACATTGAGACCTTATTGCACATTGCAAATGTATAAAAGGATTCTGATATCTCCAATAGCTAGTTTAGTATATTTCCTTAACCACTTAACTGACGAATTTCTCTGCCAAAAACCGCTCCAAAATTGTCAATTTTTTTAATTAGCAAATTATGTTAATAACAGCTATTTAAACTTAATTCAATATATATTTTTTAACAAAAATGTAAAATCATGATTAAATAGCTATTAATTACATAATGTGATAATAAAAAAAAAAACATTTCGGGGACGTTTGTTGAATAAATATAGAATATTTTTTTCAAAAAACACGTGGTACCTGGCGGGGAAATGGACAGGTGTGTGTGTAACATAAATATATATACCTATACCCACACATGCACACGAGGGGTGACGGTGGCATATATAAAATGAGTATGCATATATATATATATATAGATATATATAGGTGTATATGTGTACACATATAGATATGTACACATATATGTACAAGTATATATATATATGTGTGTGTATATATATATATATATATATATACTCATTTTATATTTTGTATATGCACATTGCCCGATCACTGTGGCCAGCAGTGATCGGGAACATTGAGGGAGAGGCGGAGCTACTAAAGCTGCTGTCTGCTTCTAGTGCAGACACAGCAGCAGTAAATATGCCGGCCTGAAGGGGGGAGGTCCCGGGGGCAGGAAGCAGCGCAGGCATGGAGGTGCTGCCAGCAGGACATAATGGAGCAGCTGCAGCGGCTCCTAGGAGCCAAGGCTGCTGCTTCCATTGAACCTGCACCGGGAGGGAGTGAACTGGCTGCCCGATCATGGCTGGACAAAGCAGCAGCAGCGGCTACCAGGGGCCGCTGCTGCTGCTTCAACGGAAGTAACGTCAGCTGTCTGGTACTGACTGGGCAGGCGCTGGCTGGCCACACTTCCTCGGGGGCTGCTTCACTGTGCAGCCATTGGGTAATCACAGGAGGCAGGTGCTGACTGCCCTTCACTTGACCGAAGGCTGCTTTTCGCCTACAGCCGCCAGGTAATCACGCGTGGGGGGGTTGGCGCTGGATGGCTACAGTACCCCGGTGGCTGCTTCACTCCTACAGCTGCCGGGTACTTGCAGGGGGGCAGGGCACTGGATGGCCACACTTCTCTGGCGGCTGCTTCACTCTGAAGTCGCCGGGTACTCTCAGTGGATGGCGTGCTGACTGGCAGAAAGGAGCAGTCGCTGGGAGAAGGGTGCTGCTGGGATGCCGAATCACTGTGATCAGCAGTGATCGGCAGGCACTGTGGGTATATTCTAGCATGCAGAGGAGCCGGAAGGTCCCTCTGAGAACGGCGGCTGCCCTAAAATTGTCTTCTGGCAGCCGCCCACTGAGCATTTATGACTGGTTGTATCAGATACGACCATGTCAGGGAAAGCCCAGTCTGGTATGGTCGTATCTGATACGACTGTGCCAGGCAAGTGCTTAAAGACTTCCAAAATTAATATGTTAAAAATGTAATTTAACCGAACCTTGCAGCTATATTATCAAATCATTCACCAAGATACATCAATTGTGCTCCATGTTAGTCTTGTAAATAAGGACACGGTCTATGGTATTAGTTATGGAAAGCAGTTTAGTGGGGGAAAAAAGGAGAGTCTCCTAATAGGCAGTCTGATATTCTTTGCCCACAAATGTAGAGATTTGTCACTCCTGATTGTTAGTGTAATCAGATGCTAGTAATACAAGCAGCTTTAGTGTGTAAGCTAAGTCCATTTAGCAAGCAGACAGGACCATACAGTTTTTATCAAAGTCCATAGGCAATAGGACTTTTTACCTCCTGGCTGTTGCCATAATGTTAATTGGACTCCACAGCTGATGTCCCAACTCCGCACTTACTGTACAGTACTGCCACAATCCAGAATGTGGTTAAAAGCCAGCTGGTAGCTTTCAATCTCAATACTTAACGCGTTTCTCCATCTTAATGTACCATCAGTGGCTTCCTCAGAAGTGTAAGTCTGTAATTATTCAATTCCGGTTTATATCACATAGTTTGGCGCTCTACGTATACACCTTTCATAAAACTCCAAGCCTCTTTATAGAGGAGAGTCTATATGCATGTGCGGGGACATTCTTGCATTCCATCTTGCTTCTATGTATTTTATTATTACAAAAGTTAGTACATGTGGGGCCGTTCGTGCATTCCACCTATCTCTGCATGCGTTCCACTTATCCGAAAGTGATTCATCGATCGGGAAGAGTATTTTCTTCATTATTTGTCATAATATATGTATTAGCACATAATGGCACATAACCTGATTAATACAGATGGTGGCACATAATGCATTTACTAGAAAAAAAACAGAATAATATAGTAATCTGTCATAATCACCATTATCACTCATGTCAACATCATAAATATTATTTAGTTATTCTACAAATATATCCAATAACTATTAATATTACAAATTCTAGAGATAATCAGTTTCCAAGGATATAATATTCTTATACTTGGGTGGCGGGATGGGTAGCATATCCCAAAGAACTCCTGCTAAATAACCGTGGCTCCTTACACAGATAAATTCATATAGTGTTTCATATGTATCTATATACTAAATTACCTTATTTTAAGGGAGCAAGAGCGGAAGAGATTGTTTCCCTACATACGTCAAGATACAGGTCATAACCCGGAGGAGCCTCCAGTTCCATGGCCTATTATCGTGACCCACAAACGGGAAACCACTATCTATACTACTCAACTATGTAGGGATGACAGACTTATTTGGTACACCATATATATTACATATAAATATATAGATGTGTATAACCATGTGAACTTTTATCTAAAGAAGTAACTAAAGTGCACAAGGAAAGAAAAGGTACAATCATAGGATAACTAAATATTATTAAGCTCTACGGTATCACTCAGATCCCTGGGTACCAATGTACCCAGCCTGTATATCCAATATGCTTCTCGTTTACAAATCGTTCTAAATCTGTCTTCTCCGCAGCTTGTCATTCTAACTTGTACTATTGCCTTTACTCTCACATTATTTAAACTTTGCTTTTGGCATTGCAGAATGTGACTTGAGAGTGGATGTGTTTTTACCCTTCTCCAGATATTTCTGCAATGTTCCATAAAGCTTGTGTGTAATGTACGTGTGATACGTCCAACGTACTGTTTACCACATCCACAGGTGATAAGGTATATAATAAAGGAGGCAGAGAGCAATTCATAAATCTTTTATCTGGAAACACTCATTGGTCATGCTAGAACTAAAATATGTGCTTTTTCTAGTTGCTTGCTGACAAGTACTGCATAGAGTTTTTCCACATTTGAAAAACCAAACCGGTCTGTCCAGAAGCCAAGAAGTCTTTCCTTCTGTTATTTTTTCTCCTTTCTAAATAACTAGATTCTAGTTTTGACCTTAAATTTTCCGATTTTCTAAAAATCACCAGTCGACCTGGGTGTATTTCTTCTTTTAAGAGATCATCCAATAAGAATAATAATAAGGTGTTTTTGTTAATGATTATCTTGATGTCCTGTGAATGACTATTGTATTGAGTGATGAAAGAGCTAGAATCTTCTCTTCCATCTACATATTTCCTTTCTCTATGCTCAGAATTACATAATACTTCCTATCTATATTGCTAGCTTTCCAATATGCAGACTGTAATATATCATTAGGATATCCTTGTTCTGTAAATTAATTCAGAAGAGCCACAGCTTGTCTTTCAAAGGTATTTTTAGATAAGCAATTACGTCTTACTCTAAGTAATTGACTATTCTGAATATTATCTTTCCACCCCTTAACATGGGAACTCCCATAATTTAAGTATCTGTTGTGGTCGAGAGGTTTTACAAAAGTTTTGGTTACTAAATTATTTTCACTCACCGACAGTGCAACATCCAAGAAATTAAAAGAACTAGGGGTCTATTTATCAAGCAGTGAAAAGTGTGGAGAAGTGAACGAGTGGAAAAGTTGTCCATAGCAACCAATCAGCTTTCAAGTAGCATTTATCAAGTACAGTCTATAAAATAATAGGTAGCAGCTGATTGGGTGCTATGGGCAACTACTCCACTTGTTTACTTCTCCACACTTTTCACTGCTTGGTAAATAGACCCCCTAGTGCTAAACGTGAAGGTGAATTTCAAACCAAATGTGTTGTTATTCAAACTATCCAAATAATAAAAAGGTTATCTACATATCTGCCAAAGAGGATGAGGTTCTACAAATTTGTGCTACAAATTGTGAAAACTTGTCATTGGTTAGAGCCAGAGGAGCTGCCACGCTCTGACCAATCTAAGTGGGCCCCAATCATTTCTATGAGAGTGTCCATGACTGACCGCTTATTCTCATCAGGCTCCTATAGGGAGAAGTAGCATCATCTATTTGTTTTGCCAAGTACCCTTGGATGTCTACATGTACTGAAGATGGCCAATCCCTTAATTTTAAGTAAGTACTTAATGGGTCTCGGGGTGTTTTATTACCATAAAGCTGCTTTGAAATTTGCCGTGTACAGATGTGTCCTCTTGCATCTAAGCCATGACTGGGTATGCATGCTGCATTCACACCTGCGACTCCATAGGATTGCATGGTGCAAATGCAGCGTCAGGCATGGTGTAGCATTGCGGCTGCAGCTAATCGCATGGCGTGATGTGTGCTCCCTTTTGCAGCACGATCGGCAAAGATGCAAGAGGACACATCTGTATGTACTGTTTTTATTTTAACATTTCCTTTACAGGAGCACAACAGGCATCAGTAAACCCTGTCTGCCAGGTCATAGTGGCACTTGTGGCTCTCGTAGACCCACCCTGCCCTGGCAACCAGGAAAGGACAATATTATTAACAGTATTAATTAAATAATTATTACCTCTGTACCCAAAGCCCAAGGGGTAAAGGGAAGAGCCTAGTTCTATAGTCAGTAGGCTGGTTGTACTGGGGGGGCGCACATTTTTTTGTGGGTCCCACCCCCCTAGGCAAACCAGCCCTGGTGCCAACTGGACAAAGGCAAACCAGCCCTGGTGCCAACACTGATAGTCTCCCCTTTATGGTTCTGCCAGCCCTGACTGCCCATCTAAGTGCCGCTTTATTATTATTATTGTTTCACATTTTTTAACACATTTCTACATATAGGAGTCTGCACAGATCCTAGGGATCTTTTATTTCAGTTTCTAAGTTGATTTGAGGCCACAGAATTAGCTCCAGTTCATTACATCCCAAACCTTGAATTGTTTTCTCATTGCTACACTTTAGTAGAGTACTGAAGCAGCAACTACAATATATAACTGTTCAGCCCTATGGATATATACTCTTCTTTTAAGATACAGGGGTCTATTTACTAAGCAGTGTTAGGGGACAGAGTGAAAAGTGATTTGGTGCCAGCCATTCAGCTCCTAACTGTCATCTCACAGGCTGTGTTTGAAAAATGACAGTTGCATTCTGTCTCCTAACACTGCTTAGTAAATAGACCCCTGAGTGGGAAATGTAATGAGCAGAAATTAGGCAGACTGGTATTGATGAATAAAAATCAATGCTTTAAATCCTACAGGAAAAAAATTGTCAAATATTGATGATTTTGACAAATTACGATTCAATTAGCACACAGCAACTCGCCCCTCAAGTAATTGTGGCTTTGGCCAGGAACTAGCCTTGCCCAGCCATTAAACTACTCACCAGGCTCCCCCAAGGGGTTACTCAGTCAGGTCAAAGGGAAGTCACAGGTTGCTTCTGCTCTGCAGCCACTGTTGCTGCACGCACTGTCTTCCTCACTGTGGCAGTCTCATCGGTGTCCCTTCCTAACCTCCTCACATGGGATGGAGTTATTATACCTACAGCAAGAATCCTATATGACTAAATCCCGGCGCCGGAATGCCATTACCCGGCCAAAAAAACAGCACCATAATACCACCAGTAGTATAGATTTAGCCCGCCCGGATGCCAATTGTAAGTACAGCAGGGCTGGTTAGGTCTTAGCCGTGGGCGTGGAGGTTTAGGTTTAGGCGCCGCGGGTGGGGGAGGTGGGTTTAGATTTAGGCTAGGGGAGGGGGAGGTTAGGGTTAGGTACCCCCATGGAGTGGCTTAGGGATAGGCACCACTGGGGGGGTTAGGGTTAGGCACTAAGGGAGGATGGTTAGGTTTAGGCACTGGGGGGAGGGTTAGGTTTAGACACTAACAGGGAGGGTTAGGGTGGGGGGTAGTGTTAGGATGAAGGAACAGAGGGTTAGGGATAGAAGGGAAAAAGGGGGTGGTTACCATACTTACCAGACCCTTGTCGGGATTCTGAGCATCGGGATGCCGCTGTCGGTGTATTGACAGCAGGCATCCCGACTGCCGGGATATCATACCGATTCCTCTCACACAGCTAAGGTTACAGGTACCATGAATCTGTCTCCACAGGATTCTAGCTTTCTCTTCCCCCTTGTGCAGAGAGATCCTATCCATCCAACACTACACTCTTTGGGGCATAATCAATAGGCTGCGAGAATTGCAAAAAACCTGCACCTGTGAGGTTTTTCCAGCAGGTGTGGGTTTTTTGCTATTCTATTAGGTGCGTGTTTTGTTTTAAAACACGTGCCAGGAGGTATTTTTTACGCACCTCCTGAGCAAGCGTGATGTTTTCTAAAATCAATGATTTTAGGAAAAATCACTGGGACTTGCTGTGACACCCCTGCGCCACCCCCCCTGAAAACGAATTAAGCAATTGGAAGTATCCAATTAGCTAAATTAGTCCTTAATTACTTACCTTCGGCAGTGCTGTCTTCTTCATCCTGCATCGGGAGCCAGTTCTTCTGCAGCAGGGGGTGAGTATGTCAGTGTGTGGTGTATGTAAGTGTGTATGAGTGACTGTGTGTGCATGAGTGTGTGTCCTGGTGTCAGTGTGCCCCCCCCCAGTGTCACTGTGGCCCCCCATATTGTGCGCTGGGAGAACTACATCTCCCAGCAGCCCTTGCCCTACCCACCAGCCCCTGGGACTCCCAGCAGCCGCGGAGACTACTGGAGACCGTCTGTAAGGTAAGTGCTTTTTTTTCTGTAAAAAATACCCGCCGCAAGGTTTTCAGAACTGAAAACCCCACGACCAGTATTTTTGGAATTGAATACCGCGGGTATCGGGAGCGCACATACCCACTGTATTTCTAAATTGGGCGCGAGGGGCGCAAGGTTTTTACCTCGCTAAACCTCGTGCCCAATTGGATATGCTCCTTTGTCCTTCAGTTGTCAGCACTCCCTCTTGTCACAGGAACACTCTGAAGCTGAACTGACTTTACATGCCCCAAAGGTGTACTTATCACAACCTCTGGGGTCCTTATTGTGAAATCCATGCATGCAACCCTGAATCAGTCCCTGTGTGTGTAATAGGAGGGTGAGGGTAACCAAAATGGGCTCCAGTGCAAATTACAAGAAAATGTCAGATGACATTTTCAGAACATAAGCACAGATCCTGCAACACTTTTTGCTAATATGTAGCAAAAAGCATTTTTTGCTACATATTAGCAAACAGTGTTGCAGGATCTGTGCTCATGTTCTGGAAATGTCATCTGACATTTTCTTGTAGCTTGCACTGCAGCCTATTTTGGTTACCCTCACCCTCCTATTACACACACAGGGACTGATTCAGGGTTGCATGCATGGATTTCACAATTTTTGGCAACTACTTTAACTGCATTAACTACTTTCACCTGTGGATGGATGGGGCGGTGGCATAGATGAGACCAACTCAGAATACTCTGGTGTATATTTACTAAAGTGCAGGGTTTTAGAAGTGGAGATGTTGCCTATAGTAAACAATCAAATTCTATTTATCTAGCACCTTATAGAAGATAATAGCTAGAATCAGATTGGTTGCTATGGGCAACATCTCCACTTCTAAAAACCCGTACTTTAGTAAATATCCCCCTCTGGGTCTGCATTTGTTTATAAACAAGGAAAGCTTGCACATTTGAGGCAGCTTTGCCCGCAACTCTGAAACAGACACAGAGTGTCCAGCAGGGGTTACATCAACTTACATGTAGCAGAAATATGAATTATAGCATTTTCGTCACTGTGCATCACCTGGCAGAAACCATTAGGATACTTTTGTATCAAATTTAGTTTGTTATATGTTGAAAATGATTCAAGATGCATTCTACTCCCTAGCTCCCAGTAACACACATTGGCCCGCATTCAATTAGTTTCCCACCCACGATACTTTTCCGCCTGCCGGATTTTTCGCCTATATCGCGTGTTTTAGGTGCGGAAACTTTTCGTACGTGTCCCCGCAATTCGCCATATTCAATTCCAAAGGAACCCAGCAAAACTTAAACAGGTGGAAAGTGCTGTCAAAAATGGGGAAATCAGCCTGATGCCACCCAAAAGATGCACTAACATTGGGGTCAATATAGATGTCCCCGATTAGCCCTACTGAAGCTATTTGGGGTACTTAAGTGCTGTCAATTGCTTAAAATTAGCATCTTTGCTCAAGTGGTGAAAAATAACTTTTTGCTTATTTTAGCATGAAAATAAGTAGTCCTGTCAAATTTGGGGTACTTGAAAATGGGGGCAAGCATACAGTAGTTAAAAGTCGCTAAATTGCTGTTTTTAAAAATGTAAAAAATGCACCTTCAGCAGGCACCTGCAATCAAAAAAACACCTCACCCCTACTTGCAGATCCTCCAAAAGTCTATTTCACTAGTTTTTAAGTTTGTACCCCCACTTTGCACTTTTCTGCCCCCTTTTTTATTTTTGGGGTGTTCCTCTATTTTTTTAGGACTTTTTTGACACAGTTACCCTTTGGGGAGCTGTCCCAATGGTGCAGAGTTTTGTCCCCACCTTTGCACCCCAAAATAGCGATTTTGCACTTTTTTTTGACACCTATTAATAGGCGAATCTTTTTCACCTATTATATACGCGAAAAGTATTTGCAATTGAATACGGCAAAAAGTTTCCACCTGGCGAAATGACGTTCCCTGTGAAACTTTTTCACGGATTCCGATTTTTCGTCGCTAATTGAATATGGGTCATTGTGTCAGTCATGCATCTGGACTTCTACATACCTCCCTACATTTGGATACTCAAAGTCTGTAAAATATTAGCCCCGTATAACCCCAGTCAATCTAGAAATGCCCACTTTCGAATGCAACCTGCCAAAATTGGGACAGTTTAGAGGTATCATTTCTTTTAGGAGGTCCAATTGCTCAACTTGTACAGTATGTTAAACAAAATACAAGTGCCAAGATGCAACAACTTTAAAACCAGTTTAAGTTTAAAACCAGCTTGTACAACTCCAAATTATTGGATAAAATCTCAAATAAAACAATTGATTTGCATAATATTAAAACAGGCCTGGTGGGATGGTAGGCTTTTTCCCACAGTCTACAAGACAATGGCCCTCATTCAGAGCCACTCGCTAGCGGCAGTACGCTCGTTCCGAGCGATGTTCGCACATTAGCGCATGCGTACGGTTTTTAGTACGCATGCGCGAACCAGTCAGTGCGGCTGAAAATTGTTTGTACGCAATATAGCGAATGCCTGCTATTTTGAGTGACAGAATGAGGAGTATGTGGGTGGTAACAGGGGAAGGTGCTTGAAAACGGGGAGTGGAGATCAGAACGCAGGCGTGCTTAAAGGTCAAAACGGGCGTTTTATGGGTGTGCATAATTAATACAGCAGCGTCATTGACCAAGTCACTTGATTTTTTTTAACTCAGAACTGCTCGGAAAATAGCGGTTGAAAAAACCAACCACAAGAATAGCGAGCAGTTCATATCCTGTTCGATGTCCTCGATTAATCTAATAAATAGCGGACATGACGTATGGTGCGAGCGGCCAGGGGGCGTTTTTAACAAATAAACGAGCGTATGTTTTGCTCGCTCGTTCAGACTTAGAGGTGTGAACAGACTGCAATGTGCGAACGGATCATTTGAATAGCCACCCCTTGTTTTTGAACGAACGAACGCAAATAGCGAACGGCTCTGAATGAGGGCCAATATATTTTATGTTCTCATGGTAAAATGACCAAAACATTTGATCTCTAATTCATATTTAGAAATTAATTTTAATATTGTACAAATAAATTATTTAACACCAATTTGTCATTGAATAATGTTAAAAGAACATGATGAATGTTACAAATGTCGATATACAGAAGAAAATCTATTACATTGTGGAAGGACATGTCCCCTTATAAAATTATGTTGAGATTATGGTCCAAAGCAATATATAAAATTCCCACATTTACGTGCTGCTGTTTTGGCATTTTATATATCCACACTGACTAACTATTTACTTGATCATTGAGTTAACCAGTGGTTTAATCCTAATATGTGTATTGTCATCTTTGAGTATTCCATTTGATATCACTTGTGAATTGGCATTATGGAATGTATTAGGGGTGAGTGGGTTCGGATTTCTGAAATCCAAACTCCCCCGAGCCCCCCTGATCCGAGGCCGATCCGAGTCAGGCTTGACTTTTCCCGCCCGACTCGGATCTGAAATCGAGGCAAAACGACATCATCCCACCTTCCGGGTCCCGCGGGTTTTGGACTCTATATAAGGTACCCGCGTCGGCGCCATTTTCTCACTCGGCTGTGGACAGAGAAGAGGGAGGGTGGGAGTTAGGGCTGGCTGGGCTGTGTAGTGTAGTGTAGTGTAGTGCAGTGTAGTGTTGTGCTGTGCTGCTGTTGTCGATAGGGGCTGTGTCCACTCCTCCAAAGTCCATAGGGGCTGGCTGTGTTGTGCTGTGCTGCTGTTGTCCATAGGGGCTATGTCCACTCCACCAAAGCACATAGGGGGTGGCTAGGCTGTGTTGTGCAGTAAGTTGTCCATAGGGGCTGTGTCCACTCCAAAGTCCTGTGCAGTGTCCCAGTCCTAAAGGGGTGCTGTAGTGTTGTCCAGGGGGTGCTCTGTCCATCAGGGGTGCTCCCCCCAAGTGCAATAAAAATAAATATTTTTTCTGTGTTTGTGAATTGTGTGCGCAGTAGCTGCATGTGCATCAACAAGGTAGTGCCAAGCGTGCACCTGTGTCATAAGTAAAGGGCCGGCTGGCTTGACCGTTAAAGGGTGCTGTAACCCCCAAAGGGCACTCCAAACAAAATAAAAAAATATTTTCTGTGTTTGTGAATTGTGTGCACTGTGCATCAACAAAGGAGCAGCACCAAGCGTGCGCCTGTGTCCCATAGGTAAAGGGCCAGCTGGCTTGATCATTAAAGGGTGCTGTAACCCCCAAAGTGCACTCCAAAAAAAAAAAATATATATATTTTTTTGTGTTTGTGAATTGTGTGCGCAGTAGTCGCACGTGCATCAACAAAGTAGCGCCAAGCGTGCGCCTGTGTCATAAGTAAAGGGCTGGCTGACTTGACTGCTAAAGGGTGCTGTAACCCCCAAAGTGCACTCCAAACCAAATAAAAAAATATTTTCTGTGTTTGTGAATTGTGTGCACTGTGGCTGCACATGCATCAACAAGGGAGCAGCGCCAAGTGTGCGCCTGTGTCTCATAAGTAAAGGGCCAGCTGGCTTGTCCTTTAAAGGGTGCTGTGACCCCCAAAGTGCGCTCCACAAAAAATAAAAAATTCTCCTTTTTTTTCTGTCTTTTTGAATTGTGTGGGCTGTAGCTGCACCTGCATCTTCAAAGCAGCAGCGCCAAGTGTGCGTCTGTCTGTTAAAGGGTGGTGTAACCCCCAAAGTGCACTCCAACAAAAAAAAACATTTTCATCTTTGTTTGTGAATTGTCTGCACTGTACGTGCATCCTCAAAGCAGCAGCGACAAGCGTGCGCCTGTCTGTTAAATGATGGTGTAACCCTCAAAGTGCACTCCACAAAGAATAAAAAATTCTTTTTTTTTCTGTCTTTGTGAATTGTGTGGGCTGTAGCTGCACGTGCATCAACAAAGGAGCAGCGCCAAGCGTGTGCCTGTGGCCAGCTGGCTCATTTCTTAAAGGGTGGTGTAACCCACAAAGTGCACTAGTCTCCAACAAAAATAAAAAATAATTTTCTGTGTTTGTGTGCACCTTTGCTGCACGTATATATCAATATAACATAAATGGAGGACCAAACTTTCTCCGATAAAAATAAAATATGGAAAGATCAAGAACCACTTCCTCCTAGTGCTGTTGCTGCTGCTGGGAGTTGTTCATCATCCCAGAGAGGAAGTAGGAACACCACTACTTTTACTAAACAATTGACCTTCCAACAGTCCTTAGCGAGGAGGATGAATTACGACAGCAGTCATCCTGAAGCAAAACGTATAACTGAGGCCTTGACTGCTATGTTGGTGTTAGACGTGCGTCCGGTATCCGCCATTAGTGCAGTGGGATTTAGACAATTGATGGAGGTAGTGTGTCCTGGTTCCAAATCCCGTCTAGATTCCACTTCACTAGGCAGGCGATACCGAGATTGTACAGAAACGTCAGAAAAAGTGTCCTCAGTGTCCTGAAAAATGCGGTTGTACCCAATGTCCACTTAACCACGGACATGTGGACAAGTGGAACAGGGCAGACTAAGGACTATATGACTGTGACAGCCCACTGGGTTAATGTATCACCTTATGCAGCAACAACAGCAGCTTCACCAGTAGCAGCATCTCAGAAACACCAGCTCATTCCAAGGCAGGCTACGCTGTGTATCACCGGTTTCAGTAAGAGACACACCGCTGACAACCTCTTAGAGAAACTGAGGGAAATCATCACCCAGTGGCTTACCCCACTTAGACTCTCCTGGGGATTTGTGATATCTGACAACACCAATATTGTGCGGGCATTACATCTGGGCAATTTCCAGCACATCCCATGTTTTGCTCACACAATAAACTTGGTGGGCGTCTGTCTGTTAAAGGGTGGTGTAAACCCCCAAACTGCGCTCCAACCAAAATAAAATAATCTTTTTTTCTGTGTTTGTGTGTGAAATGTATGCACAGTAGCCGCACTTGCAACCTTAAAGCAGCAGCGACAAGCGTGCATCTGTCTGTTAAAGGGTGGTGTAACCCCCAAAGTGCGCTCCACAAAAAATAAAAAAATCTTTTTTTTTCTGTCTTTGTGAATTGTGTGGGCTGTAGCCGCACCTGCATCCTCAAAGCAGCAGCAACAAGCGTGCGTCTGTCTGTTAAAGGATTACATCGGTGACAGCATCCAAGTAGGCATGTCAGACAGTCCGTACCTGTACTGGCAGGAAAAAGAGGCAATTTGGAGGCCCCTTTACAAACTTGCTCTATTTTACCTGAGTTGCCCCCCCTCCAGTGTGTACTCCGAAAGAGTGTTTAGTGCAGCCGGGATCCTTGTCAGCGAAAGGGGTAGGAGGTTGCTTCCACAAAATGTGGAGAAGATGATGTTCATAAAATTGAATTATCAACTCTTCCAGGGAGACCAGCCTCCAGAACGTACAGAGGGACCGGTGGTGGATTCCAGCAGGGACGAATTAATACTCTGTGAGGATGAGGATGTACACAACACTGAAGAGGGTGAGGAATCGGTGAATGAGGAGGATGAGGATGACCTCTTGCCTCCGTAGAGCCAGTTTGTGCAGTGACAGATTAATTGCCAGCTTGTTTTGTGGGGGCCCAAACGAACCAATAATTTCAGCCACAGTCGTGTGGCAGACCCTGGCGCTGAAATGATTGGTTTGTTAAAGTGTGCATGTCCTGTTTATACAACATAAGGGTGGGTGGGAGGGCCAATGGACAATTCCATCTTGCACCTCTTTTTTTTCTTTGCATTATGTACTATTTGTGGCCTAGTTTTTCAAACTGCCATCCTGTCTGCCACTGCAGTGTCACGCCTAGATGGGCCACGTGTTTGTGCCGCCCACTCGTGTCGCTTAGCATAGTCATCCATCTACCTTGGTGCAATCTTTTGAACATAAAAACACTGTTGTGAGGTGTGAGGTGTTCAGAATTGACTGGAAATGAGTGGAAATTAAGGTTTTTGAGGTTAATAATAGCATAGGAGCAGAAAAACCCACAAAATCTGTGATTTTAGCTGTTTTTATGCTTTTTTTTAAAAAAATACAGATCCAAAATACAAAACCCAGAACCCAAAACACCGAAGGGTGGTTTTGGCAAAACCAATCCAGATCCAAAACACAAAGAAAGATCCAGATCCAAAACCAAAAGTGGGCGGTGCACACCCCTAGAATGTATACACAAAGGAATCAAAAAATCAATTATCCACTTGCAATAGTAAATTATTACTCATAGTTTCGGCAGCAACAAAAAAAGCAGTTTTGTCATATTGGATAGTGACATGCTAAGTTTAGAAGCAATGACTAATACTATCAGTTATTCCATATGGATTGGAAAAAAATACATAAACATAAAGAAGGAGGGGGGCTTATAGCAATATATTATCACTACCAACAAAGAGCTAAAGGAGAATTGCTGACATACTGTGCAATATGGTATTTAGACGTTCTGCTGGGTAATATACCAAAACATTTTTCCAGTAGTGGTAATAGATGTTGAGTTATTTTGCTATCACAATGCTATTATATTAGTGTATATTATTATTATTATGCTGTCTGCTATTTTTAGTTTTTCTGAAACTTGTTTAATCTCTGTATAATTATATAACATTGCTAGAAAGATACACACCGACTCCACCTACTTGATGTTCTCTACTAAATATTGATTTGTAAATATATGTTTTGTAATTAATACTTTGTATGTTTTATACTCTTCAATAAAGATTTTTTTGTTTAAATCAGCTAAATACTGTATACTGTATATTAAATTGAGAAGTGTGCAGTGACAAGTCAGTGAATTAAATGCCCCTCTGATTGCCTCTTACTTAATAACTTCAATCATTGTAATAAGATAAAATAAAATCTTTACTCTGTGCTCTTAATTCCATCTTTCATGAAACTGGGGTCACTGTGTCAGGCTGTGGTGCTAGGTTTGTTCTTACAGTGTTACTAATATAATAGACTATAGTTTTTTTAGAAGTACCTTCTATCTGTAGTTCTGATACTTAACTCATTAGTAATAGTTTCTAGAAAGAAAGCTATGCTTGTTTTGTGCTAGCCAATATTCATTCTTAGACATTTTGAATCAGAATCTTATCATATAAGACTTAGAATATATGTGACTATTCCAATATAGTTGAAAAAAAGAATCCATACTCTGGTTTGCATATATAAAGATAATAAAGTAGCTCCTTGGGCAGGTTAGTTAGCTTTGCATTTATAATTCCTACACAGACTCAGTGCTTTCAATAATTGTCAGCACATACCTCTACTTTCCCCACGATGCACGTTCTCTCACCAAGCTGATTCCGGGTAGAAGGAACAACGCCAAGATGTAACCCCGGATGGGGACTGACCACCACAAGGTGTTCCTTTATATGCGGCAGTGGGGGAGGGAGCGGACTGCCGTCTCAGGTAGGTATAAATAGTAGAAGTAGCAGTAGCTAAAAACTTCCAAGAGAGCTTTCGAATAAGTCAGAGAGCGTCCAATACTGAGCCCTAAAATGTTTCTCCTTACTGGTTTCTTCAGTGGAGTTTCAGTAAATGCATCCCACAAGGTTGTCCTCTTTATACTGGAAATGTCCAATCACTATGGTCTACTAATAAGACAGTTATTACAATCATTTGTGATGTGGTGAATAATTACTTCTAGTAATCATGAGAAAGAGACTCTTAAAAAGAGAAAATCTTTATAACCAAAAAATATAAGCAATATTAAATTGATATATAACCTTCAGAAAAGTGCAAGCAAAATTAGATTTATATATAATATAATATTCACAATAAAAACACAAACATAATAAGCACTTAATAGACTGCAATCATCAGGAACATTGGCAATAGTTGATCTACCTAAGCAAAAGAGAAAAATCCATAGTCTACCACTGGTTACTTCAGCAGTGATGTAATGGTCAAGTGGGCTAATGCAACATAATGGTCAGTATAGGGTCATTAGTTTGAATCTGACTCCCTACAAAATGTAGAATTGTAGTAATACATTTCTATTTATTCTTTTTATTATTATTTTATTTTTATTATTATTTAGAATGAGTAAAGGAGGGACACTAAAAATAATTATATAGATTATGAGATAATGAGTGAAGACTGCACATATTTACAACAATCTGATATACAGTATATAGAGGAACATTTTTAGATTTAGTTTTTACTCTTATTCCACATATTATTTAGATATAAGATAAGAAGAATCCTAAGTTAACAGTTCAACAGTAATAATGTCCCCAATTAAGCTGGTATAGAACCATCCAATATATATATATATATATATATATATATATTGTTTTAGAACCAACTCACAGGTGGCAACTCCCATGAAAGCTCTCAGCAGTTCAAATGTAAATGACTCAACAGTGTCATTCAAACCCATGGGCAAGAGTGTTCCAAGGGACAAAAATTCAATAAGCCTCTCTTTTGCACAGGAGATTAAAAATTGTTCACCTCCTTTAACATGTTTGATCCCCTGTATGTTGAAGACATTAATATAACAATTCTGTTTCATTTTAACATGTTAGGACAAACTGTGTGATTTAGACACCTCTTAATATTCCATTTATGTTCAAGGAATCTTGTATTTAATGAGCGGGTGGTCCTGCCCACATATTGGGTGCCACAGTTACAGGTAATCAATTAAATTATGAATGTAAACTCGCAATTAATATAAGACCTAATGCTAAACAATTTGCCTAGTGAGTTGGACTGGAAAGTATTACTATTGTGCTTGATAAACTTACAGGTGAGTTACCCCGTTTTGCCACACCTAAAACATACAATCAGTTTCCCAGCATAGGGAACTTTTGATAATGGGTCAAGTTTTAAATGACTGGGTCCTAAATGGTTTCTTAGGCTATTAGCCTTTTTTAAAACTAACTTTGGTTGATCATCCAAACATACAGCAAGAGTTTTATCAAGTCGCAAGATACTAAGGTTTTTCTTAATTATCTGTTTAATATCTCTTAAACTTGAATTGTCTTTGGAGATAAATTTAGGATCTATTTTTGATTCCACCCTGCATTCACATGATACATTATTCATCATCAGAAGGGAAACCCTATCTCTATCTAAGGTATCATAAAAGGCTTATTCTAGCAAGTGTTATGGATATCCCTGTTCTTAAAAGGCTGACAGGAGTTCATTTGCTTGTAGCAGAAACTGAAAAGTTTCTGTACAACTTCGTCTCAGCTGTAAAATCCCTCACTACACCCCCTGGGTGCCATATTATTTCAGGTCTAAATTCTCTCACTTCTAGTCTATCTCACTATGTTGATTCCTTTCTTCAACCCCATGTTACACTGCTAAGGTCCCACCTGAAAGATACTACACATTTCCTTAATTCTATACAAGGTATTATTTGGAAAGAAAGGTATGCCTTTCTCATGCTTGATGTGAAAGCGTTATACACTCATATCTCCCATGAGTTGGGGATCAATGCGGTAGCAAACTCTTTATCTGAGGATTAGACCTTACCCGCCGAACATCAGGATTTAATTCTTGAAGCTATTAATTTCATTCTAAGTCACAATTATTTTATTTTTACTGACACTTTTTACTTACAGGTGCTTTGGATGGCCATGGGGACCAGGTTTGCCCTGAGCTACGCAAACCTATACATGGGACAATTTGAATCCTGCTATGTATGGGGGAGTGAGTTCGGTGGGAACCTGGTCTTCTATGGCTGTTACATAGATGATCTTTTTACTATTTGGGACAGGGATCTTACTAGTGCACATTTTTTTGTTTAATTTCTTAACACCAATCCCTTCAATATTTCTTTCACCTACACTTACAATAGAGATCTGGTTACCTTTCTGGATGTGACTCTTGAAAATATCGACAAACGTATTAGAACTACAATTCTTGCAAAGAAGTAAATGCTAATAACTATTTACATTTCAATAGTTGCCACTATTATCCATGGAAAACTAATGTACCTAAGGGACAGCTCATGCGTATCAAACGCAACTGTTCAAACCCGGATAATTTCTCTGAACAAGCTCTAACTTTATGTGAGAGCATTAAAGATAGAGGCTATCCATCAGATTTGCTAGAAAAAGCTTACGCTCAAGTTCTACATATGCCAAGAGAAGAACTACTAAAATCTAAAATAAGAAAACCTTATCTACAAAATACAGATAGTAATGTTGCCTTTATTTCCACCTACAATGATTCCTTAAAAATTATTAAGCACACTATAGAGAAACATTACTCTATGTTAAAATATGATTCTGTGTTGAAACAATTATTACCGGCAAAGCCCACTATTATTTACAGACAAAATAAGTCACTTAAAAATATATTAGCACCAAGTACTCTGAAAACAATCCCTATCATGACCCTGACATCAGGATCAGATTAGCTCCCATCCAGACCTCCTGGTTTCTATAAATGCGGTTCCAATAAATGTATTACATGTCATCATGCAGTAAATAAAACAAAAACTATAAAAAATGAGGGAATAGATAAGAATTATGCAATTAAACAATTTATTAATTGCAACACCAAATATGTGGTGTATTTATTATTATGTGGTAGCAAAGATGTAAGATATGTTGGTAGAACTGTCAGAAGCTTAAGCGAGAGATTTCTGGAACACAGGAGAAACATCTTGAAGAAAAATCCTCTACACAGTGTCTCTAGACACTTCATGGAAAAACATGAAGGTGACATTTGCTCCCTAAAGGTTATTAGGATAGAATCAATACCCCCTACATCTAGACGAGGTGGTAGATTCAGAACCCTATGCAAACAGGGTTTTCTGGATTTTCAAACTAAACAGTCTATTTCTTGATGGTTTAAATGAGCGAATTTAATTAAACACTATTTTTTTAATATATATAATGATCTCTACCTTCATTTTTAATGTGTGTTATTACCTTTTTTTAGTAGTTTCCACACAGACATATCCTTTAGAAATATTTTGACCAGCTATTGTTAGAATATACATCATCTGCTGCCCTGTCTTGCGTTCTTTAGTCTCTTTTTTACTATGTGACCTAACAGTTTGATGTTAACTATACCAATCCAATTATTACTCATTAATATATGTATTTTTTTCTTTGTATATAAATTGTCTTTTTTTGTTTACCCTTTTCCTTTTCATACATATTTTTTTCTGTTCATTACATATAGCTTTGTTTATACATATTTATAAAAAACCTCTCATACTGATAATGACCTGTGTCTCCTGTCTATACCCTTTCTGGGATCTAATTGGTTTTCACTCAAACCAGCAGCCAATTATGGCCATATGTGTAAAATGATTCTAATTGCTGAAGCAATATAAACTGACTTGACTTGAAACTTTTTACTCACCATGAAAAAGCCGTCAGAATGATGCTGAAGTGCATAGGTGCCTGCTACTGCCTTTTTTTGTAACAGATTCTATGGCTGCTTTATTTTGTCTCAGCTGTAAAAGCTGAGTTTTCAGGATATTATTTAACCAAGGGCAGTAATGACAACTTCTATAATTCAAAAAACTATAACAGTCAACATCTTTTTTATGTGTCATCATAATGATCCTCTAATAAACTACCCAAAGGGCAATATGATGAAAAGTGATTTTGCTGGTGTGTGTGTAGTGCTAGTAAAACATAATCCAAAGGAATTAGTGTTTAAAAACGTGACAAACGAAAGTGCAGATTTCGTGTCCCTGTGCCAAACATAAAAATGTCATCTATGTGCCTATCATAAAGCACTAGCCTCGCCTTGAAGGGGCCATTCCAAACAAACTGATCTTCAAAGTGCCTCATATATAGATTGGCAAAACTCAGGGCGATCCAGGTACCCATGGCAGTACAGTGTATCTGTAAATAATGTTTCTTTGCAAAAGTGAAGTGATTGGGAGTCAAAATAAAAGTGAGTGCATCCAAAATAAATTGACAACATGATTGTCTCAGTCCCACATCAGATGCTAAACAATTTTGTAAAGTTATTATGCCCTCTAGATGGGGGATATTTGTACATAACAATTCTACATCACATTTAAATAGTAAATAGTCCTTTTTCCAATTTGTATTCTGAAATAAATTCAAAAAGTTAGTGGAATCTTTGATATGGGATCTGAGACTAGTGACATGTGGTTGTAAACAGAAATCACCAAAAGCCATAAATTAGAAGTGAGGGAACCCACACCTGAAATAATAGGATGCCCCGGGGGTAAAGTGAGGGTTTTGTGAATTGTAGGTAAGTGATAATAAGTGGGGATCACTGGGTGTTTGTTAAACAAAAACAAATATAAATTTTTCATGATAACATTATTTGCAAGTGCATTATCTAATAAACCTTTCAGTACCTTCTGATATTTATCTGTTGGGTCACTATAGAGAATTTTATAGGATTTTGTGTTAATTAACTGTCTATATGCCTCCATAATATAATTATTTTTGTCTTAGATCATGGTCACCCCATCTTTATCTGCAGCTTTTATTATAAATGAGTTGTCATTCCTGAGACTCTTTAAGGCATCTCTTGTTTATATGTAAATTGTCTTTCTCTCTCTTGCTTTTTTTATTATAAGAAGTTTCACAGAGTAATCTGAAATCTTCAAGTGTAGATGTATAGAATGATTCAATAAAACAACTTTTGTACTGTGTGGAATATAACTGATTTATTTTTGAATCCACCAGAAGTATGATATTTTAGATCAAAAATCAACTCATTATGATTTTGAGATAATATGCTTTCACCTTTTAATTCATTCAGTATAGCAATAGCTGTATCTGTTTTAGCCAATAAATTGGTGAAAAAGATTAGGAATTTTTGCTGGTACAAATTTAAGCCCTTTGGCCAGCAGAGCTTTCTCACTTTCTGTTAGCTTTTTAGCGGACATATTGAATAACACTTTATTTCTTAATTTCTTTTTAAGTTCTTTCCTGGATTTTTTTTACCTCCTTTCGTTCCTCTGTGTCTAACTCTCTGCTTCTTTTGGAGAACTTTGACTGAAAACAGCGAACCTGTTCTGTTTTTTTCAGATGGGGTACAGATCCCTCTCTAAAAAAGATTGTGAATCCTGTTCTAAATTTGAGGAATTGATGGTTTTTGGTCTGGCCATGTTCATCTTATACACTTGTTTATTATGTCTTATAATTTTATCATCTCCAGATATAAAGGATTGTTTAGCACTCTGTGAATAACTTCTGGGTTGAGCTCGATTGTACATTTTTTTTCCCATGTGTCGATGCATTCTGACCCCTCCCCAGGGAATCTTCTCAAACCTCAGTTTCAGATGGATATCTACTCACAAATTGGTTCAAAGTTCTTCTCCCTCCTCAGTAAAAGACTTCACTTGGTACTTGGCATAATCATAACTGTCCCTTGTTAGTTTCCTGTTTTTTAGTAACAATCAGAGATTGTTCATATTCTTCTATTTTTTATTTAATGTATAATCCAAGTCACTAAAGTCTGCTCTAATGTCATAGGGTTTCAACATATTTTGTATTTTATCTATCTCAAGAGAGGCGATTTTATTATCTGTATATGAGATCAATAGTTCAATCAGAATGAATGAACAAGAATCTAAAATCCCATTCCACTTATCCATTAAATCTTGGTCACCTTTAAACAAGCAAGAGTTAAAAATCCCCAGACCCCTTGGGATCTTTTTCTCCTTCAAATATTTAGTTACCATGATTTAACTAGTGTCTTGACTCCACTTTCAGGAAACTCTCTAGTTTACTGGACAATTGATGCATATTCAATGGGTTCACATCACCTGAAGAATCAGTAATTTCAATATTATCATTAAACAATAGATTACATCTCAAATTTCTATCTCCAATGTTCCTTGATGATGCCATTTAAAAGATAACAAACCAAATTGTGTACTTTGATTATCAAATGCCCTGATGTACTTTCTGTTGGTGCATCAGTAAGTAATGGATCTTGTCTCAATTCTTCATTCCAGCAGCACTCTCAAAACTTTCACAACAGCATAGAGGCAAGGATTTCTCACCTGAGACTGCCAGTAATCAGGCCATGAATTCCACCAAAGTAAATTAGTATTCATTGTGACCAATCTACTTGTAAGACTAAGTTGGAACACATGACTTGCAAAGTTACTTGGGACAAGGTAAAGTAGATTGACATAATATACAATTCATCACAGTATATCTTACTTACAATAAAGGCATTTGTTATCTCACAATTCACTAATTCTGTACAGTATTGGCATTGCATAAATATCTGAATCAGATTCTTATCCTGTATACACTATACATAATACTATACACTAATTCTTATCACATGAACAACATTTCACAAAGTCCTATTAGGTAGCTCTATTTAAATATATATGATATTATCCCTTTACAGCCTCTTTAGCAGTTTGCTTGAGCTTAATCATGTTATGCAATCAGTATTATTTATGCACCTCACAAAACTGACTACAATAATTACAGTCTATCTAATGAACTAAAATGTCCAGCATGCTATAAGCAAGATGGTTTCTCCTACAGGGCATGAGCATTGGCATACCTGGGTAGCCAGGGCTGGCTCAAGGGCCATTAATGCTGAGCAGCCACACCAGGGTGCCAACCCACAGGGGGTGCATTGTAGTTGCTGCCACGGCCCTGGACTGATGACTGGCGGTAATCATCAGCCGCCAGCAGTACCATGGCAATAATTCACAGTGCCTATATACTAACTTCTGGCATGGGTATTGCTGGGCTCATCTTCTCAGGGGCTCAAATGCAGCACGGGAAATGAGCTTCAAATGGTGACACAGTGGCATAAAAGCTCATACATTATGCCACTGCAAAGTTTACTGCACCCCCTGAAGCTGTGGCTGAGAGTGAGGAGGAGTGACTGGTCCTTAAGGTAGCTACTGCAAGACTTCAAGGTTTGCAACACCAACATCCTTCTAAAGTCCTCTAACAGAGTCTGTTTTCAGGTCACTCTTCTGTGTATTTTATTTTGTTACAGTGGAGGCAATGAATGTGTGTATTTGTCCCTATTGGGACAATTAATGTGTGTGTTTTTTACTGTAAGGGCAAAGAATGTGGGTTTTATGTTTTTTACAGTGGAGGCCAATGCGTGTGAGGTTTTTTTTCTATAGGGGGCAATGTGTGTGGGTTTTATGTTTTCCCTGTGAGGGCCAATGTGTGTTTGTTTAACTTATTTTCTGTAGGGGCTGAAGTCTGTGGGTTTATTTTTTTCCTGTGGGGGCTAATGTGTTTGTGTGTTATTTTTTTCCAGCTTGGTTTTGTCTTTTAAATGATTGCCGCTTTAAAAATATTGGAAGACTTGCAAAAGTTTCCACAGCAGCACCAAATTGCACCCTATTACATAAGCCCAAATATCACTAATACTGGGTCAAAATATATGAGAAAACTATAAGAAGAAACAAGAAAGGATCATTTAGCAAGACAAACATTTGGAAATAATGGTATATAAACTCAAACAATACCCTAAGTACAACACTTATCTCAGTGCTGCATGTTATTTTGTTTCACCCACCACACATACCCATCACCACATACACCACCTACCCACTGACATACTGTCTGTCCATCCCTAAATGCTGTATACTGTACAGTAGGTTTAGGACCATACTGCCCATCTAGCAAATGCCAGAAGGGCTGATGGCCAGATCGGCCAGAGCCACTGAGGGGGGCACTGTTTATTTGGTGCTGGGCTGCCATCTGATTACAGCTGGTGCACTGGCATGCAGCCACTGCAGCCCTTGAGAGACTGTACCACCATCATGTTGAATCTGGTGCTGGTCACGAGCCAATTGCTACTGACAGCCAATCAGCAGCGACTGCCAGTCCATGAGCTCTGATTGGCTCATGACCAGCGCCAGATTCAACATACCAGTGGCATTGTCTTTCCATAACTGTGGCTGTATGCTGATGTTCTGGCATTACTGTTTGTGGCATAATGTGTAAGGGGCATTACTGTGTGGCATCATGTGTAAGGGGCATTACTAAGTTTCATAATGTGTTATAATGGGAATTACTGTGTGTGGTATAATGTGTATGGTGCATTACTGTGTGGCATAATGGGTTATATGGGATATTACTGTGTGTGGCATATTGTGTAAGGGGCATTACTCTGTGTGTGGTGTAATGTGTAAGGGACATTACTGTGTGGCATAACATGTTATAAGGGGCTATTCTGTATGTGGCATAATGTGTAAAGGGCATTATGGTGAGGCATAATGTATAAGGGGCACGACTAATGTGTGGCATCATTTATAAGAGGCACTTACTGCATGAGATAAGGTGTTATAAGGGGCACTACTACTGTGTGGCATAATGTTTATTAGAAGTACTACTATGTAGCATAACGTGAATAGACTCTGTATGACATCATGGGCTCTGTGTGGCATAATGTGAATGGGCTCTACTGTTTGGTGTTAATGTGAATAAGGATCACTACTGTGTGATAAAATGTGAATAAGGGAGACTACTGTGCAGTGTAATGTGACAAAGGGACACTAGTGTGAGGTGTAATGTGACAAAGGGTCACTACTGTGCAGAGTAATGTTACAAAAGGGCACTACTGTGTGGCATAATTTGAATTGGGAGTATTATTGTGTGGTCAGGCCCCTTCCCAGAGAAACCAAACCTGATTATTTTTTGGCATGCGACTTCAGCGTACTCTCTCCCTGCTATAGTTGTGGATGGCAGCACCAATGCTCTTTATGTACATTTATGTACATAAGGCACCAAAATGTGTAACTACTGTTTTGGTTTGGTGTGCACAGATGTGTCATCCTCTGTGTTCAGCACCCCTACCCTAAAAAATTCCTACAGTACACACTAGCTAAATCTCAACAACTGGTAGGCTAGGGTTTAGTCAATTGGGAAAATGCCTTCCCTTTTCTTTGTGTGTGATATACACCAATAAATTAACAGCTTTACCATGGCACTCAAGCATCTGCAGTGCCTTTGGTATGTGACCTCACTATTTAAATAACAAAATTAAACAATCTTTGCACTCACCTGATTATATTCCAAACTGTAATATATTTAAATTCAAGGAATTTTAGTTCCAAAATATTTCAATAATCAATAATTTGTCAAGCTGACCAACCACGTCAAGGTCTACCCTTCTGGTCAGTCCCTACATTGACACTCAAAAATATGAGCATTTTTCTGCCTCATTTGGCTCCAGCTATCACACAGATTTTAAATTAAAATAATACTTCCCTATGGGTTCAGGTACTGGCTTAAAGAGACAGAACCATATCCAAGCATATCAGTTAATGAGCCCTGGGGGAATAAGCTGACAGAATTAGACTTTAAGATGGGAAATTTGGGTGCCATAGAAAGTGTCATAGTATGCATATATATGTTTGAAAATTACCTATCCACTCTGTTTCTTCTAAACCTATTCGCACTCCTAAAGCTAGATTTAAATCCACTACCCCGAATCCAGCTGTATACCTGAGTCAAGGATGATTATAAAGATCTGCGGGTATACAGCTGGATGTAGGGTAGTAAATTTAATTCTATCTTTAGGAGTGGGAATATGTTTAGAAGAAACAGAGTGGGTAGGTACTTTTTAGAGATAGATACACATACATCTACCAGTGATTTTGACCAACCACATACACAGTTGCCTATTTTAAAAGGGAACATAACCAGATCCAGACACAAAGGTCCAAAAGGCAAAGGGGCAGGAGGAAGTAGTGATTTTCAATCTATCCTCTTATACTCCAACTCATCCTGAAATGGCAGTCTTGTACAAGGGTTTATCCTTTGTTAGAACCTTTAGACAAAACTCCTTTGATTTCAGGGTTGAATTATATAATTTCTATTGATTATTGAAACTGAAAGATTTCTTTGTCAAACATCCTCTAATTTGTTGCTGCTAAATTTGGACCTAAAAGTGTCTTCAATCCCCCTGGCCTTAATCCCTCAATAGAAACATTTATCAGACTGGATAAACACAATACATTTTCTTTCATTGAGAACCAGAAAATTTCATATTGCAATATCTCTAACAAAAAAATCTGGCTATTAATGCATTGAGGGATAATACTGAGATCATAATCCACCCCTTAGATAAAGGGGCATGATTGTATTACTTAATAGAGACTACTATGTATCTGAGATCATGAGGCATGATGTTGAATGCTATAAATCACTTATCTATGACCTCATATATGCCTATAAAAAGGTGATTGATGCAGTGATTGATCTTAGTATTTCCAATAATTGAGTCTTTGTACCAGCCACTTTCACAATACATTGACTTTTGGCTGCAGCCAGTGTTACAGAATACACACTATTACATAAAGGATAACACAGATTTAATTAACAAATGTAAAACATTGGGGTCAATCCCTGAATCCAGCTTGCTCGTAATGCTGGGTGTTACCTTCCTCTATACCAACATTAAACATACTAATGGTTTGGATGCTGTGAGGAAGTTTCATCTCCTGTAGTCCAAACTATAAGGGTCTAAGAGGGGTATTCAATATAAATGCGTTAACTTCGCAGTTTTGAAGGCTGCAGTTAACGGAGCACATCGGAGATTTTTTTTGCGTTAAAGAACGGTGCGCGCTCCCGCTTATCCCCGTATTCAATATAAAATTAACGAAAACGGGAAACTCCGAAGTTGGATTTGCGTAAAGTTACGAATTTTTCCTTAAAATAACAAACAATAAAGTTGTAAAAACATGGGGGATCACTATGGGTACCCCCGTTTTAGCCTTTAATTGAAAGTCGGGGCTTTAAATAGCCGCAGCAGGTGTTTTTTTCCCGACATTGAAGAAGTGATGCAGAAGAGCACTTAAGTTATTTTTTTCGTTTTTTTAAGTGGTCCCATCAAATTTGGGGTACATGAAAATGGGTACTAGCATATTTTGGTGTCCCTAAAGTAAGTTTTTAAAAATTCTGCATTTGTGCACCTGCCGCTATAATTCTATTCTAGAAAACACCTGCTGCATACATGCAGAATAGCCCTGAACCTATTTGCCTATTGTGTAACAATTTTTTCCAATTTTTTTTTTTGCACCCCAATTTTTAATTTAATTTTTTGGGGTGTCCCTATTTTTTTTTTAAACTTTTTTGACACAGTTCTTTTTTAAATGTCAATCTCAGGGGTGCAGGCTATTTTTTTTAAGTCTGCACCCCTAAACCCCAATTCTGCACTTTTTTTCGACACCTATTCAATGGTGAAAACTTATCCCCGTTTTTTAACTTCGACTTTTCAAAAATGCGATAAGTCTTTGATATTGAATACGGTGTAAAAGTAAAATCAGTGATATTAACGCAAAAACTATAAAAAGTGCGATATTAACGCAAAAAACACCCATATTGAATACCCCTCTATGTGTAGAATTTTTACTGTTGTTGATTGGGAACCACAATGGGGTCTAATATGGCCCCATCATACGCGAACCTCTTCATACACATGTATGAGAATCAACATATATTAGCAAATATTGATTTTTCCTGACATATAGTTTTCTAGATATGCTGCATTGATGATCTATTCTTATTGTTGACTGGGGGGGTTAGGACTCCTCATAACAATTTATTGATTTACTTGCTGGATTAGACCACCATTAGATTTACATAGTATTTTAGTGAAACCACCATTAGTTATCTTGATGTTTGTGTATAAAAAATTGGGAATGTGTTATCAACTAGGTTGTATAGGAAATCTACATACAAGAATACCCTGTTACAAGCTGATAGCTTCCATCCACTACCTCTAAAACATGGACTTCCTCTATCACATTTATTGAGAATGGTACGGATCACTTCTGAGGAAAGTGAGTTGCCCCAAGTGTTACAACAGATGGGTGACATATTTATTGGCAGAGGTTACCCTATACAAGAAATACATAAAGCTATATCATAATGTCTCACTTTGACACAGACACATTCCTTGTCCAGGAATGATTGCAGTAATCAGACAACTCGTATGGTATTTACATCCACCTATTCCATATCCGAGAAGCCATTTTGAAACACTGGTATATTATCCAATCAGACAAAACTAATGGCCAGCTATGACAGGAGAAGCCAATTTTTGCTAGAAAGGAGCAATAATATTAAAGACATAGTGGCCAAATTTGATATTGGTACCAATAAGACCAACAAATGGTTATGGTCTAAAAATGAAGCCTTTAAATGTGTGAACTACCAATTCCATCTGTGTCACAGCTTGTTAATCCAAGAACTGACATTAAATATGAAATCAGACACCATCTGAATTGCGACAGTCGCTGTGTAATATATCTTATAAAATATCCCTGTAATTTGCTGTACGTGGGGAAGACTATTAGTTTACTAAAGGAGAGATTTGCTTTACACTGCTCATCAATTAAAAAGTCTATGAGGACAGTGGATTCCAGTTACATCACCTGTCGCAAGACATTTTGCATCGCTTGGACATACGAGGAGAGATTTCCAATTTTTTCATATTGACCATATTCCCCCACTCAGAAGGAAGAACAAGTTGTTACTGCAAAGAGAGTGTGTTTGGATCAATCGCCTCAATTACCCCATGGGTTAAATGAGGGATTGTTACTTATGTGTTTTCTATGATAGAACTGATGGTGGTTTCATTTATTATAGAACCTGTGTGTCTATTCTGCTGCTTCTATTTTCTGTTTTTGATTTATTTTTTATAATTGATTTTGTTCCGCTAGTACCTGCACATTTTAACTTGAATACCATAACTGGTTATATGACATAAAAGGAATTATTAATGGGTCTGATTTGCCTATTATATTTACTATGTTTCCTTGACAATGGGCGCATTGTCAGTGGTGTGCGGTGCTATAGGACATGTGTCCTTAGTTTGTTTACAGTCACTATGGTTATGGGTGACTACTTCAGTTTTTGTAACATCACATTTGGCTACATTCAGCCATGACCTAGTGTACTGCTGTCTTGATGTCTGGTCTCCACAGTTACATATAACTATTTCCAGTCCTGGAACATCACTTCCAGCTAGGACCAGCTGTGGTTTGAGGTATTGCCATGGTATCTGCCATATCTGGCTATTCTTGGCTGTGGCTGTGGGCAATCATACAGGTGAGTTTGTTCAGGTTGACTGATGTGTAGGTATTTAATGGTGTGTCTGGCATTGTGTATTATGCTCATGATGAAGGTGTCACTATAACACCGAAACAGCTGTCGTGCACTGTGAACAGGAGTGAGACTTATGATGAGTTTTCTATCTCATATGATGCCATGTTGTTGCTATATACCATGTTTTGGATGTTAATCAAGTCCCTCCTAGCCTAGACTTTTTATTCTTTAGTCACGCACTTTAATTGGATGTAATGTTTACAAATTGGTGGATAAATATTTTTTTTCATGCTATATAGATGTGCTGATTCTCCCTTTCTGCATATATATATATATATATATATATATATATGTATATATATATATATATAATCCAGAGAATAGGTTGGCACACATGAATAAAAATGCACATCCACCTGGGGTGCTTCCCCATTGTTCCGTCCAGGGTAACATCAAGAAATATCACAAAATAGTAAATAAGGTGCACTCACCAGGAACTTTTTCAAAAGGTAATAGAGGCTTATTTATTGCTTACTGCATAGTAGCAACATCACAAGTCATCACAGGTTGACATTTTGGTTAACAAGTGTAACCTTCTTCAGGACAGGCTCCCCAAACCACCAAGATAGGCCCATGCTACACAGTGTATTGAGCCTCCCTATATACCCACATTTATGATTGCTGGCCACACCCCGAGCCAAATGCATTGCACCCAATCCACAACATAATTCAAGATAACAGACCAAGCTACCTAGTTGTTAACCTTAGGGGGGCATCCCCACATTATCAGAGACTCACATTAATCCATCAGTTGTGAAAAACATATTTTAAACAGTACAAACAGCCAAATTACAGCTATAATCATGGCACTTCCGGTTTGCATTACACCACAACCGGAAGTCATCCAAAAATACATTCCACACACCGGAAATCAGGTGGTCCTCTCATCAAAATTTCAAATTTAAAACAGTCTCGTCAATAAAGAGCAAAACATGTGCACTAAAAGCATCAACAGGGATTATTGTGTATGTTTAAGGACATCACTCCTATGTAGAATACATAACACTATAAACCAGTGGCGTTTCATTTTCTGCATATGAAGCATCAGATATCGTCTTTAAAATATATGATGATTGATCGGGTGCCACCTCTGAAAAGGGGTGGTGACCGTGAGTTGATTCTCTTGAGGAAGGAGGCCAGGTGGATCCACAGACTTCACACAGTATCACCTAAAGGACTCAATGAATACAACCATCTTAACATTTTTGGGGGTTAAATGTCTAACAAAATGGTGGGTGACTTTAGTATTTTTGTCTACCTGCAGTTGCATATATAAGAAATTCTTCAGATTTTCTAAATTTTTTATTTTTTTTGTGTGCATTTTTGTTGTTTCTTATTATGTTTATCAGTCATGTAATTATTTCTGATTTATATCATGTGTAGGATTTTCCTGCCCTAGGAAATTCTTGTGATTTCTATGTATACTATGTCCACATTTGTTGGAATATTTTGATATTTTTTCTTTTTCCTACACTTACACAGTGTTAAGAAGCCTCCCATTTACCCTAGTTAATGCTATAGTTAACATTTATAGTGTTATGTATTCTACATATGAGTGATGTCCTTAAACATACACAGTTATCTCTGTTGATGCTTTTAGTGCACATTATTTGCTCTTTATTGACAAGACTGCTTTAAATTTTAAGTTTTCATGAGAGGACCACCTGATTTCCGGTGTGTGGAATGCACTTATAGTGCATGGAATGCATATTCCGATGACTTTCGGTTGCGGTGGAACGCAAACCAGAAGTGACGCAATTATAGCCACAATTTGGCTGTTTGTACTGTTAAAAACTGTTTTTCACATCTGACGGAACGATGTGAGTCTCTGATAGCATGGGGATGCCCCCTAAGGTTAAAAACTAGGTAGGTTGGTCTGTTATCTCGAATTATGTTGTAGATTGGGTGCAATGCATTTGGCTGGATGTTTGGCCAGCAATCATACATGGGGCTCTGCCAGGCTGGGGCTCTGACAGGTGCACAGCATGTGGCTTTTCCGCAGCAGCTGCACTTTGAGGCAGAGCACCACTGCCGTGCCACCCCCTCCTCACTGACATTGAGCACAGCAGGTCCCATGTGTCCTCCAGGCAGCTGCAGTTATCCTGTAGCCTGATGTACACCTCGGTGAAGACCAGCAGCTGCTCGCTTTACAACCACAGGTACAGCCTGTAGAAGCAGATCTGGAGGCAGCTCCCCACTCTCTGATAGCTTGGTTTCCTGGTTGCTGCTCTCCAGCTCAAGACCCAGGATGAGTGGCAGCTGCCCCTGGCCTGGGGAGGTGGAGCCGGTCTAACAGTGGCATGGTGCCGGGATGAGGAGGAACAGTAGGGTGAGGATGAGGATGCACATCCAGGCCACTGGGGGAAGGTTGGTTTGACCGGCAGCTGCTCCTTTCTGCAGCCACTGGGTATAGACTATGGACAGTGGCTCTTTTGCCTTCATTACCCAGGCAGCTGGGGGGGTCATATCCAAAGGTGCAGAGGGGCCAAGAGGTCCCTCAGAGACTGGCTGCTGCAGGAAGATTATCTTCCTTATCTTCCTTCAGCCACCCACAGGGCATTTATGACTGATTGCATCAGATGCGACCATGCCAGGCAAGTGCTTAAAAAATCATATAAACTCGATACTCATCTGCTTATATTGCAAACTGTAATATATTTAAATTAATGGAATGTTAGTTCCAGAATATTGAAATAATTTGTCAAGCTGACCAACCATGTCATGGACTCCCCTATGTATATTAGCTGAGATACTCAGCATTGCCTGGGTTGAAGACCGGACCCTGAAGTACATGAGCAGCCTTTATTTGTTTACATTGTCCTTGCCTATAACCCCATTCCATTGATTCTGAAAAGAACCCCACTGTTTGCTAACATGCATGCAAACAGTGGCATAACTACTGTGGGTGTAAGGGGTGTGGCCCACCGCTTCCCCTGCACCCAGTCACACACACAATGTTGGCAGGTCAAGGCAATGCATTTGCAGGCAGACATGGCGTTACATCACCGCCAGTTGCAAGTCAATCAGAGCTTGTGGACCAGCAGCCAATCAGAAGTGGAGGTTCCTGAGTGGTTGCCAGGCCACAAGCTTTGATTGGCTCATGACCTGTGCCAAATTCAAATTGCGTCAGTGCTGTCTGTCCATGTCTGATGCTGACTACAGGTGCCTTATCTGTAATTAGCCGGTGGCCTGCCACCAAATTCCCACCTGCTGATAGAACACATGGGGAGGTGAGAAGCTGCTGGAGTTACATGGGTAAGTGAGTTGCTGTTAATGTGTAAAGGGCATTACAGTGTGGCATAATGTTATAAGGGGCATTAATGTGTGGCATAATGTGTAAGAGGCACTACTATTGTGTGGATTAATGTGTAATATGGGGCACTACTGCTATGTGGCATAATGTTTAAAGGGATTTACTGTGTGGTCTAATGTGTAAGTGACATTACTGTGTAGTGTAAATTGCATTACTGTTTGTCATAATGTATAAGGGGCACTGCTACTGTATGGCATAATGTGTTTAAGGGATACAACTGTGTGGCATAACCCGAATGGGCTCTGTGTGGGGTTCAAATGTATGTGTTTTTTTACCTCTGGGAGGGACCCTTTTCAGATCTTGGTATGTGGCCCACAAAGTTCTAGTTATGCCCTTGCAAATCCTGTGTTTGCCCCTGAAAATTATAGTCAACATGCTGTACTGCTTTTTAACCTTTTTATTAATTTTTAAAGCTATGAAATGTTCTTAAAATTACAGGGATACTGGGATAGACTTTCTAATAGAGATGTGCGCAGACGCCTATAGTTTGGTTTTGATTTTGGTTCTAATTGATCATTGTGTTTTTGTTTTACCAACACCACCAATAAGTGTTTTGGTTTTGAATGTAGATTTTTTTTTAAATAATTGATAAAAATAGCTAAGATCATGTAGGTTTAGGCCTATTTTTGTTCCTACAGTATCATTAACCGCAATAATATTTATTTCCAGTCATTTCCAGTCAATCTTGACCACCTCACAGCTTACAATATTGTTTCACCCTTATTGGCCAAAGACTGCAGTAAGTTGACTGGCTAAACTAAGTGAAAGAGCAGCGGCACAAACACATGGCAGTTTGAAAAAGAATATAGCCCATTTAGGAAACAGAATGGCACTGCAATTGCAGACAAAATGACAGTTTAATATACTGTAAACTATTCACTGCTAAGCTATAAGATGTTTTCATTAATCAAGAACAAGCTCAGAGACACGAGGGCAGTACAAGGAAATGGAGGTCGAGTATGTAGTGGAAGGCAGGTAAAAAAGAACTATCAATTGAACAATCGATTGAATCATTTAAAGAATTAAAATTGAGACGTGGCCTTATGAGAGCTATTTTGCAGCAGCTGAGAAGAGAAAAGAGCATAAAAAATACAATGTTAATAGCCAAGGATTCCTGACAAGGGTTGCATGAGTAACTGGTCATACTACCCACCCCTCCTTCATAATTGGGTAACACACCCCTGTAGTACAATTACAAGGTGTACCAATTAGTCTTAGGTGAGGTGAATTAGCTTACAGGTCTGATGGCAGTAAAGTGAATTGGAGGTGGATTATGTAGTGGAAGGCAGGTGAAAAAAATAATCTATTGATTTTTTAATTGAGACATGGGCTGGTATCTTCTTTTTCAAATTATCAAATAATACTAAATCTGTTTCATATTCCTGTTATTTTTTTTATACAGATGTGTCCACATACATCTATAGTCCATATGCTAAGAGTACACGTGAGTGCTGTGTGACTCGGTAGTACTGACCATCTTTTCATGCTACTTTTTCTCTTTAAATCCATCTTATTCACACAGCAGTGCGAATATCACGCACAAGCAGCGTCTGCTAATTAAAATGATATGTGGCATGCCTATGTTCTATGTGTGACTGTGGCTGTATCTGCATACAAAATGTTATGCTATAGTGTCAGCGGCTGTGACACTGTTATGTAGTGTTTTGCATGCAGATACACCCGCAGTTGCACACAGAACATAGGCATGCCACATATCATTTTAATCAGCAGAAGCTGCTTCTGCTCTATCAACTGATTCGTATCAACTCACATTGCCCATAGTATTAGGTTAGCACCCTAATAACATTATATTTTTTAACACACAAGTTTTAACATTTTATTTATTTTATAACAGTGCCTGAACACAGAACACAGTGCCTCACAGTGCACCTAGTATAAAGGTGTTACTCTAATAATGTTATATTTTTTTACACACAAGTTTAAAAAAAAAATTATAACAGTGCCTGAACACTCAACACAGAGCCTCACAGCACTCCTAGTATAAGGGTGGCACCCTTATGACATTATATTTTTAACACACAAGTTTTAATATGTTGTTATATTCTGATAACAGTGCCTGAACATACAACACAGTGCTCCTAATACTCTAGCACTCTAATTATGTTATTTTTTTACACAGTGTATGAACACACAACAGTTTTATTTTATTTTTTTAACACAGTGCCTAACTCTCAGCATACAACACAGAGCACAGTGCTGCAGCCCACAGTCCACACTGCCTTGGCAGTGCCCCTTTAACACAGTGCTTCTAAACATTTTTACTTTTTTAGGGCTGTGTCCCAGTCCAAAACCCTCTCCCTCTGGCCTCCTGTGTGAAATGGCGCCCAATCATGTGGGAGGTACTTTAATATGCAATCCAAAACACGAGAGATCCGATGGCGGGAAGTTAACATTTTCCCTCATTTTGGGATCTGACCTTGGCAGAAAGACCTGAACTAGGGCTTGGTTCAACTCAGAACCCCTAAGTTCGATGGGTGTTTGGTTTCCAGGAAAATTTAACTGCACATCTCTACTTCCTAGTTTTCTAGATTTACATATTTATGCAATGTTATTATTTTGTAACAAATCAAAACATGTAAACACACAATAACATACAATATCATAGGCTGATGTCATAGTCACAAGTTCTGTCATTAATAATGCTGGGTCATAATTTATCTGTATTTCACTAAATGAAAATAATGGGGCTGATTCAGAGGTGGACAAAAATGTGGCTGCATCTGTTGGTGAGAGTCCATCATGTATGGCTTCCTATGTGAGTGGTTGAACATCTTTGTACACAACCTCTTTCAATGACACTCCCATAACCTGCTCAGAAGAGTGACCATATCCATACATGAACTGAGGCACCTCTCATTAACCGCCCAGGGTTGCCCTTTACTTTCCGAGATCGTTTCTGATACCATCCATCTCAATCACAAAAATGCCTTTCAGTTTACACTCTGAGTAACGCATGCACCATAAAAGATTTCAGGGATTTTCGTTCACAAGAAGTAGCAAAATAAACACTCAACTCTGTTAACATCAGTATTGCATGCAGATCTGAATGAGTCCCAATCTATTTTATGCAGGAAACACCAGTGATCATGTCATTGTATATTCCTGCCTGTAAGACATATAGTGATGCATGAGCCTTAGATATCCGTAGGACAACTGATCAATATATAAATATAACTTAGGTGCTGTTGGCCTTCTAAGTGATATAATTGATGACAAGGAAATGATTAACATTTCAATGAATTATGAAACAAGGAGAAAGGTACTGACTATCAGCTTCTATACTAGCCAGGCTGGTGGTGTAACTGAGCTTAAACTTAAGGAGCATCAAGGAAGCATGTATGCCCATCGATGGATGTCAGAACCTACCAACAATTAGTGATATTTTTGTCTACGTACCCCTAAACATCACAGCAAGTACCCTAGGGGAACTTGAACCAAAGTTGTGAACCGCTGCTATACACAATAGTCTATTCCAATTTTTCTCCCATTACAATACCCTTAAGTTAAAGATGATTTTTTTTAATAGTTTTGGCACAAATACATTGATCGTGCATTTTGGTTTTCTATTTACTTAGCTATGTAACATAGTTTTATGAATGAAACCATTTTATTTGTAGTGATGATCCAGATTTCCACTAAATACATGTTGTTACTAAAGTAATTTTATTTTACAGTATTTATTGTTTTCAATTATCTTTAAAAAAAAAGATTTTCTTATGCAATTGCTTAGTATCAGATTTGTACCATAGAAACTTTACTACATAAACCTAGGTGAGTCTGAAGGCTGAACGCTTACAATAACATGAAGGCACCATGAAGCAATTTCAAATTGAAATAAGAAGATTGGTAAACATATGTGTATCATGTTTGAGTTGTGTTTCCAGTTGCTAGTCAAGTTATCACGATGCAGGATTCTACAAAGAGACTTTACTGTGACTATTAAGATATACATTCTCTTAAGAGTAAAGCTTTTAGTCCCCTGCTGGAAAGCAAAGTGAGTGATTGGAGATGCAAGATTTTAAAACTTAGGTCTCCACAGGAAACAAAGGTTGGAATTCTGAAAGAAAATAAAAAATAGGTGTATGAAATGAAAAATAAATCATAAGGGGATAAGCAAAACAATTGAATTCAAATTGATAGGATGGACAGTAGAGGAACTACTGAGGCCAAACAACAAGATTTAACATGTACTCCACTTATATTTATATTTAATCCAAGTAAACTGCAGATTTGCACTAGCTTGCAATATCGGAGACCAAGAGATGGGCTCCATGCAGAGAAAATACCTTCTCCGCTAGAAAGTGATATGCCCTTGAAATAAGTATGTTGACACAAGAAATAAAAGTGTAACTATTGGAAAATTGAAATCAATTTATGTGGTTTTTAAAGCAATACTTACAGCCGAGTTGCAGACTGCTTTTCTAGCTTCCATATTACAACACTATATTCAAGACCCACCATTAGAAGTGATTTAGTAATGGAAAAAGTATAGAAGCAATATGATCTAAGTTTAGGTGGTATATCTGCCATCCTGTTTATAGACAATTGAAGGAGTGTAGCACATCACTGACAAAATGTGTTACATTAAAATATTTGAAATATTGATGCCAAGTCACTAACACAAATCCACAGCTATGAGTAAATGCAATGCTTGCATTAATCATAGTCATTATCGCTTATGATCTGCAATTTATCACATACTGTACGCTTGTGTTATGTAGCAACAGCTAACTCTTCTGAAAAGATTATTATTTTACCAATACTGACTATATGGTATATGTCACAGGTTTTTCACCAGCTTTGCACACATTTGAAGAATTAGGACATCCATAGCTAAGTGTCCCCTAAAAACATGTAAAATACCTCATATACCATAAATGCTATAGCTTTGTATATGATGGTATAAAACATTAAATAATAAAAATAATAATATTATTATAAACAACAGCTACCTACTAGGCTACCATGCTGATATGATAATTATATATGGAAAAATACTAACACTAAATTACATTTATGTTACAGATATGTACAGTGATATGATATAACTTTATAAAAATAATCTTGATAAGTTAAACCCTGGCCAACTGGTAACAAGGGTCCAAAAAAGATGTTCTGTTTTTCAGTCTTTATGGTTTGGTCAGGTCACACCAAGGAGTCTTGTACATGAATGACAGCTTTGCTGTCATATAATATAGAGCTCAGTAGGCCCAGAAAAACTTTAGGAAAACTGGTGCAGAGTAGAATGGTGTTTCTTACTGTACATTTTCCTTGTGCATCAGTTATATAAATATTTTCAGGGGCAAGCGCAGGAATTTTAATATAAAGGGGGGTTCCACAATTGCCTTTCACCGATATAGTATTTGTATCTGTATATACAAAATAATTTACAAATACTACATGCAGAGTATATAGCAAACACTAAATAGATGTCCAAACTTAGAAAAATCTACAAATCGCAATCAGACGTAGATAAAAATAACTTGTGCCACTACTTGTATAGTGTTAGAATTAGAACATTTTGAGAGCAACAAATATCTGCACACAAACTAATAATAACTAATTACTAAGTGACCCTGTAAGATAGCATGTTATCGGGTATTTTTAGAATGTAAGCTCTTACGAGCAGGGCCCTCTACCCTCTTGTGCTTCTCCCTGCTTTAGTTTCATCTACTTCTTACTCACCACTAGGGCACCTAACACTTGGTTGCTTATGCTTTGTTGCTTATCTGGGTGTTATGGTCGTTAATGTAGCAATATATATTGTCCATGTCCTGGTCCTGTATTGTATTGTTCTGTAAGTTGCTTGTCAACAATCTGTTTATGTACTTTGTAAGGCGCTGCGGAACACTTGTGGTACCATATAAATAAATGATAATAATGATAATAATAATATTCTCACAGATGGGGGTGCAGCCATAACAACCAGGATTAAACTTGAAATGTAAAGGAAAAGAGAGTGGTTGCATATACTGTATTAGGTTTCTGCTACATTCACAGTGCTAGAACTGCCAGAACATCTTTTTTTTCATTAACCATATGTTTCTCGAGTGGGGATATTGAGCACATGTACTGTAACCTTTCTCTCCCAAGTGTTAAACAAACTTTAGAGATCATTTATTTGGACAGGAGATGGTGTGAGCTGCTGCTTCAGTTATATGAGAAGGTGGAGAGACTGCAAGGTCTCACGAGCAAGGCCCTCTTCCCTCATGTGCTTTTCCTTCCCTCACTTATTCCATCCAGTGGCGTTACAAGGTTATGTGGGGGGTGCGGGCCGCACCCGGGTGTCACCCACCAAGTGACAGGAGTTTGGTGCTGCACTGTAGCACTAAGTGCAGCACCCGGCTCCTGTCACAGTGAGGGAGCCGGCACTCAGCACCTCCGGCACACCCCACCACCCCAGTGATGATACCCATGGCACGGGCAGGGGTTCAGGAAGTGAGGCCACGCCCCCTGTTAGCGAGGCCACACCCCCATTTCAGCTGCTTACAGCCCAGCCACTGATTCCATCATCTCTTACCCACTGCCATCAACAGCACTTGACCTTTGGGTTTGCCCACCCCGCTGCATACAGTATTTGGGTATTATGACTGCTGCTGCAACAGCGTTTATAAACCTTGTCCATTTTCTGCAATGTTTGTACTGTAAGTTACTTTTTTCTTGTTTTGTTTATACTGTTTGTTTCAGTACTCTGTAAGGCGCTGCTACTCCTTGTGGTACCATACAAATAAAGGATAATTTTATTATTATTATTATTATTATTATTATTATTATTATTAATAATAATAATAATAATAATTTCCTTGACTTAATTTGACACTGCTAATAATCATAAAATGTTGATGGGCTACTACACATATTAATGTCATTGGACTTGCTCATTACCTTGTATACTGTTTATGAAGGCTTAATATTATTTTAGAATAAAGTCTCTCTCACCAAACTAATTAATGTTTTCAAATCCCGTTCATGCAAACTGAACCAATCATGGCTACTCGCAGTTAAATTCTCAGTAGGTTTTTAATAAGCATGTTAAGAAAATTGAGTGGGTGAGTTGTGTTTAATTCTTATTAATAGCAATTGGCTTGAATGAACATTACAATTCAGTGAAATAAGAGAAACTCTAACAATGAAACAACCCATCTATGTTTTGAAAGTTTAATCTACAAATAGCTGAATAGATGTTTTTGAATATATTGTTTAAATACCTCTTCACATGACAAGTTTCACAATAGGACAGATTTAAAAACAATCAAAATCAATGGGACTTTTTCATTATTGTGTGCCATTTTTTAGGCAATAAGATAAGACATTATTATTATTATTATTATTAGCAATAGGAATCAATATATTGTCAATTTGTAAAATGTGTTTTTGTTCCAAATCTGGTGCATAACATAAAATAATGTCCCGTACTGGCGCAAATAAAGTTTTCCACAGTACTTTCCTTTTAAATTTGTTTCCAAATTTTTTATGTATTAGTTCCAATGATTGCTGTATCTTCTCTTTGGTAAGAGCACTCCAACTCCCGGTGTTAGTGTGCTCAAAGAGAAAAAAGACAAACCAAAAATAGAGCAATATTGCCAGAAAAAAACACTATTTATTCAATACATTACACTCACATAGAGAAAAGGTTTAAAAGCATATCACCACAAGGTCACACGTGGTCAAAAAATGGGGTTCATACCGTCCTCCCATCCGTGTAATGCCCAGATGATATAGGGACCAAGGACTGGAGACAGGATACCACCAACAGCAAGTCATCCACCAATGCTTAACGCATTTTGGACAATGTCCTTCATCAGAAGGATGGTGGTAAGTTGAAAAGGGGACCCATTTTATACCCCTGTGCTATAAACGTCCTGCTATAGACAGGGCTTTCCGTTTCCCGCTATTTTCCCTACCGGAAGTGTCGCCGAACTGTCTGTGACCGGAAGTGATGCAAAACTGGATGCACTGGAAGTGACGCTGCTTCCTCAATGTTCACGAGCAGCAGCGGATGTTAGGCAGAGAACATCAGCGTTCCACCTTGCGTTCCACCAGCCACTCAAACCGGAAAGTGAAAGTCCTTTAAGCCATAACGGGAATATAACAAACGTTCCATCTATATTTAAATACTATACACTTCAAAATAGTCCATTCTATAATGACAGATTTGGTCCACAGCAGCATATCACAATATTGGGGGGTCCGGCTCCCGATAAAATATACAAAGAATAAAAATAAGCATTAAGACAATAAAATGAAAAAAAAACATTTTTTAGCAGAGAATATAATTCAGAGTATAAAATATAAAATAACCAGAGAAAACGGGCAATGAAGAACTAAAGGCATAAAGTGCAATCAAATACCTTCTAATAAATATTACTAAAAATCTTTTATAAAAACCATTTAATTTCAAGCTGACCATTTAAACCATTAGGAGTTAAGGTTTTTAGTTTATGAATTCACCGCATCTCTTTTTGTGCCAGTCAGACTTCTAAATCTTTACCACGCCAGGATGGGTGGACCATTTCACTAAAAATCTTTTATAAAAAGCATTTAATTTCAAGCTGACCATTTAAACCATTAGGAGTTAAGGTTTTTAGTTTATGAATCCACCGCATCTCTTTTTGTGCCAATCTGACTTCTAAATCTTTACTACGCCAGGATGGGTGGATCATTTCAATTATAAAAGATTTTTAGTAATATTTATTAGAAGGTATTTGATTGCACTTTATGCCCTTAGTTCTTCATTGCCTGTTTTCTCTGATTATTTTATATTTTATACTCTGAATTATATTCTCTGCTAAAAAATGTTTTTTGCATTTTATTGTCTTAATGCTTATTTTTATTCTTTGCATATTTTATCGGGACCCGGACCCCCAATATTGTGATATGCTGCTATGGACCAAATCTGTAATTATAGAATGGACTATTTTGAAGTGTATAGCATTTAAATACAGATGGAACATTTGTTATATTCCCGTTATGGCTCTGGACATTATGGCTTAAAGGACTTTCACTTTCCAGTTTGAGTGGCTGGTGGACCGCAGATGTTCTCTGCCTAACATCCGCTGCTGCTCGTGAACATTGAGGAAATAGCGTCACTTCTGGTGCATCCGGTTTTGCATCACTTCTGGTCGCGGAGAGTTTGGTGACACTTCCGGTAGGGAAAATAGCGGGAAACTAAAAGCCCTGTCTATAGGAGGATGATTATAGCACAGGGGTATAAAAAGGGTCCCCTTTTCAACTTACCACCATCCTTCGGATGAAGGACATTGTTCAAAACGTGTTAAGCATTGGTGGATGACTTGCTGTTGGTGGTATCCTGTTTCCAGTCCTTGGTCCCTATATCATCTGGGCATTATACGGAAGGGAGGACGGTCTGGATCCCATTTTTTGACCACGTGTGACCTTGTGGTGCTATGCATTTAAACCTTTTCTCTATGTGATTGTAATGTATTGAATAAATAGTGTTTTTTACTGGCAATATTGCACTATTTTTGGTTTGTCGTTTTTCTCTTTGAGCACACTAACACCGGGAGTTGGAGTGATCTTACCAAAGAGAAGATACAGCAACCATTGGAACTAATACATTCAAAATTTGGAAACAAATTTAAAAGGAAAGTACTGTAGAAAACTTTATTAGCGCCAGTACGGGACATTATTTTATGTTATATACTACTGTTTGTGGAGTGTGAAGCCTCCATCTTTGTCTCGTAGGCAGCAATATAGAGTGTGGAGCGCAAGGGGAGATTTTCTGTTTTAAGTGTATTTCCAAATCTGGTGCAAGCATTACAAATAAAGTATATCTTAAATAATTGTTCTTTTTTTTGTAGATACTAGATTTAAAAATTATTGTTATATATACTAAACCATAAGTTCATATATGAATGCAAAGTAATTACAAGATAAGAAAGAAAAAATAACAACTTCAAATATAAATTATAATACTACCTACTTTACCACTGATTCCCAAATATTTTATTGTGCTCATGCGACATTATTGTTTTGTTGTACTCAAATGCTAACAATTGTAATTAATGAAATTTCAAATTGGATCACGATCAAAAACAAAAAAGTTTTACAACATAAGTACATTAAAGACAATAATTTAAATTTACAAATAAAATATAATTATAAGTAATTCCGACTGTCACCTTCCAAATATTTCAACAGTGTTTCTACTTTAATCATAAATAGTTGTGGCATATTCGGCCTGTTAGTGGAATACACAAATGTGTCATGATGCAGTGACTGAGAATCACTGCTCTATGTCTGGCACCAATATCTACTGTTTGCATATGATTTTCTGCAGAGATACGTATTATTCTGTTACCGTAATATTTCATGTACAGATGCTATCATTAATAACCGTTTGCACTTGAGTTTTTTTATATGTTTGCTGTTTCCTAAGTAGTTTGCTAATGTATCCCAAAACGGTTTACAGTGTAATTTGTAACTGCTCATTCTATTCTCTTCACAGTGCTTACCTAATTAAGTTAAATTAATGATTTTATTATTGTATATAAAGCAGACAGTGTAAACAAAACATATACAGCAAACATGATACAAGTATCTGCATTCACATACATTGTTAACTGTTCCCCAGCGTTGTGTAAAAAAGTATTTTTTTATTATTATTTAATGAAAACAGCACACAAGTGTATCAGTCTGCTCTTTATCAAGTCAATGCGGTACTCATATGGACTCCTCCCAGGGAATCAGTCAGTGCCTGACCATGGAATTGCTGGCTTCATTAGCATATTTATTGGGCTGGCTGGTGCTAGGTTAATTAGCACTATGCTGGGTTAATTAGCAATGTAAAGAAAGAATGCATCTTGTTGCCAGTATGAATTTTTCTGTTCTACCAGATTGCTAGCTACTTACCAGCAAGCATTGGACGGACTGGCTAAAACAATGAAAAGCTTATTTTTAATGCTTCAGTAATAAATTTAAAGAGGGAAAAACAAGGGAGAGGTTTAATTGCCCATGTAACCTTATGAGGGTATAACAAACTCTGTAGGAAAAATGTTGGGCAATAAAAATATTTCTTAACTAAAAAAAAAATGTTTAACTCTATTAGGGAACTTCAACCTCTCATTCTCGCTCTCTCTCTCTCTGTTGTTTTTTTTTACAAGACATCTGATTTCCATTCCAATGATGAGTTAATCTAAATTTGCAAAAATATTTGTTATATAGTGGTTAAGGAAATACCTTCTAATTAGCTGTGTGTCCCATTGTCTCTGTACAGCAGTAACCAAAGCACAATAAAAGAACTGCTGAAAAGAAAAATGTTTTGTTTTTTTTATCATAGTGTCGGTAGCATGTTTATCTGGAAATGTGCAGCATCAAGGACAAAGCCTTGTTTTGTGTCTGATTTCAAAGGGAAGTCTCCTAAAGGCTTCATTCATTTTAGAACACTTGATATGCCATTTATTTATGGAGAAAATCAGTAATATGTTCATTTTACTATATCGAACTGGGTAAAATACCTATATACTGTACAAACTGACATTGAGGGCCAAATGTAATATGTTGACAGTTTCGAAAATGTGAGCGTTTAGCAGTAATATCTCACATTGGTCGAGTTTTATTTTCAAAACATCTGGATGAGAGTTTAAATAGTAAGAGTTTTTTTAGTCTAAAAATATGCAAGTTTTCATGTTCTCAGACTCCATCACATTGGCCGAGTTTAAAGTGTGAGAGTTTACTGCTAAACTCCCACATTTTCTAAACTCTTACCCTATTACATTTGGCCCTGAGTGTTCATTTATCTATATTTTGAGCACAATAAAATAAAATATTGATTCTGCATACTTTACCCAATATTTAGGAAATGTCAAGTCTATACTAACATGATGAACTTATTCTTAAAAGCCATAACTTTCTGCTTAATCACCAAATCAAGTATACAGTAATTGTGATATTTTAGGTTTGAATTAGGGATGTGCAGGCTCGGTTCTACTCGGTTCCGTTCGGATTTTTTTCCCGAATCTTATTGGGTTTCAGCTGTCACGAGTTTTGGATAGCCAATAAGATTCGGTAAAAAAGACCGAACGGAACCGAGTAGAACCGAGCCTGTACATCCCTAGTTTGAATTAATGTAGAATTTCACTTTCAGCCATCTATGATGTCATTAATTGCCAAGTCCCTGCCACTAGCTTATCTGCACTTGTGTTGAGCACTGCAATCCTGGGAGTGAAACTATTCTGCATGTATAAAGGAGGTGTGAAGAGGTAGAAAACCACACAAAGAATAATATAAATAATCAATTAGTGAAATGATGTAGTTGAACTGGCTTGCCCTTGGTGAATAGAAAATTCCTTAGAAAAGGAAAAATTAGATTCAATGCAAAAACATCACACCCCTAGGCTGTCCAATTCATTAGGGAGGTGGACTGTGGGCCTGATTCAGAGCCGCTCGTAAGCGGCCGTTCGTTTGCTCCGAGCGATGTTTGCACATCTGCGCATGCGTATGGGTTGTAATGCGCATGCGCCAACCAGTCAGTGCGGTCGGAAATCGTGTGCTCGCAAAATAGCGAATGCCTGCTAATTTGAGTGACAGGATGAGGCGTTTGTGGGTGGTAACGGGAAGGTGCTTGAAAACGGGGAGTGGAGATCCAAACGCAGGCGTGCCAAACAGTCAAAACGGGCGTTTAATGGGTGTGCATAATTAACAAAGCAGCGTCATCGACCACGTCAGTTGCTTGTCATTTAGCCTGAACTGCTCGCATGATTGTGGTAGGAAAATGCTTCCACAAAAATAGCGAGCAGTTCATATTCCTTTCGATGTACTCGATTAATCTAATAAATAGCGGAGATGACGTATGATGCGAGCGGCCAAGGGGCGTTTTTAGAAAATAGCGAGTGCATGTTTTCAGACACTCGCTTAGACATAGAGGCGTCAACAGACCGCAAAGAGTGAGCACTCAATTTAAATAGCCAGCGCCTTTTTCTGAACGAGCGTCCGCAAATAGCGTCCGGCTCTGAATCTGGCCCTGTATGCGAGTGACTGGCCCACTCTTACAAAAGTCTGGGAGAGACCCCAAACTTTGTGACTTTCTTGGACATTCTGGGAGAGTTGCAAGTATGACTTGAGTGGGTAAATGAAATTATTATAGAGGCCCAATCAACCACAGTGATGTTGAAAGTCTTTGGATAATTTTTCAAGAAAATATGTTTTAATTGATGGGTGCGGGCTCTTTGTCTGTTATTAAATTAGTCATTGTTAATAAGACACCTTCCCCAAAATCATCTGTTGATATTCTGCAGTCATTATTAATTATCATTCCTTATCACTGCAAATCGTGGCAATAAGAAATACATTTTTTCAACTATTTTTGAAAAATCTCTGCTTTGACAGTGAAGTCAGTGCTATCACTTCACTATCTTTTTTGACACTGCCCTTATATAATTTTTCCAAAAAATGAATGTGGGAGAAGGCGGCTACCAGAGAGGGATTAGAAGATCCCTATCCTGCGATAATTTCTTCATAGCCATAAAGCAGCTAACAGGGGCTAAACTCTGAATAGCTAAGATTTCTAGTAAATAGTGACAGATGCAGTCCCCTACTGACAATGTGGTCTGCAGTGTTATTTAACCATATGACAGAAATATCTCAGATATTTCTGGTATCCCTTTTAGGGCCATAACAAGGTGCCAGGTGCCTCCCCCTCCCCCTCTAAACTTGTGATCTCATGATGTCATAACTAGGGTGCAGGACCGCCGGATCCAGTAAGAAGAGCACTGCCCAGGTAAACAGTCTTAAGGGTACCTGTGCGGAGGGTTCCTTGGATGCTTCACGGTGCTCTGCAGTACCATTAGTGGCTGCAGGCAGGGCCGTAAAGAGCAGTGATGGGTACAGGTACAGGGAGAAGGCATGGCCAAATCAAGGAGGCATAGTCATGCCTCCCCTCAATTTTGTTTAAAAAAAAATACAAAATTTCAGTGCTGCAAGCTGGAAAGGGGGCACATTTGTGGGATCAGCGGGATCGCTCACCCCCATACTATTTTAAGGGAGAGTGAGGAGGCTGCTGCTGCTCAGAAAAAGCAGGTTCTCTGGACACTATGCAGCCAAGCACACAGCAACAAGTGCTGGGCTGGGGAGAGAAATTGCTGCCAATGAGCAGCAGCAGTCTCCTCTTTCTCCCTGCCAATATGGTACAGGCCCAGGCCCACACCAGGTCCCTCCAGCCAGACAGGGCCTGAGTAAGTAGTATATGCCCCCTATTGTTGCCACTGGTTGCAGGGTACCCCTGGCTCCAGGATGCCGTGGGGCAGCAATGTTGCCACCCACAGGGCTCTGCACTCTGTGAGGCGGCTTTGCTCACACAACCCCTAGTTATGGCCCTGATCTCTTTAATTAAAAAGAAACTTTGTAGTAAATTTATCCAATCAGTTAAAGACATATTGGTGCAATCATATTTCAGTAGGTGATACCGTGTCTACAGATGAAGCAGGAATTAAATTATGGAAATTCATTGCTCCTTTGTCATCTCTCCTTTGTCCTCTATCAGAGAGGATGTGCCTCTGAGCATCTCCATACAGGAAACTGTGTATTACAGTGAGATTTTGCCTGTATACACCGTATCATACGCACACCACCTGCATTAACTTCATATGCTCCTGACTGGATCTGCTGATATGCCTGCTGTTATATCTGTTGTATGCCTGCATTGTGTACCTGCTGCATAGCAATTAACCTTGTGTTACCTTGCACATGTGGTTAACTTACCTACCAGGAGGACTGACCTCCATCGTAAACCGCTGACATGTTGTTACAAGCTGCACTCACAGCTTGCCAGTTACTAAGGTGTTACCTCCTGTTGCCGGGCAATCAAGCAAATGAGGAAAGTCACGTGTGCCTTCCTAGTGTTAGGGGATTGGCTTTCTCTGCTATTTGAATGCCCTGAACTTTTACCAAATTGCTGATTATAGCGTCTTGTCAGTGAGCTATCCAGATGCCAGTGTATGCCCTGTGTCTCCAGCCATTCAGGACTCTCTGCTGCTGTGAATCCTGCCGGGCTCCAGCCACTGTTACCATTTGCATAGTTGTCTGCATGCCGACTCTGTGACTCTCCGGAGCTCCTGTGGTGTATCAGTTTCCTGGGGTTCCAGTTGTGAACGCTCTCCAGCATTGTCTGCATTCCAGGTCTGTGGTCTTCCAGTTCACTTGCAGTGTGTCAGCCTTCTGGATCCCAGCCGTGAGTTCACTCCTATGTACTTGCCTGTTTTTCCTGCTCCGTGGTTGTCCAATTCTCCTGCAGTGTGTCAGTTTTCTGGGTCTCAGCTGAGAACGCAGTACAGCTAAAGCAAGACATCATTACCTCATTTCAGCAAAGTGGCCAAGGCCAAACCATTCATCAAGGATTTCTCTACTTCAACTCTGGTAGTTCAGCTAAAGCAAGACATCATTACCTTATTCCAGTAAAGTGGCCAAAGCCAAACCATTCATCAAGGATCTCTGCTTCAATTCTGGCTTTCCAGCTAAAGCAGGACATCATTGCCTCATTTCAGCAAATTGGCCAAAGCCAAACCATTTATCAAGGATCTCTTTGCTCCAGTTCTGGCAGTCAAGCTAGAGCAAGACTTTGGCCCTGATTCAGAGCTGGACTCTCTGACCAGAGAGCTCGCTCTGAATCAGGGCCCTTCTCCATTAAAATGGAGCGTCCTCTTGGACGCTCGTATAGCTGTGGGTCACCTCCCACAGCATATACGAGCGTCCAACAAGATGGTCACGATGGTCTTGACCATCGCGACCATCGGACTTGCGAGTGAAACCCTGTGGTCGGGTTTCTCAACCACAAGCCCTGGAGTGATTTTGGCTCTATCAGAGCCAAAATCACTCCCACTGACATCACTAGTGATGTCAGTGGGGCTGGCTTCAGACTGTAGGCGTTCCCATGGGAACGCCTCCATCTGGCAGGCACGCCCCCGGCACGCCCACCAAAGGGGGCGTGCTGTCAATCAACATCGACAGCACGCCCCCTTTGGTGCGAGACCCGGAGCGATGGAAAGTCCTTCGCTCGCCGGGTCTCGCGCATGCGCACGACGGAGCTCCCTCCGTCGTGCGCAAGTGCAGTGGGGAACATCGACCCACTTGCGAGCGTACTGGCGCTCGCGAGTGGGTCTGAATGACCCCCTTTATTCCTTAATTTCATATAATTGGCTACATGCCACATCGTTCACCATTATTCAGGTGTCTCTTTATAGGCCTGCAAGACTAAAAGACTTTGGTTTCCATTTCCTTATTTGTTGTTCAGAACTGTTCTTTGAATATTGCATTTCATTTCTGCCATTATAACACAGTGCAACAGTATATTATTGACATCTTGACTGTGCTTGGGACTCATGCTGCCTACTCTGTTGCTTATTAATTTGTCTGCTCATTGACCAAAAAATAAATTGTTATATTTTTATATACTTTCCGTGTTTTTGCTCCAACTCAAACCAGAGAATCATAACACATGTACTGTACTAACATCATACTGTAGGTTCTGCCAAGTCCTGTTTCCAAGATTTACACTAATGTAATCACAGCTGCAATCCCATATGGATCGCAATAGTGAAAATATGCTATTGATTCCAAAAGCTTACCCTAGCATAGGGACAGTAGAGTCCCTCCCCACGGTGTCAACCAGTGTAGGGAGGGACGATATGTGCATGGCACCATTGTGCACTGCCAAAAAGGGGTGAGGCCTTGTGGGAAGAGGGTGTGACCACAAAACCCCCGTGGTCCCGTTATTACTGGGTGGCAGGGGGGATGCAGGAGGTGCGGACTGCCTGTGTGCAGTGCCGGCCAGCTCCCTCACAGCTGCAGCACCTGGCTCCTGTCACTGTGGGGGAGTCTGCACCTTGGTGTCACCCCTCAGTGGGTGACACCCAAGTGCAACCCGCACCCTCTTTGTGACACCACTTCAAAGGGATGACTACTGTTGTCTTCTTATATCCTTCCAAAAATGTCCAATGCAGATCAGGCAGTCGCGCAGCTTGTAAGTCAAGTCTGACCTGCCTCATACACTATGAATCTCCAGACACGCCGAATGCTCTTATGCTGCGAAGGAGATTGCAATAGCTAATTTCTGCACGCCCATGAAACTGCATTTAAATCGTCAGACACGTCTGTGTTCTCTAACCACCCCCTGTTACTACCCCCAAATGCTGACTACTTATCACTGACCTTGCTAATAAATCCTCTGTATGAGTGTAATCAAAATACAATTGCTGCATGTGTCATTCACGCACGCGCAATGGCTAACAATCGCTCAATCTGCATAAATATTGGAATTGCGTAATTCTCAGAATCAGGCCCATAGTTACCAGTCACTCAGGTGACTCCATTTTCTAGAACATTGCCCATATCTGCAGCAATTTAATGTCCATAGAACGCTGATTGAACTGCATGAATGATCAACTGTTAATTTGGACTAGTTTAAAGTACAGTTGAACAAGAAATGTGAATCTGGAGTTCTGTCTGAAGTTTGGTCTCCCACATGAGTGGTCATTTTGAATCAAGTTACTCAACCATCAGACCAAGAAATTAGATCTGTCTGTGTCTGAGAAACTTGAGAGACATCATTTCATTGACTACTTTACTGTTTTATACCTTTGATTACTGATCAGAAAAGCACAACTACAACAATTTGTAACAACACATTATGCCTATTGTATTATGTAATGTTGGACAATGTGTATTATTGGGCTTTGCATTCTGTGAAATTCCCACACAATATGTATCCTGTTTTCTGAATGGAAGAAATGAGGTGCCACAGAAGATAAATTAATGCAAAAGGCAATAGGCACATTACCTACCTGACACAACACATGTATAAAATAATATAAAATTTGTGAGAGTGTAAAAATCTGTCTTTTGCAGTGATAAATAGATCCTATTAGCTGGACCTCAGGTTCATACTGAGGTTTATTGAACTATGCAGTTTTTCAATAAAATTGTTAATATGATTCTGGTGGACACAGATCATTTGCAAGAGAGGTTTAGAGCTAAGAGTTTTTATGCTAATAAAAGGGGGGAATATGCAGACATGCAAAATATGATGGCATTCATTATAAAACACACTGATATATTAATGCTAAGTTGCTCATAATCAAAAGGCTGGTTTTTTTTACATTTATTCTGTTCCAGAATCATTTTGATGTATAGAGCTTGATGAGTTAGCAATAAATTAAATAGCTTTGCTGCTGTCCATAGAACTATAACAGTCAGCATTGGATGTTACTATATTTATTTGCAGTGGGTTCCAATTTACACATTTAAATTATACTTTATGTTTACTCTATGTTAAATTCATGCATTTATGTGTTAAAAAAACAAAAGTGTATAGCTCTGCCAGGTGTTCCGAAAATTGGTTATTAAACACATCCAGCATGAACAATGGCAATAAAAAGAATGTATTGCTCAGTATGTGCTTTTGTGAAAAATAAATGCAATATAACTTAAAGGGACAGTATCATAAAACAATTTTTGTGTGTTCTATTGCTTTATATGTAGGGAATTGTCCTTTAATTAATGTTATATTAAAATGTCAAACTAATTTTTCCTCTTTATTTACTGATTTATAATCACTGCATGCACAGGTCAAATCTTTCTCTACAATAGCAGGTAGTTCTCACTTGCTTGTTCCCTCCATTCAATCAACCTGTGCGTAAAACTAAAAAACAAATTATACCAGAGGTTCCCAAAGTCCGCCATTACAGTCCACGTTTTAGGGATATCCAAGCTTGAGTCCAGATGGTTAAATCAAATGGATTGAGGTATTAATTAAGTCACCTGTGCTCAAGTATGGATATCCCTAAAATGTGGATTGTAATGGTGGACTTTGGGAACCTCTGAATTATACATTAGTATACAGTGCCTTGCAAAAGTATTCACCCCCTTTGCATTTTTCATGTTTTGTTGCCTCACAACCTGGAATAAAAATGGACTGTTTGAAGGTGTGCATCATTTCATTCACAGAACATGGCTACAACTGTGAAGTTGTGGGGGTTTTTTTATATTGTGAATCAAACAACATTTAGGACAACATAACAGAAAACTTCAGCGTGCATAACTAGTCACCCCCCTAAAGTCAGTACTTTGTTGAGCCACCTTTTGCGGCAATTACAGCTGCTAGTCACTTTGGATAAGTCTCTATGAGCTTGCCACATCTTGCCCCAAGGATTTTTGCCCATTCCTCAAGGCACAACTGCTCCAGCTCCTTCATGTTGGATGGTTTCCGCTTGTGAACAGCAATCTTCAAGTCTGACAACAGATTCTCAATTGGATTGAGATCTGGGCTTTGACTAGACCATTCCAACACATTTAAATGTTTCCCCTTAAACCACACGAGTGTAGCTTTAGCAATATGCTTCGGGTCATTGTCCTGCTGGAAGGTGAACCTCCGTCCCAGTCTCAAATCACAGGCAGACTGAAACAGGTTTTACTCAAGAATATCCATGTATTTAACACCATCCACCTTTCCCTCGACTCAAATCAGTTTCCCAGTCCCTGCTGCTGAAAAACATCAACATGGTATTCTTGGGGTGATGGGATGTGTTGGGTTTGCGCCAGATATAGCGTTTTCCTTGGTGGCCGAAAAGTAAAATTTTAGTCTCATCTGACCAGAGCACCTTCCTCCATACATTTGGGGAGTCGCCCACATGCCTTTTGTCAAACTCAAATCGTGTCTTCTTATTTTTATCACTAAGTAATGGCATTTTTCTGGCCACTCTTCCATAAAGCCCAGCTCTATGGAGTGTATGGCTTACTGTGGTCCCATGCACAGATACACCAGTCTCTGCTGTGAAACTCTGCAGTTCCTTCAGGGTTACCTTTGGTCTCTGTGCTGCTTCTCTGATTAATACTCTCCTTGCCCGGTCTATGAGTTTTGGTGGGCAGCCCTCTCTTGGCAGGTTTGTTGTGGTACCATGTTCTTTCCATTTGATGATGATGGATTTGATGGTGCTCCGGGGGATCATTAAAGATTTAGATATTTTTTATAACCCAACCCAGATTTGTACTTCTCAACAACTTTGTCCCTGACTTGTTTGGAGAGCTCCTTGGTCTTCATGGTGTGATGTCTCTTGCTTAGTGGTGTTGCAGCCCCAGAGCCTTTCAGAAAAGGTGTGTTTATATTGAAAGATCATGTGACACTTAGATTTCACACAGGTGGACTTCATATCACTAATTATGTGACTTCTGAAGGTAATTGGTTGCACCAGAACTTTTGAGGGGCTTCATAGCAAAGGGGGTGATTACATATGCACATGCCAATTTTCGGAATTTTATTTATAAAGATTCTTTTTTATATATATTTTTCTCATTTCACTTCACCAAATTAGACTATTTTGTGCAGATCCATCACATAAAATTCAGATTAAAGAAATAAACTATAAGTTGTAATGTAACAAAAAAGGTAAAAAGCCAAGGATGTGAATACTTTAGCAAGGCACTGTATGTTAAAACTTAAAAACAAATTGTACGTACTTTTTGTGCTCTATTGTCTATACTTAATTAAATAGATCCGAAAACTTGAATAAGTTTGAGGAGAGATAAGACCCCCATTTAGTGATGGAATATTGCTAGTTCACCAGGGGTTAAAGGAGATTAAGGGGGCGTAGCCAGAATTGTGTCCATCAAAAATAGTAGCCTATGGCAGTGACAAGGGACAAGGCCCCTGCTATTTATTATACATAGTCTGGAAGAGGAGCAATCTTCCTCTTTTCCAGTTTTGGAACCCCACCCACCCGTCTAAGTTGTTTTGTATGCAACTCTTTTAATGTTGTTGGACTGTGCAATTTTCTTTCTTTCTTTCTTTCTTTCTTTCTTTCTTTCTTTCTTTCTTTCTTTCTTTCTTTCTTTCTTTCTGTCTGTGGAGGTGCAGCCTGGCAGTAAACAGTTCTCATAGACGGCCTACTATAGCGTAAGAGTGCCTGGGGAGCATTTGCCTTTTGATAGCAGCGAGTTGGTCATTCCCTTTGGGGGAGGACTGGACCATCATCTTAGGGAGGGGTCGAGGCTATGCCAATTAAGGGAAAATGGTTCTACCTCAGGCCAGTTTGCGACGGGCGGGGATCCGCCTCTTTATTTAGTTAGTCAAATATATTTGTCGGGCTATGGCCTTGGAGTACTACTTTTGCTGCCACCATCTTTCTAATTATAAAATTATAAATTGATCAATAGATTTCAGCTGTGTCCTCTTTTAATTCCACATAGATGTCCGTGTGGTTATTTCCAGTTAGTAGTTAAGTGAGTGAATTATCATAATGTAGGAATCAAACAATGAGTGACTTATTGAATTTATACCTTATATTTATGTTTATTTATTTATATTTATTAATATAAAAACAAAGTAATAAAAGTAATATATTGCACATATCAGCCCAGATTTATACTGAATGTGTTAAACAGAGTGTAAGTTAGTTTCACATAAGTTGCACATGCTGCCCTCTATCTTAGGAAAGTTGGCTCGGATATGTGCATGTGCAATTGATACATGGTAATGGCGTATATACTGTACATCAGTGTGGCATGCCCATTGAAACTCAGCCCTATTCTGATACAGTTGCAAACTTAGATGCAAGAAAAAATATGCTTTCAGAAACCTTATTAAAGTACAAGCAACAAAAAAATATATAAATCACTATAAATGCATACAGGAAATTGACTGACTTTTTAGTATGTAAGAAAACTGTATCATGAATCATTAGCAGTAATAAAATATAATATAAAAATCAAATCTATTAGTGGACTCTTAATAAGCTTTGTTCAATTTCCTGATATAGCCAAGGGGCTGATATTGGTAGCAGGACTATTTGTATTATGACAATTATAGTAATAAATAAAAAGGCTCAACAATTATTAAAATGGTATTGTAACAATTAATACAAATGCAAAATAACAACATGGGAATCATCAGCTCCATTTTATATACAGTATATCCATAGCCATTTGCATTCATACTTGCATCTGTCTGTGTTTGTGTTGTGGCACAATCTTGCCAATGTTTTTTTATGCTGCTTTATCCATATCAGTGTGTTCAAAGTATATCAATAAACTTTGGGCCTGATTCAGACCCACTCGCGAGCGGCTGTCCGCTCACAAGTGGGTCGATGTTCTGCTCTGAGCATGCGCACGACGGAGGGAGCTCCGTCGTGCGCATGTGCCAGACGTGACGAGCGAAGGAAAGTCCTTCGCTCGTTGTGTCTGATCAAAGGGGGCGTGCTGTCGATGTTGATTGACAGCACGCCCCCATTGGTGGGCGTGCCGGGGGCGTGCCTCCCTGACAGGGGCGTTCCCTAGTGATGTCAGTGGGAGTGATTTTGGCTCTGATAGAGCCAAAATCACTCCGGAGCTTGTGGTTGAAAACCTCAACCGCAGGCTCCGGCTCGCAGTTTCGATGGTCGCGATGGTCACGACCATCGCGGCCATCAAACTGCACGCTCGTATAGGCTGTGGGTGGTGACCCACAGCTATACGAGCGTCCAGGAGGACGCTCCATTTTTATGGAGGGCGGCCCTCATTCAGAGCGTGCGCTCTGCTCAGAGCGTACGGCTCTGAATGAGGGCCTTTATCTCTTTGACCTCTATGGTCATTGTGCACATTCCCACTATTGGTTAATAGTAATACCAGAAGTTTAACCATTGTTGTGATATATTTTTACCATCAATTTCTATGTCCCTATTATTCCACTAGCCTAATTATTTCAGTGGAAATATGCATTTCATATATAAACTTAATTTAAATGAATGAACTATAGACATGAATGGGCCATGTATAGTCAACAAATATCAGCGCTCAGGATTAGTGTGCAGTCCTTAACAGCTGCCTGCATAAAGGAATCCCAAATTCTAATACAAGCGTAATGAATACATATGCGGCGCTTGCTGAGGACATGTATGTATGCAGATATTGTTTTACACAAACTCTGGTGATTCAATATGCTATAGAAATGTCAAATGTATAAAGTCACATTTGTTCTTTTATATATATATATATATATATATATATAGTCCAATATACTGCACTCGCACCTTAAAAAGTTATATGTTCAGGGTGCTCTCCAAACCAAGCCTGCTTTTGGAGCTCTGAGCTCCATGTGTGCGCTGTGCAGGTTGCTGTTGATGCTGCCACTATGAAGGATAAGGTGATGTTAACACGTCCATATCCTCATTGTGCCAGGCAGCGATTCTGATACAGTATGTTGAACATACATATGATTTCGACATCTATAAACTTGTGATTTGAAAGACACTAGTCTTGAAAAAGATCATAAATTGGACCAAAACATCGACACAACCAAATATGGTGTCTGACTTTAACGTCTAAAAGTTTTTTGAAGAAAAATGTCTCAATAAAATCAAGTTAAGTGAGTGATTGTAAAATCACAATTAAGTGAGTGCCTTCATCTGAGAAATTCACAGATATTTCTTATATATATATATATATGTGTGTTTTCAATAAAATAATTTCAACAAATATTTTTTTCAATAAATTACCAAAGCACATAGTGTGATTGATATTACTTTAAATACCACACACAGTATAGATCTATACACATAGCATTTGGGCCATCCACTCACTCTGCAGCTGAATCAGACAGGAGAGACCAGCATAGAAGAAAGAAAATGGGTTAGTAAATGTTAACCCCCACTCTATGCAACATAGTGTCCAATAGAATTGATAGTGTCCCCATCCTTAACTATAAGATGCTGTTATATGGAGTCAGGAAGGAACTCAGAAGGAGGAGTTAATGGTGGACACAATGTGTAAAGTGCTTTGAGAGAATCTGTTTATGCTCTTTAATATTACTGCATTGCTGGAGTGACAAATGACACTGGAGATTAGCATTTGAGACTGAAATTTGGTATAGTATATATACAGTATATATACAGTATATAGTTGAAAGAGACTTTCAACTAACAATATAAGAATGGAGGATTGGACTGAGGTTGGCTCCTAGTGGATGATTCAAAAGGAAAAGAAGCTGGATTAATGTGACATATGTGACTTTACACTTTTGACATTTTTATAGCATATCGAATCACCAGAATTTGGGTAAAACAGTGTATGAATAAATATATTTCCTGAGCGAGCGCCGTCTATATAATAATTTTGAATGGGCCATGGCCTTGAATAGACATGAATGGCAGAGCACTAGTAATAGTTTTTTGCTACTCTACAGTAGAAATTAAATTAATCTTTATTGATATGTGATTGGCTGAATATCTAGTGGAATCCTTGTCAGTTCAGTCTTCTCTATTTCTGAGATGGAATATAAAGCTGAGCAGTTGATTTTTTATTTTCACCAATGTATTACAGTAAAAAGTTTCACTTGAATTACAACTACAAAGATCTATCTTGAATATTCCTTTGTTCTAAATATTATCTGTTTTAGATTTCCTTTGGAATACAAATAATTATTTATTGTATTTAGCATTGGATTACTAATTAAGGACATTTTGGAACACAAAGTAAGGACATTTGATATTATATTACAATTTTTCCATTTGGATTACAAATTATTTAGTTTTTCCTTTAGATTACACATAAATTATATTTTTCTTTAGATTATCAATGCAAATATTTGAAATAAAAGAACATTAGTTTTGAATTAACTATTGCATTATAAATTATGGTCAGTTTATTTTGTATTAAAAACTATAAGAAGTAGATTGGATAAAACCATGATATTAATTCTATTGGATTATGGCATAAAAATAATAACACAAAGGTGAACAAAAGTATTGGGAGTGCTTTATTCAACTTAACTTTATTTTTATTAATTGTGTTTGTGTTTTATGTACTTCTAATCTACTGTATATAATGGTCATATGCCGTAGAGACCCCATAAGGACTGGAACTGTTGAGGTGGCAATGATAAAATAAAATGGAAATGCTCTGTACCTCGTTTGTCTTTGTGACATTGGAAATGCATATATGTGGGTATTCTGCTTGTGAACCACATATTGATTCCTAAGGATAACAAAAATGGTAATGTAACCTAGAAAATAATAATGTCATAATCTGAAAATCAAGTAGGACAAATCTTAAAGGCTTGGTAAGATGTACAGTGAACTACAAACATAATCAGTTCAAGGAAGTATGGTATATTCACAATAATGGTACTGAGATCCTGTCAGTCAACTACAATCAGGTGGTTGTATTGTGGTAGCATCACCAATTACCACAGTGGTGGTTCTCACTTTGTGATGCATGGTGAGAAAAATGTAGTGGGCACTGTTGAGTTAGTGAGCAGGAGTCAGGCAAGTCCCAAATCTAGGAGCACATCAAGTAGATTAAAAGTAAACAGGTTGATAGAAAATAGGTGAAAACACAGCAATGAGTACTTTGGGTGGAAACAGGTATATATTCAGTAGATATTCAGGCCATGAATACAGCACCAGGCTTGACAGAGCTTGTATAGATATTTGCAGCAGTAATGTTCCCTCACTCCTAAGGATATGTCAAGGAAGGGTGGAGCTATCAGAATAAAAGCACACAGAGTGATATCTAATTATAATGAAATAAACTAAGCTTGAAACGAAATAAACTAAGCTTGAAACTTAAAATATAAGCTTATTATCAAAACTGTACAATGGATTTTTGTATTAATAAAAATACTCAAATGTAAATGTGTTAACAATCGAGCAAAAATTACTATTTTTGTTTTACTTATACTAGAGTGATAAAATTTAGTTGATTGATTGTTATTGGTTATAACAAGTTTGATTTTGTTTTTCCAATGGTATGCTGTAATCTAAAAAAAAATTCTTCTACTGTTTATTATTTTGTAAAATGTGTGTACACATACATAACAGTATTTATATCTGTGGAAGCCACCTGCATTTCCTGCAGATAAGATATTAATTTTAGTTCATTAAGAGTAAATTAGAAACTTTTATCTCAATTATTTTACATTTTTTGGTTTGTATTTTTGAAATTGTCTATTTGCAAGTTACAAAAAGACCATCACAAAAGTTTGAAACACAGTTAGCCATACAAAACCAACAAATACAACAATAGCTATAAATAACAAAATGCATACATTTTGCATATTACTACTGTACATTTAAATTGTAGGGATGTTAAGATACAAAAAATCATATTTTATTGTTCTGTTTTGGTGATTTTTTTATTCATTCAAACAAGTTTAAATTAATTTAATTGTATTGTAAACACATTTGATCCATTAAATCATTTGTGATTGTTTTTTATTTATCTTCTAGTAAATACAGTATTACCTTATGCATTTATTGGCATTTTTAAGTATTTCATTTGTAATCTACAATGATATCTAAATTTTCTATAACACTTAGGAATACCAATATAATAAATGTATATTGTTCACCATTTAAGAGTTGTACTACAGTTATTGTTAACTCATCCAGTTACTGTATGTCACACCAGCTGTCTATTACCTTCACAAAAACCTTTAAGACAGCTGACTTTTATATTCAAAGTAGTTCTAAACATATGTAATAAAGATAAAGTCAGTAATTAAATTGTAGTTTCTTGTATTATTATCTTCATTAAAAAATATTTGAATAACTTGGGCAGAAATTTGATCATTTAAATTGCATGTTGAAATACAAATATACTCAAAACTGGATTGGGTTTTTCTGTTGTTTCAAATGTCAAGCACGAGATTAAGAACACATGCGTTATTATTACTAGCTTTGTGTTGTCACTTATTAAAGGATATAAAGAAAAATTGCTAGATGTTATAGAATATGTTTTGCTAAAGCTTGTGATCATGTGCATTGATAAGTCCTGCACAGTTTTATAGTTTTTCATAAACTTCTCTCTCATTTTGTTACTGTTCTGAATTGCTCATTGTAAATTGAATATTCTAATAACAGTAAATAAATCTTCCATATCTCCAACCAAACATTTGAGCCTGTGATTCAAGTTTTTTTATATTTAAAAATAAGAATACCAGTGTACCGCAATTAAATTCATGTGGCAAACTGACCCTAGGAATGAATAACATTAAATTTATAAGTGCTAATAAAATTGGTATTTTTTTATAATTTTATTCATTAATAAACATTTCAATATTTGGTTATTGAAAATAGGTACATGCAATAAATGTTTGTTATTTATTTATCAAAGTTATGTACAGTTTCCTAAATAAGTAGAATAGTTATTTTACAAGATAGCAATTGGAATAAAGTAGTGGGAAATGAACTTGCATAGTAAAGTGTTATCATGAAAAGATATGGGACATTAGAATCTATGTGGAAACATTTCCCAGAGAACACACCGAAAAATTAACCTGTTACAGATTGTAGCTTGTCACCTGTTAGTGCCATTCAAATGTTACAAGGAGTATAACGTTTCATGTGTTTTCAGCTGGGGACTCTTCTGCGTTTCAAAGAAACAGTATTCACTTTTACTAAGTAAGAGATTCTGTAATAGATAGACAACAACATTCATACACCTGTGACCTATTTCATTTAAGCATGGTTAAAACTTTTTACAAGCTGTTCGCATCAACTTAATTATGCTCAATAAGAGTAAATTACATGCTTTAACTTATTTAGTTTAAACAAAAGTCAAACTGTAAGAAGCAAAATTACCATCAATCAATAAGTAACATTTGAATACAAGTAAGGATACAATAATGAACTATACAACAATAACTCTCAAATCAATATGGTGATATTGAGTAATATAACATTTGAACTTGTAGTGGTATTGAATATTTGTATGAAGAAGATAATGTAGATAAAATCATATATAAGTATGTAGTTATTATCCTAGCTGTCGGGATGCTGATGTTCAGATTGCCGGCGCCGGAATTTCAACACCGATCAGAATCCCGGTGCCGTAATCCCAACAGTAAGTATTGGGGTTAGGGTTAGGCACTGGGGGAAGGGTTAGGGTTATGCACTAGGGGGGGAGAGTTCTGTTTAGGCTGCAAGGGAGGGAGGTTAGGTTTTGGCACAAACCCATATATAATTGCACAGAAGCTGTCTGGTGAATTCTACAAAATTGTATTAATTCAAACAAGATCAAATGGATTTCGTTTTATTGTAAATAACTATGATCCTGTTTCTTATAAAGCATCTCATAATAAATAATAAATTATGCATTTGTTGGACTTTTTTTTAATTCTTCTTCTTTTTTTATGAGAAAGACTATTTTTTACATTGTGTCCAGAAGTTGAAAACTATATGAAAGCAAATGGATTCATATATTCATAGGTTTTGTGTATCTTCTCTGATCAAGTATTCTGACTTGTTAGTTTGCACCAAAAAAGAGATAAAAATGTAATTGTACAGTTTTTGTTTTTTAATATTGTGACCTGAGAATAAATCCAATGGTATTGAAAACATTATTGCAACAGACTTGCTTGGAGAAACTCTTCCCATAGAATGTTATGCCTACAGTAAACATTATTAATACATTCTTGTCATCTGAGGTATCCATTGTCTTAATGGTACTCTTATTGGTCCACTAAATAAAACAGGTCTTGATATACTGTAAGCTCTGCTTGCAGCTATTCTCCTATTTAAATAACACCATGGTATATTCATCCTTATGTAGAAGCATATGATTTTCAAGTGGGATACAGTCAATATACCGACGGTCGAGAAGCTGTCCGTCGGAATCCCGCTGTCTAAATCCCGACATGGGACTAAAAGACAAGCGTCTAAATCCAGACACCTATCTTTAGCCTGACTATGGAATCCTAACAGAAAGGCTTCCCGGACGAAGGTAGGCGGGGACACTTAGTTGTTAGCTGTGGGGGGAGAATTAGGTTTGGGCACCCCCAGGGGGATTTAGGGTTAGGCACCCCCCAGGGAGGGTTAGGGTTAGACTAGGGGAAGGGAGGGTTAGGATTAGGCACCACTGGGGGGAGGTTAGGGTTAGGCACCACCCTGGGAGGGTAAGGTCAGGGCGGGTCTAGGTATGTTTCGGGCTGTGCGGTCACACAGGGACGCCGGGGTCTGGCAGTAAGAAAGCCCTGCCTTTCACCCCGTCAGTTGCTGTGAATAATGTAAGCACAGGGGGATGGCACAGTGAGGGAAGGGGCGAGGGGAACACGGGATGGTGCAGGGTGCTGAGACACCTAGCACCGGACCTTGGTTAGGTTTAGGGTGTGGGGGGGTGGGTTAGGTTTAGGCACCCCTGGGGGGGACTTAGGGTTAGGCACCACCCCGGGAGCTTTAGGGTTAGGCACCCCTAAGGAAGGTTTAGGTGGGAAAAGGGTAGGGTTAGGGGATTTACCTCCTCCTTGGGCATTATAAATGTTTGGGCTTCTGGCATCGGCATTTTACCCAGTGGCTATTCAGCCGCCGGGATTTCATACCCAAACCTTTTCAAGTATATGATGGTAATCAGTCTATATTCTACTCAACAGGTCTAAGGATCCAATTTTGTTGACACAAAAGGATCAACAAATCTCAATGGGCCTGATACTGAGTTGTATGCAAAGTGGAAATAATTTAAACTACAAAAACCTGCATTTAAAAATATGGGTATTAAACGAATATGCATGAGTAATATGCATCACAAGGTACATCCAGCCCTTTATCAGTAGCACATTCAGTTTTATATTAGTCTTACATACTCCCACATACACTTATGCCGACGTTTATTTGCAATCAGGCTATCAACATAATCAGTATGTATTTTCTCCAGTCCTCAGACACCTGCTATTGATAAGTCTACAAATATGGATCTTAGTGTAGGTCTATATCTGATGGCAATTATACAAATACTTCCTTACTGTACTTGGCCAACATTGGACTTCCACTTCTTCCCACCTCTTCAGTCACAATCAGGTCCAAGTGCCAAAGAGAGCAAATCTGCATACGTGCATATGACTGTGGCTAGATTTGTGTGTATGTGCATTATAAATTTGCAATTTTATGCTACAACTCTGTATCAGGCCTAATGTGTCCAAAGTTGTATTTCTGAGAAATCTTGGTCTATTTGGTATATTTTTTCAAAAAAAGTAAAACAAATGGAGTGAAAATCACTCCATTCTAGGGTGCACATTATAATAGGTGAATCAGGACACAGATATACAGTAAATCAAATTGGTTTTTTTCACACTAAAAAAGGATATCTAAACCTTCATTAAAATGTGTGCACATAGATACATCCAATAGAATAAAAACTCCTCCTCTTGAATTCGATATCAAAAACAGGGATCAATATATATAAAGTAAATCCTGCCACAGTTATATAGCAGTTAGTTGATAGTATATTTCATCCTACATCCACAGAAGCTGTAAATACTTTTGGTTGTTAATTAGAAAGCTTACTCCGTATTATAGCTTGACACACCTGTAAAAGGAATATAAATTCTCTTTCGGTAATTATCAGTCACTTCAGTTTTAACTGTAATTGATCCAATATGGATATGCTGTGTTGTTGTGTATCAGAAACAGTCTCTCTAATAGTTCTTTTTTCCAATCATTCCCTCTCAAAAGAGGGCTTAGGGCCTGATTCAGACCCGGATGCTAAGCCGCGAACGCACGCTATGGCCGATAGTCGCCCGTCTGCGCATGCGTATGCGTCAGTATGTGCATGCGCGGGTCACTCACTGCACTCGGGAATTCTGCACTTGTAGTACACAGACTGGATGCTAATTTGAGTGACTGATTGTGGGTGGTTACAGGGGAAGGTGCTTGTGAACAGGGCAGTGGTGCTGCGAACTGATGCCCAGGAGAGTCGGGGCATCGAAACGGCATTTTATGGGTGTGCATAATTAGTATGGAAGCATCATTGTACACATCACTTGGTTGTATTTCAGCCTGCAGTGATCGCAGTGCTTGCGGTGGGGTGGGGTCGACCTCAAGGGCTGCGTGCAGCTCTGATGACTCTCGATGGTTCTGATTAATCATAAACTTCCTGGAAATTACATTTGTTAAGAAACAAAAGTAGGCATCTTTAGACCAGCGTGCATTTGCTCTGCCATCGCTCTCTAAGACATTTAGGGGCACCCTAACACCAGACAGTGCGATTGCAGAATTTGCATACCCAGACCCTTTTGGCTGCGAGAGAGTGCAGCTTAGTGTCCGGGTCTGAATCGACCCCATAATTCCAATATAGATCGCTAGCACCCAACTCTGAAACAGTAAAGGTCACTTTGTAAAGGTGAGCTTATCACTCGTCCCCACTAGCTGTAGGTAGCGGGACATACTCCTTAAGGATAAGAATACTGGGACCTTTTGGATTATTACTAACCCTCTATTCGAATATTGGATTGACATGGATCAAACTTTCCTAGCCACCGTAGACCTCTCTGCAACAAGGACTAAGCTGGACACTATACCATAACTGAGTCTGCTTCGAGATCTAACAGTCACCCTTACACACGCTGACCGGGAAGATTGTCTGTGGTTACTGCCCCGGAGTTGGGTGCTGGCGATCTATATTGGAACTAAGCCCTCTTTTAAGAGGGAATGACTGGTATAAAGAACTATTAGAGAGACTGTTTCTGATACACAACAACACAGCATTCCCATATTGGATCTATTAGAGTTAAAATTGAAGTGACTGAAAGACGATATATATTCCTTTTACAGGTGTATCAAGCTATAATATAGAGTAAGCTATCTAATTAACAACCAAAAGTATTTACAGTTTCTGTGGATGTAGGATGAAATATACTATCAACTAACTGCTATATAACTCAGCAGGATTTACTTTATATAATGATCCATGTTTCTGATATAGAATTCAAGAGGAGGAGTTTTTTAATTCTATTGGATGTATCTATATGCATACATCTTAATTAAGGTTTAGATATCCTTCTTTTTTAGTGTGAAGTAAAACTATTTGATTTATATCTGTGTCCTGATTCACCTATTATAACGCGCACCCTAGAATGGAGTGATTTTCACTCCATTTGTTTTCCTATTTTTGATCATATTTAGGGTTACTGTAGAAGTACCTATTGAGTACCAGTGTTTTTTAATACTGTGTATATTTAAAGCGACTTGCGCTGAATCTAATTAAGTAAGCGCCCGGTGTTTGAGTTATCAAGGTAACTTGAACTTTGTTGGTTGAATTGTATATTTTTTCATTTAACAATTGTGATAGGATCACTGGTAAAGTGGTCTGTGACAGGGACATTTATCCCAGATTCCTGTCCTATGTGTTTAAAATCCCCAGGAGAAAGTCTGCAGTGTAGCAGGCTTGAGTTTCGTTTTTTTGAAAAGCCAGTTTGGGAACTGGGGGTTGTGGGTGAGAGGAGAGGGAGGGCTCCACCCACGGCCACTCCAGGTTTTGGTTCTCGCAGCCTGGTAACAGGTCTGTTAGTTTTCCACCTGAGAGTGGCCAATATAAGTCTAGTGTGTTTAGGGCTGATGGACTCACCTGGGAGAGCAGACAGGGAGTTTGCTCAGAGACACTGGAAAAACCTAACTGTAAGTGTTGTACTGTGCTTTTGTTGCTGGTGAGGGCAATAGGCCCTGCCAGGTTCTGGTAGTGAGGGAACTACCTGTGAAGTTAGTGCCCCGACAGGGCTAGGACTTATGTTTATGTTTTCTTTATGTTTGTTTCTGACATTGTACAATAAAGACTGACGCCGACCAGCTTGTACTTGCATCCAGACTGGTGTGCTGCTTCCCTGCTGCTGTGTGTGTGTGTAAAGAAGGAGTCCTCTACCCAGGAGAGGGACCACCTAACCTAACTGTGTCACAATATGGTGGAGAATGCGGGCAACCACACACACTGAAGTTGCAGCGAGAGGAAAACTTTCTGTTTAAAAATTAAAGGGACAGACACCCAATTGGTGAGTGTGGAAATAACACTGTGTCCTTGGAGTCCCATAGAGGAGGCGTCAGCCAATGCTCAGAGAGGCAAGGTTCAGCTTCCAACCTACACCCCAGGACAAAATGGAGGACATTATTAAGGCCTTGCTCCAAGCTACAGCAGCTCAGCAGGAGACAAACAAACTTCAGCAGGAATCTACCAGAGCTCAGCAGGAGACGAAAAAACTTCAGCAGGAAGCTACCTGGGCTCAGCAGGAATCTACCAGGGCTCAGCAGGAATCCACCAGGGTGCAACTGTTGGCCTTGGAGACAGCCCAGAGGCAACAACAGGTCGCCATCGTGGAAAACAGCCAGGCCATAAAAGAGGTGGTACAGCACCTGGTCGCCCGGCCCAGAGATGTTAATACGGGTCCTCCCACCACCACTCACTCCATACGAGCCAGTCACTTCCGCCAAAAGATGACTTCGGGCGATGATGTGGAGGCCTATCTCGCCACATTTGAAAGAATGGCCGAAAGGGAGAGTTGGCCCCAGGAGCAGTGGGCAAGTCTGGTGGCACCTTTTTTGTCTGGGGAGCCACAAAAGGCCTATTTTGACTTATGCCTGGCTGATGCCAAGGACTATAAAAAACTAAAACAGGAGATTCTAACTCGCTTGGGAGTCACCACCTTTGTTCGTGCCCAATGGGTCCACCGCTGGGAGTTCCATATGGACAAGCCTCCATGTTCACAGATGCATGACCTCGTCCATCTGTCCTCAAAATGGCTACAGCCCAAGACGCTGACGGGACCACAGATCGTGTAAAGGGTCGTGATGGACCAGTACCTGCGATCATTACCCGCGACTCTGTGCATGTGGGTGAGCCATGCAGACCCTAAGACCACGGACCAGTTGGTCGAGCTAGTGGAGAGGTATGTGGCAGCTGAAGAGCTGAGGAGTCTGCCCCACCAAGCCCCGATGGCGCACAGGCGAACTCCCACAGACACTGGTAAGACTGTTCCAGGGGAGAAGGGTGCTGGGTGGTGGGATGTACCTAAGACTGAGGGTGTAGAACCTGGAGACAGGCCTGCCAGGCCAGGAAGGTTCTTGCCCCGTAAACAACTAGACATTCATATGATTCAGTGTTTCCGGTGTGGTGACTTCGGCCATATTTCCGCTAATTGTTCACTTACAACTGAACCTATGCAATGTGATACTGCTCATGTATACCGCAGGGGGTCTTTCTTGGCACAGACAGCCTGTACGGCTGACCGGCAGGCTGAGAATGATAAGCACATGTGTGTACTCACTGTAGATGGCAACCGAGTAGAGGCACTGTTAGACTCTGGTAACTTGGTGACACTTATAAAAGCTGAGCTGGTGAACCCCTCGAGGCATAAGGGGAAAACTGTTGATGTGACCTGCATACATGGGGATAATCGATATTATGTTACTGCCGAGGTGAACATCGAGACACCATGTGGCTCTGCTATAGTTTCTGTGGGTTTGGTGCCTGGTCTGATGTACGATGCAATATTGGGGAGAGACTTTGCTCACTTCTGGAAATTGTGGGAAAGCCGTTTTGTTCCAGAAGTGAACAACCCCGGTCCACTTGAGACGGTTGTCGATATAGTGGAGGAGGGAGTTTCTTCTGAGTCAGAGTTATTCCCTTTTCCTACTATGGTTGGCGAACTAGAGAATGCGGAGCGTGATGGTGGCCCGCCAACTGATGTGCCTCCCATTGAGGTAGGAAGTGTTGTTGGGCCAGTGGATCATCTGCCTGATTTAGAGGTCAGAAGAGAGGTCTTTGCCGTGGAGCAGTTGAATGACCCTACTTTGGTAAAAGCCAGGGAGAATGTAAAGGTAGTTGATGGCAAACCTGTAGACCATAATAGTCCTTTGTCCTATCCCCACATGGCAATGTGTCAGGATTTATCCTGCCCTGAGTGTCAGTATCATGCTCCCAGACCATGTTTTAAGGGACCACTAGTTCCATTGCCTATTATAGAGGTGCCGATAGTGAGAGAGCACCAGAAACAGGTTCAACAGAGGGTATACAACTGCAATGCTCGGTTATGCAGCTTTGCTCCTGGGGACAGAGTGTTAGTGTTGGTTCCCACTGTGGAAAATAAACTTTTGGCTAAATGGCAAGGCCCCTTTGAAATTTTAGAAAGAGTGGGACAGGTCAATTACAAAGTTTACCAGCCGGGGAAAAGAAAGCCAGAACAGATATACCATATAAATCTGTTAAAGCCCTGGAAAGATAGAACGGTACTGTTGGCCGTCCGAGCCCATCCAGTAAGTCCAGGGCCCTTAGTTCCCGAAGTGACAGTGGCAAAAACCCTGTCGGCAATTCAACAACGAGAGGTCAAGGAGTTTCTGGTTAGAAATAGGGTGCTGTTCTCTGACGTACCTGGAAGGACCTCTGTCGTTAAACATGACATCATCACTGACCCAGGGGTTAAAGTTAATCTAAAGCCCTATAGGTTACCAGAAGCACCAAGAGCATCGGTGTCGAAAGAAATTAAAAATATGCTAGAGTTAGGGGTTATTGAAGTATCACATAGTGAGTGGTCAAGTCCCATTGTGTTGATTCCAAAGCCCGACGGGAGTGTGCGTTTCTGCAATGACTTCCGAAAGTTGAACAGTGTTTCAAAATTCGATGCCTACCCGGTGCCAGGGTGGAGAAGGAGGCGCTAGCCATAAAGTGGGCGTTACAAACTTTAAAATTTTCAGTGGAACACAGGCCAGGGGGCCTGTTGTCTAAAGCAGACGCGTTGTCACGCCTTCATTGTTTGGGGGCTTCAGTTGTTCCGCCCCATAGGTCGAAACAAAGGGGGGGGATATGTGATAGGATCACTGGTAAAGTGGTCTGTGACAGGGACATTTATCCCAGATTCCTGTCCTATGTGTTTAAAATCCCCAGGAGAAAGTCTGCAGTGTAGCAGGCTTGAGTTTCGGTTTTTTGAAAAGCCGGTTTGGGACCTGGGGGTTGTGGGTGAGAGGAGAGGGAGGGCTCCACCCACGGCCACTCCAGGTTTTGGTTCTCGCAGCCTGGTAACAGGCCTGTTAGTTTTCCACCTGAGAGTGGCCAATATAAGCCTAGTGTGTTTAGGGCTGATGGTCTCACCTGGGAGAGCAGACAGGGAGTTTGCTCAGAGACACTGGAAAAACCTAACTGTAAGTGTTGTGCTGTGCTTTTGTTGCTGGTGAGGGCATTAGGCCCTGCCAGGTTCTGGTAGTGAGGGAACTACCTGTGAAGTTAGTGCCCCGACAGGGCTAGGACTTATGTTTATGTTTTCTTTATGTTTGTTTCTGACATTGTACAATAAAGACTGGCGCCGACCAGCTTGTACTTGCATCCAGACTGGTGTGCTGCTTCCCTGCTGCTGTGTGTGTGTGTAAAGAAGGAGTCCTCTACCCAGGAGAGGGACCACCTAACCTAACTGTGTAACACAATCCATATTTATTAATTCTATCACCGCAATTTACCAAGAAAATGTTGCTGAGGAAGCTGTACGATACTCAGATCTCTGGCTATATTGTACAGTGAACTTAATCATTCTGTGGCCATTCATAATACATATGTGTATCTGCATGTATGAAGAGGTTAACACGTGCAGTGGATTGGAAGCCCAGACATGGTCTTTAATAAAAAAAAGAATATTCTCATTTTTCAGAATTTTTTATTTTATTTTAAAGAAATAAAGCATGTTTTCTGAGGGCTTTCCCTGCTATCAAATATAAGAGTATTGTGAAACGTCTAAACAGGGAAAGTTTCACCGGAGAAGCCCAGCAAATCAGAAACAGTCCATGGCCAGCCCACTGAAATCATAAGTGTTTGCAGGGCCTGATTGTGGTGGAGTTGTGTGAGCCAGGCCCACCTCTCATCCAAAACTGCAGGTGACACACCTCTGGGCCCAGCTGTCCTCCCTTCTCTACTCCTAAATTATAGTCATGATCCTGCCATGAAAGAACAATTGGGTCAGTAATAAGTGGAGAGTACATTATCTTATGCAAAATGCTTGGGACACGAAGTGTTTTGTTTTTTGTTTAGTTTTTTTTTGGGAGGGTTGGAATATTTGCATATACTGCCCATAAAGAGATATCTTGGGAATGGGACTCAAGTCTAGACACAACATTCATTAATATGTCATGTACATCTTATACACATATCCTTAAGGTTATTTTATACAATATATTTAATAATTTTGTGCATGAAATAAATAGTTTGTGTACATGGAACCATCACAAAGCAAATGTATCATTATTTCAGTCTTGCTTAAAATAAATTTGGATTTTGGAGCATTTTGGATTTCGGAATTTCCAATAAGGGATACTCAACCTGTACTGTATATCATTAAGAGATCAGCTGTTAATATTAGAGATGTGCGGCGGACCATTTTTGCTGGTTTTGGTTTTGGTTCTAATTCATCGTCCAGTTTTGGTTTTGCTGGTTTTGGATTTTTTTTTTTATAAATTGTCAAGAAAAGCTAAAATCACAAAATGTTTGCCTTTTTTTGTTTCTAGAGTACACTGAGTCAATTTTGACCACCTCACAGCTCACAATCTTGTTTTCAATATTCAATTTTGCGACTGGGTGAGAGATGTCATACTTGCTTCCCCTTGCAAAGGATTGTTTCACAGTCAATTGTCATTTGAAACTAGTCTTCTTGGTCCCCTTCTGGGATGAAGATCCAGCAGCAGCAGGCCTAGCGCTGAAGAATTCTTCTAAGGAATCCTGGATACAGAAGGAGTCACCTAGCCTTAACAAATTGGATGCATGACTACCTCCGATCATTACTGTGGATATTGAGGATGAAGGTTTTGGCGGTAGAGATTGCAGGTGCTGGGATCTAGTTGAACTTGACAGAAGGGAGCTAGCTGATGCTGGGCTGCTTTTTGTTATTTATTTAGCACCTGTTTCTGATGTTGTTGATAACTTTTCATGAGTTTGCTTCAAATGATGAAACAGGGAGGAGGTTCCTAGATGGTTAATGTCCCTCCTCTACTTATCATAGTTTTACAAACACTACAGTTGGCTTGACAATTGTCAGGATTTTGGTAAAAATAATTCCACACATAAGAGGTGCATGTGTTGGTCCTATGCCCAGGCATGACAATGGCCATCCTCATCATGGCCAAGAGCTGCTTCCACTGGTGCCTGACTTACACAAACACATCTTCATCTTCAACATCCTCATTAGTGCTGGCATCAGCTCCACAAATATCCCCCTCATCCTCTTGGACTTCCTTGGTGGCATCCTCAATTACTAAATCATCAGCTATATTTGTGCTGCCCATCCCCACATTTCCAGAGGGAGCAGAAATGGTGGAAGGCAGCTTCTCTGTGAGTACAACAGTATCAGAAAGGTCAGGCTCAGCAACCAATCAGATTTTCCTTAACATTTAAATAGCACCTTCTAGAAGATAATAGCTAGAATCTGATTGGTTGCTATGGGTAACATCTCTATTTATAAATACTCTCACTTGTTAGGATCTGCAGTTAAGCAGATCATATTGCTTGGATTTCCAGCCTTAGTTGCTACTGAGGCACTTCACTAATTACTGCCTGTCTGTGTGCAGTGTTAGGTACACTAATTGATTCTCCTGTCTGTGCACTATCCAGGTGCACAGTAGTCTGCAATTAAGGGAGACTTGCTCTGATTGGACTCTGTCTCTGCTAAATTCCAGCCAGCCCTGCACTCCATGCAAGTGATAGAGGTTGTCGTACTTCCGGTTCCTGTCTCCTGCTTGTCAGTCGAGTTCCTGAGTCAGTCTAGCTGTGTTTCATGTGTGCCGTTTATTCCATCCAGATGGCTCCACCTGCATCTCATCCACATGTGCTGCTTGTACCATCTGGGCAGCACAGAGTGCTTCCTTCCCCAGAAGCGTCTGTCATCATCCGGTGGCTTGTGTCAACCTGGCGGCAAAAGTCGCAGTTTAGCATTCCAGGTGCACAATCTAGCATACCGTCACCAGTGTCATCCCAGTGGCACTGGTAGCTACCCTGTGTTCCAGGTGCACAACTTAGCACACCATCACCAGTGTCATCTTGGCGGCATTGTTAGCACTGTGCGTTCCAGGTGCGCACTCTAGAAAACTGTCGCCAGTATCATCCCGGTGACACTGGTAGCCACTCTGCATTCCAGGTGTGCAAATTAGCACTCCCGTCGCCAGTGTCAACCTGGCAGCACTGGTAGCAACTCTGCATTCCAGGTGCACTATTAAGCACAACGTCGCCAGTGTCGTCCCAGCAGCACTGGTAGCAGCAGCACATTCTTGTTGCATACCTCACCTGAGTTTCATCAGTCCAAAGGCTGCAACGGTCCTGGGGCCCCAGGTCACTAGCAGCCCTCAAGGCTGCTGCAACAGCCCAAAAGCTGCTTCACCCCATTAGTCCCTTGGTCACTACTATAAAGGCCACAATCAGCTCCCAAGGCTGCTCTAACAGCCCAATGGCTGCTTCACATCACCAGTCCCTTGGCCATGAATATAAAGGCCACAACCAGCCCTAAAGGCTGCTCCTACAGCCCACAGGCTGCATCACACCTCTTGCCCTCGACACAACTAGTCAAAGCAAACCAGCCCCAAGGCAGCATCGACAGCCCAACTGCTGCAACCAAATCCTTAAGCCTTGGCCATGACTAGTACAATACATTCCAGCCCTCAAGGCTGTCATCAGTTGGCTCTACATTAACACCATCGATTCTCTCCAGGAATCATAACATCACTTTAGTAAATGTACTCCTAAGACTCTTCTCAGGGATTTGTGACATTTCTATTTCTGAACGTACACTTAGTGGTTTTCATTATTTTACACGTCTTCTACATTCTGAGTGATAAGGTCTTGCATCATCATGATAGGCAGAGGAAGATGCCTCACTGACAACTGCAAAAACACCACTCATAAATAAAGGCCAAGGCCTCAGTCTATCATTGCCACTGCATTTGGTGAATGGCATGTTGGTAATTTTATGTTTTTTTGCACCACACTATCCCTTTATTAGTGTTTTTCTTTAGCACTGTATATTTTTTTTATTTTAGATGCCCTGACCCTCTATGCCCTTGAGCATTGGCTTTTATAGATGACATTGAAGGACTAGCGCCATCATCATTATGGTGGCAGCAGCTGCAGCGACAGTATTTGGTTATTCATCTTCTTTTAATGGAACGTTATCCATTTTACAATTCGCAGATCACTGCATGGCTTATATATGTACATGAGCAAAACAAAGCGCACAGAACAGTCCAAACAATACAATTATTATTTTTTGTATTGCACAGATGTATTTCTGTGTGAACTGGAGCTACAAGGCTTATATATGCTTGTGAGCAAAACAAAGTGCACAAAACAGTACAAACAATACAATTATTATTTTTTTATGATGGCGCAGCTCTATTCCTGCGTGGACTGGAGCCACAGGGCTTATATATGCATGCGAGCAAAAATAAGTGCACAAAACATTACAAGCAATACAATTATTCTTTTTTGATGATGCAGCTGTATTCCTGCATGGACTGGCGCCACAGGGCTTATATATGCACATGAGAAAAATAAAGCGCACCATACAATACAAACAATACAAATTTTTAATTACACTTTTTATTTTTTTTTATGTCGCAGGGCTCTTTCTTAATCTTTAAAGGTTTTAAAATAGGTTTTTAAGGGTTTATTAACGTAGACAGAACCTCCACATCCCTCCCCAACAGCACTTACTGCATGTGCAGCCTGATGGTCTCGCATGTGCATTAGACTCGCCAGGTCCATCCCTGGAAATAAAATAACATCAGTGACTATCATTTTGCTTCTAACACTTCACTGAATCAGGCTTTTATCCAAGCCAACAGGGTCAATTTAAGATTATTGGTAAAAAGACTACAATAAGTACAAGTTTAAACATTTTAGTACAATTAATACATGGTCTATTTCATAATAATTGCACAAACTAATACATATCTAACAGATATAACAGATTATGATATACATATATAAACTTGAAAAAAACATTTAACTAAAATAAAAAAAATTAAAACACTGCATATAACTTACAGAGCACAAATGTGTCTTTTCAGTTCACCAAATCACAGTAGTTGCCACATTTCTGTAGCTATACTACACAGCATACATTATAAAACTAATCTAGTTGTCTGTCAAATACCTTTTTTTATTTATTTACACCAGACATATGGTAAAACAACACAATCCTGTGATATGGGACCATGCACAATTATTGTAGAGGTGAAAGGAGATGGTGAAAATGTAACAAGGTTTTTGTGTGAACTAATTGCATGAGAATACATTAGAAAGGGTGCCCTGCATGGGTTTTATGTTTCCACAAAAAGGTCAGTCTGTATTGTGGCTGAATAGTGAGATAGGAGACGTACCAGCACAATATCCATAGAGAGACTGGAGGATGCATTTACTCATGTTCATTAGCATTATCTGATTGTAACAGAATAGCCAGCCTCTAGGAGATCCAGGAGAGTGTACATGTAATGGGAACGACGAAGAAAACCAAACATTGGGTATTTGAGACTTGGCTGATGTCAAAGTGCATATTTTTCCATGTACAGGGTAGATGGTCTATCTACTTACAAAGGGGTAACAGTTTGTTTTATCACAGTGTATAGTCACGAGTAAAAGGTTATGTGTAAAGATTTCTGAAACTCACACTGGACAATAGTTATTCTTTCACCTGATTCCTTATTTTTGATTCTATCAGAAGTTTGTAAAGAAAAATGCATTATAGATTTTAAAAGTGACTACATTATTTAAATGATTCCATTGATCAGATAACCCACCATGAACAAATGTTCAATACTTACATTGTGAGATAAATATGGTGTTTTTGACTCTTCCTATCAACTACCGTGTAAGCTATGTTGATACAAAAAACTTTATCTGATACTGTTCCTAAAGAGGAAACAAAAACACTCACTCCCTCTATGGACCTCATTCAGACACGCTCAGAAGCGCTGAGCGCTTTCAAGCGGGTCGATGTTTAGGCCCTGCGCACGTGCAGCAGCCGCACTGCGCGTGTGCAAGCCCCGGAGCGTGAGAGAAATTCTAACGCTCTGGAGCTCACTACAAAAGGGGTGGCTGTCGATGGTGATAGACAGCTCGCCCCATTTTGTAGGCATGGCGGGGGGTGGTTTCACAAACTGAGGCCATTTTGTGGGCGGCTGCAGTGATGTCAGTGGGGAGCTCCCTGCTCGATCAGAGCAGGATCCTCCCTGGGGCTTGCGGTTGCGGAGACCCAACCTCAAGGTCTCGTCGCAAGCCCCGATGGTCGCGATGGTCTTGACCATCGCGACCCTCAACCTGGTCGGTCGCTAAAGCTGTGGGTGGTAACCCACAGCTTAGTTAGTGTGCAGGAGGCCACACTTCAAAAGAGAAGCGGCCACCCACATTCAGAATGAGCACTCACATTTTGCAAGCGTCTCTGAATGAGGGCCTATATGTGCTGCATGTAGCAAGTCTGTGACCTCAATCCCCCACCACCCACTGGTACCCACTATCAGGATGCCCAGACCTCTCTGAATATGTTACAGCAGCCATATGGAATAATCTGTTTAGTCTTCTTCTATAGACTGAACAGTGCATTTCAGCTATACTAAATTGAAATGGGTAGCCTGATGATTCCTGTACAATTACATTGCTTCCAGTAGCATGTAACAGGGGCAGCATGGTCCCAAATAAATAACCTGCAATTTGCTATGGGGAGTGAACAGCAAAGGCAGTACATGCAGACACGTTGTTTTAATATTAATAATCCTTTAATAGGGGTTTCTGTAGATGTGTGTACCTGCAGTCCAAAGCACAATTGAGATAAATACTAAAATACCAAAGTGCTAATCAGGGCCGGATTAAGGTCTGTGGGGGCCCCTGGGCAACAAACATGTGGGGGCCCCTATTAAATGTGACAAACTGGGGGTATGCACAATGGGGACCTTATGCAGAGCCCCTAGTAGTGTCAGTGCCCACAGTGGTAGTGCCCCGTATGCAGTATACCCAGTAGTAGTGCCCCTTATGCAGTGCCCCCTATGCAATACTCCCATTAGTAGTGCCCCCTGTAGTAATGCCCTCTGTATAAATGCCCCCTGTAGGGCCCTGTAGTTGTGCCAAAAATAGTAATGCCCCCCAGTAGTAACTGGGCATGTGCCCAATAGTAATGCCCTAGTAGTAATGCCCCCTGTATAAATCCCCCAGTAGAAATACCCATGCAGTTGTGCCCCCAATAGTAATGCCCCCAGTAGTCATTCCCCCTTTAGTAGAGCCCTCTGTAGAAATGCCCCCAGTAGTAATGCCCCTCTATTAGTGCCCCCAATGCTAATGCTCCCTCTGTAGTAGAGCCCCCAATAGAAATGCCCCCTGATTAATGCCCCCAGCAGTAATGCTTCCCTCCCGAGTAATGCCCCCAGTAGTAATGCCTCCCCCCTCCCCGAGTAATGCCCAAGTAGTAATGCTCCCCCCTGAATAATGCCCCCAGTAGTAATGCCTCCTCCCTCCCCGAGTAATGCCCCAGTAGTAATGCTCCTCCTGAATAATGCCCCCAGTAGTAATGCCTCCCCCCTACCCGAGTAATGCCCCAGTAGTAATGCTCCCCCCTGAATAATGCCCCCCGCCAGTAATGCCCCCAGTAGTAATGCCTCCCCTCTCCCCGTGTAATGCCCCAGGTGTAATGTGTAATGTACCCCCCCAAGTAATGTCCCCTTTAGTAATGCCCCCCCGCCAGTAATGCCCCCAGTAGGCCGCTTGCACTAAAAAAATAAAAAAAAAATAAAGATCATACTTACCTTAACCTTAGCCCCGCGTCCGCTGCAGTCCGCTCGGCTGCTCCTCCACACTATGGCAGAGACGTCATGAAGTCTCTGCCATAGTGCTCTGCATGAGCCGGAAGCTGGAGCTCATGTGAGCTCAACCCTCCGACTCCAGCTGCCGCTACGGGGAGGGAGCCGGGCACCCGCTGTTTACAGTGGGGGCCTGGTAATAGGAGCCTCCCTGCGGCGCCGGGGTTAGGTTGGCCGGAGGAGGCGGAACTGGTTCCGCCTCCTCCGGTCCACTTTAACCCCCGATGGGTGTGGGGGCCCTTAACGTGTGGGGGTCCAGGGACGATCGCCCCTGTCGCCCCCCCCCCCCCCCCCGTTAATCCGGCCCTGGTGCTAATAATTCTGCCTACTCTTATTTCTATGCTGGAGCCTTGGGCTGGAAATAGCTTCCTTCAGGAAATGAATGATACAAATTGCAAAAAAAAATGGTATATGTGTCAGTAAAATATAAATCTGGAAAAAAAACATATGTGTGATGTATAGGTTTCTTCTTTTAAATAATATTTGAATATGAAAATGTTTGCACTCTGTAGAAAATAAATACTTACTGAATTATTAGCATGACAGAGGAAGAAGGCTTTCAAATTTATTGTTTTCTTTGTTTGCAATGTAGAAATAGAATTCTTCATTTATTATTTCTGTTTATTGCCAATCTTGTTTTAGTCAGTGACATTGGCAGTATTTACAAATACTGGAAAGAGCCTTAGTAGAATGCAAATTAATATTATGTGTCCTGTTGCTAAAATAGTGCTTCTTGAAACAACAACTGTACTATTTTTTGTTTGAGTTGTTAAATTACTTTTAAAGAAAACTCTAAAAAGTCTTATTATTATATTGTAAGCAATAAGCATGCATAGGAAAGTCACAATGTACTCCTAAGAGTAGGCTTCCTGCTTGTCCAGAACTCATTGAGATACTGGTTACAGAGGCATCGCTACAGGGGTACGGGGAGTTCTGCTCTGCCAATTGTGTGTCACCCCCTCGATGGTGTCACCAAATACCGATGCAGTGGGGTGATGGATGATGCATGCCACACTGTGCTGATGAAGGCTGGTAGCTTCCCAATAGCTCCTGGAGCACTGGGCAAGATCACAGAGTGACGAGGATGGGGGCCTGACACACGGTCACGGCCTCAAAAAGGTGCATACCAGGGTCATGGCCTCGCGATAGTGAAACAGTGAAAATTATATTAAAAGGCTGTTGTGTCCCAATGGTATATTAATCTCAAATGAATGTGAAGTGGTTTATACATAATTTAAATGCTGAAGCAACGTGTACTGTATTTGGATTAATCCAATATTGTCTATCTCCTTTTCAACACCAATGCATGTTGATCCTAGTAACAGACTCTCATCCCAAAGTTATGATTATTTTTGTTTTCTTAACAGTACCAAGTAAGATTAATCAGATACTGATGTTGCTAGGAGCAGTAATTATTATAATCACGGTTGAACAGTTGCAAGTTATATTCATGTATTCTTTTCAATGTCTGTGTTATATTGCTGTAATCATTGCAACATTCTATCAAACAGATCTATTTACTACAATAACACAGCTTTGTGCTATTTATTTCAAACTAATACATTTGCTCGAGTCCACAGTATTGTTAAGACCGGGATCAACCTTTCAATTATAAACAGTTCCCCTAATTGTTTTAATTCACAATTTGCAGTGACTCCCCATTAATTTTGCATATGAACCTGTAATAGGATATAGTGTATGGAGCTCTGCAATTCCACGATCAGTATATTAGTACAGTTGCTATAATTATATGTGGCTTAGGGTTTTATCCCAGTCAGTGGTAAAGTCCTCAATCACGTAATCCCCTTAGTCTTAACCATTATTAGGTCAATAGCCCATTCCACTATTATCAGGCTATCAAATGGAGCCAAAGTTGATCACATTGTATAAAGGTTAATCACATTAACAAGTATATCATTGCTGTATTAAGAGAGACTTACACCACATTAAAACACAGAACCACAGAACACACTAACAGCATGTTCCACTTGTCGACCTGATGTGCATTTCACTAGATTGCTTAATCATAGGACCATGTGGTTACTCAGAATGGCCACTGAAACTGGGACACCAGAGCCAGTTTTGCTGCAAACAGTCTGCGACATGCCCTCTAAACAGTCACAACATGTCAGTGTTTTCATCATCATTCCCTCATTACCTTCTCCAAATATTCCCTGACTATCAATCACACTGTGGCCAAATCCTCATATACATGTGCTTATCACAATAATCTCTCAACTGCGTAAACATCAGCTTTGTGTCCATCTCTGAATCAGCCAATTGTATACAGTATATTTCTATACTTGTCCTAAGTGCCTTTTTTATGACAAAAGGTGCTGGTACTAACCTAAAGTCACAAATTGATACCAGCTTTATAGTAGTTTCCATACTTTAGACAAGTTTATAGATGCTTATTTTTATATATATATATATATATATATATATATATATACCTGTCCTGGCTTTGCACAGGAGTAATTTCAGCTCACCACAGCCCCCTGCATCTCATAACCCACTCCATGTCACCACCATCCACTACAACTCACCATAGTCCCCTGCATCTCATAACAACCCACGCCATGTCACCACCATCCTCTACATCTCAGCACAGCCCCCTGCATCTCATAACAACCCACGCCATGTCACCACCGTCCCCTATTGCTCACAACAGCCCCCTGCATCTCATAACAACTCACGCCATGTCACCACCATCCTCTACATCTCACCACAGCCCCCTGCATCTCATAACAACCCACGCCATGTCACCACCATCCTCTACATCTCACCACCATCCTCTACATCTCACCACAGCCCCCTGCATCTCATAACAACCCACGCCATGTCACCACCATCCTCTACATCTCACCACAGCCGCCTGCATCTCATAACAACCCACGCCATGTCACCACCGTCCTCTACATCTCACCACAGCACCCTGCATCTCATAACAACCCGCGCCATTTCACCACCATCCTCTACATCTCATCACAGTCCCCTGCATCTCATAACAACCCACGCCATGTCACCATCATCCTCTACATCTCACCACAGCCCCCTGCATCTCATAACAACCCACGCCATGTCACCACCATCCTCTACATCTCAGCACAGCCCCCTGCATCTCATAACAACCCACGCCATGTCACCACCATCCCCTACATCTCACCACAGCCCCCTGCATCTCATAACAACTCACGCCATGTCACCACCATCCTCTACATCTCACCACTGCCCCCTGCATCTCATAACAACCTGTGCCATGTCATCTCACTACAGCCCCCTGCATCTCATAACAACCTATGCCATGTCACCACCATCCCCTGCTTCTCACCATATCCCACTGCATCTCACAACAGACTCCTGCTTCTCACTCCTGCACCTAGCATTTCACCACAGCAGCCTATATTTCACCACAGCCCCTTGCATCTCATAACTACTTTTGCCATGTGACCACAACCCCCTGCTTCTCACTCCTGCCCCCTGCATCTCCCCAGTTTCACCACAGCCCCCCCCCCCCCACTGCTTCTGTCCTGCAGCTGTCTGGGGCCTGGCTATCGGGATGTGCTGGGAAGGGAAGAGGAATCATGGATGAGAGATTTGTATTGCAGCTATCATAAGCATTACCAGCAGCATGTCCCTGGGGCACCTGTGCATATTTCCGCAGCCTCCATGTGCACTCCTCCCCAGCTGCCGAACATGGTGATGAGCAATGTCCTCATTGCACAATGTACCCTGTATTTTCTGGTCTTCCTTTTGAGCTTCCTCACTGTGGTGCCCCTGTCTGAGAACAGTGCTGACTTCCATAAGAGGTGCTTCCTGTTCTACAAAGGAGTGTGGCTGAGCGGGAACATCTTGCTGGAGAGGGACCACTTCATGGCGAAGGCGTGGTGGCCAGAGTCCACCTGCAGATTCAGTGTAGGGATGGACATCAGAATCCGATGGTTGCAAACCAAAGATGTTTTTGTTCCAATGGTAGTGTTTTTACTATTTGATGGTGGCAGTCCAATGTTTACCACCATCAAATGGAAATCATTTGATGGTGTTCTGATGGTTGTTTGTTTTTTAAATTCCTGATAGCTACTATATGTCTCCCCTGGCTCCTTCCTGGCTAGTGTGTCTGCATCAGGGCATCTTCATGGTTTTATTGGAGGCTGTCTCTCACTCTCTGTCTTCCTCACATGTGACCCTGCTCAGTCCCTGATTCCCTCCCCACTCTAGGTTGCTGCTAAGCAACATTGCTAGCTCTGCTTGGCTCTCACTGTCTCAAAGAGCCAATCAGAGCACATCCCTCGCCCATGAAGCAGCAGCAGCAGTCACTCACGCAGCAAAACAGGTTTTTTAATTGCTTCAGTAAAATCATCACTGCTCGACTCCTTTTTGCCACAGATGAATGGTTCATAAACCTAAATCTTCCTCGACCAATGCTGTATAGAATAGTGAAAACCCAATCTGTCCAGTGGTTCAAGAGATAGCCTTAATGGACAGAGAGACCCTTACACTAGGGACTTTTTCTATTATAAAAATTAAACATGCTACCAAAAACAATTGCAAAAACTGCTTAACAGTAATACATGAAAGAGTGCCACAGTACTGTAACAACTACTGTTGATAATCAGCAGAAGAAATACTGAGCTCTGAGATTTACTATCATAATTTCAGGGATTCTGTAGATGTATGTTGTATGTGGATTGAAAACCAAACCCTATTTCTGATAAGAAATTCTTTAACTTCCTGTATTGAATTTCCAACAGGGTTTTAGCTACTGTCACTTCAGGAACCAATGGCCCTGGGTTTACAGGAGGGGCTGGGACGGCTGACAGAGCTGCTCTATTCTTCCAAGCTTTTATAAGATGTACATGGTAGATCTGTTCTGGCTTTCTTTTCCCAGGCTGGTAAACTTTATAATTAACCTCCCCCACTTTTTCTAGAAATTCAAAGGGTCCTTGTCACTTAGCCAGAAGTTTATTTTCTACTATGGGACCAACACCAACACTCTGTCCCTAGGAGCAAAGATGCGTAACTGAGCATTGCACTTGTACACCCTCTGCTGTGCCTGTTGGACCTGTTCCAAGTGCTCTCTCACTATCGGTACCACAGCAGCAATTCTTTCCTGCATTTGGGAAACATGCTCAATAACAATTTTATATGGACTGGACTGCCCCTCCCATGTCTCTTTGGCAATGTCAAGTAATCCCCTTGGGTGACTCCCGTACAATAAATCAAAAGGTGAAAACCCGGTGGAGGATTGGGTAACCTCTCTTATGGCAAACAACAAATACGGTAATAAGTAATTCCATTCTCAACTGATATAAAAAATCCTGGCATACTGCCATGTGAGGATATGACACCCGACTATCAGGGTCTACGGGTTTACCATCAATCACTTTTACATTCTCCCTGGCTTTTACAGAGTAGGGTAATTTAGCTGCTCCATGGCAAAGATCTCTTTTCTGACTCCAAGATCAGGCAGAGGATCAACTGGCTCAACAACATTTCCTATCTCAGTAGGAGGCTCATCATTCAGCAACCCACCATCACTCTCAGCATTTTCTGGTTCACCAATTATGCTAGAAAAAGGGAACATTTCAGAATCAGAAGACACACCCACTGCTACTGTATCAGTAACCTTCTCAAATGGGTCAGGGTTATTTACTTCTGTAACAAATCGGCTTTCCCACAACTTCCAGAAGTGAGCAAAGTCTCTCCCCAATATTGCATCATACATCAAGCCAGGAACCAATCCCACAGAGACTACAGCGGAACCACACTGTTTCTATATTCACGTCCACAGTAACATAATACTTAGTATCCCCATGTATGCGAGTCACACCAACAGTTTTCCCTTTATGACTTAAGGGGTTCACCAGTTCAGCTTTCATAAGAGTAACCAGGCTACCAGAATCTAATAGAGCCTCTACCCGGTTGCTTCTATAGTGACTATACACATATGCTTATCTGTCTCAGCCTTTGGGTCAGCAGTACAGGCTGGCTGAGCAAAGAAAGACACTCTGTGATTGACATAAGCAGGATCACATTGCATAGGTTCAGAGGTAAGTGAACAATTAGCAGCAATATGGCCTATGCCACCACATCAAAAACATTGAATCATATTATTAAGTTTTTTACATGGTAGGAACCTTCCTGGCCCTGCCGGCCTACTTCCAGGTTCCAATCCGACAGTCTTAGGTTCATTCTACCACCCAGCACCCCTCTCCCCTTGAACAGTCTTGCCAGTGATCACCAGGGATCGCTGTTGCGGAATTGGGGCTCGGTGGGGAACACTCAACAGTTGCTCAGTCACCACATACCTCTCCACCAGTTCAACCAATTGGTCTGCTGTTTTAGGGTCTGCATGGCTCACCCACTTGCACAGAGGTGCAGGTAGAGATTGCAGGTATCAATCCATAACAACCCTTTCCATGATCTGTGGTCCTGTCAGAATCTCTGGCTGCAGCCATTTTGTGGTCAGATGGATGAGATCATGCATTTGAGAGCGTGGAGGCTTTTCTGTTTGAAACTCACAGCAGTGGACTCGTTGGGAGCGAACAAACACTGTGACTCCCAATCAAGTTAGGATTTCTTGTTTCAGTTTATCATAGTCTTTACCATCAGTCAATCAGGCACAAGTCAAAGTATGCTTTTTGTGGTTCTCCAGGCAGGAAGGGTGCCACAAAACTTGCCCACTGCTCTTTAGGCCAATTCTCTCTCTCGGCTGTTCTCTCGAAGGCAGTAAGTTATGCTTCAACATCATCACACTGGGTCATCTTTTGCAGAAAGTGACTGGTCCCTATGGAATGAGTGTTAGTTGGACCATCAGTGGAAGCAATACCAGCTTCTGTACTCCCTCTCTTAAGGCACGGCAGTTTTCCTTTATGGCCACCTGTTGTTTCATCTTTGCCTCCATTATGAATTTACCCTTCAGTTGGGATCCTCCTGTGTTTTTAGTGTTTCGCAATACTTTATGCCCCTCAAGGTTTTTTTGCTCAGCAGACCCACCACGGGCAACCCGGGCATGAGGCCACTATATGGAGGGGCTAAATATTTCCTGCTTTGGCTATCTATAGCTGCTGAAATTGAGCAGGCTGTCTCTGCATTTGCCTCCTGCAATGCTTTACAGACCCATCATGCCAAGGAATCGCTCACTCTCAATGAGGCTCCTGACCTCCCTTGGTCCCATCTTTGCAGCAGATCTCTTTGAATGGAAGGGGAAAGAGAACCTTGTGTTAGTGGATTCATATTCCAGTTGGTTTGACAAATACAACAGTCATTAATAAAATGAAATGAAATTTTTCTGCACATAGCATATCACACAAGCTACTTACTGATAATACCATGCAGTTCATGAGTGATGAGTTCCAGACTTTCACCAGTGAATGGGACATCTCACCTGTCACCATCAGTCCTCACTATCCACAGCCCAACAAACTAGTAGAAAGGGCAGCCCGTTCTGCAAAGCACCTACTAGACGAATGTTGTGGAGTTGGTTATGCCACTTCTGAATTTGAGAAATCCTTCCCGAGTACTCACAGCCCATTGCTGCCCACCTGCGCCTTCTCCTTCCTGAGACCCCAAAGCCCTCTGCTGCCCGGCTGTGGCTTCTCCCTCCCCAGCCCCACAGCCCTCTGCTGTCTGCCTGCAGCTTCTCCCTCCTGGTCCCGGTCAATGAATCTGGACAAAGCAAAGGTGTTCTATTTGATGTAAGGATTTATGCACCCTTTGTGGGCAGAAAACTTACCACAACCTGGCCAAAGGAAGTCATTTCATATCTGGGGATTCAAATCCTCAAGTACACCCATACTCTATTGAATCATAACATTGGCCACATTATTAGACCAATTGGAGATGAGCTGTAGCAGGGCCGCAACTAGGGGGGGCTGGAGGTGCACGTGCACCGGGTGCGCCGCTGCACCCGGCGCCAGTGTCCTCCAGCCCGGCGCCACAGGGAGACTCCAAGCCGGACGCCCGGTGAGATGTTATTACCAGCGGCCGCCCGGCTCCTTCTTTGCAGCGCTGCACTAGCCGGAAGCTGGAGTTCTCTCCTGAGCGCCAGCTTCCGGCTCTCCCCACAGGCACTATGGGAGAGACGTAATGACGTCTCTCCCATAGTTCCGAGGAGCAGCCGGGGGGAAACAACGGCGGCATTCACAGGAGCGGGGTTTAAGGTAAGTATTTTTTTTGTGTGTGTGTGTGTATGTGGCACTACGGAGGCATTAACAGGGGGCACTACAGGGGAACTACAGTGGCGTTACCTACAGGGGCATTACCAGGGTGCTCTACAGGGGCATTACCATAGGGCACTACAGGGACATCACCATGGGGCTCTACGGGGGCATTACCAGGGGGCTCTACAGGGGTATTACCAGGGGGCTCTACAGGGGCATCATCATGGGGCACTACAGGTGGCATTACCAGGGGGCTCTACAGAGGGACTACAGTGGCATTACCTACAGGGGCATTACCTGGGGGCTCTACAGAGGCATTACCAGGGGGCACTACAGGTGGCATTACCAGGGGCTCTACAGGGGGACTACAGTGGCATTACCTACAGGGGCATTACCAGGGGGCTCTACAGGGGCATTACCAGGGGGCTCTACAGGGGCATTACGAGGGGGCACTACAGGTGGCATTAGCAGGGGGCTCTACAGGGGCATTACTAGGGAGCATTACTATTTGGGCACTACATAAGCATTACCATATGGGCACTACAGAGGCATTACTATGGGGAAATTACTATATGGCCACTAGTACAGGGGCATTACTATAGGTGCACTGCTGCAGGGGGCATTACTGTAGGGGACTTACCGGGGGGGCACCACCAAGCTACTGTCTTGCCCCGGGTGACAAAAACCCTAGTTTCGGCCCTGGCTGTAGGAATGGAGCCTTCTCTAGTTACTTTATATGAGACGATCCAAACTTTTGAAATTGGTGCACTTCCTTAAACTTTTATATCCTCTCCAGGTTCTCTCAGTGTAATTGACATGTACTGATTTGCTAACTATTACTATTAATTTATAACTTTATCTGGAATAATAAGCACACTTGTAGATAAATTTAAATCAGTCCAGATAGAATGGAGGCATTAACTTTCCAGACATTGTAGTATATAATCATGCTGCTCTTCTACGAAATTTATTGGACAGGATACACAACCAGAATAATTATGCTAATACTTTGTTCCTAATGTCTCCTTAGTAACCTTTCTACATTTGCAATATAAAGATGTACCATATCATTTACTTGATAACAACTTACATATGGCTATAGGCAAACTTGTGGTGGTCATGAGATGATGGAGAAATGGTAGGGAGGCTTGCACCTTGTGCCCACATGTATTAATTGAATTGCCTTTTTATTTTTCTTTAGAAATCAATTTGATTCTTAGATCCTAATGATAGTAGTTCAAATGAATTGAAGCTCAGAAGTGTAACTGATCTCTTTAAAACTCATAAACAGCTAAAGCTGGTAACTATTGTATATCAAGGGGTTTATCCTCACTTCTAGAACACTTGAATCATTTCCAGTTCTCACTAAAACTACCATTTATGGCTTATTGTAGCAATGTGAATGTGATTTTTGTTAATATTTTTTCCTCTGTGTGCATGTTTCATCCGTTTCAATAATCCCTTTTCACATAGCATCACAGAAAGACATTTATAGATGGAAGGGAATCATAACTAAAGTTAATCAAGCAATAAGAGACATTTCAGGTTTTTGATTGTGTGAGAAGGTAGTTCTATAACAAATTAATAGAAATGGCAAAAAAGTACATATTCAAATGAAACAAATGCTGCAAGAAATTCAACTGAAAAGTGAATAACAATAAAAAAGATGAATCGGCTATCTAGGTCGCACTATGAACAGAACTGAGACTTAGCTCAAATTTACAGCATACTGTAGCTACATAATGAGACGTTGGGATCGTTGCTATAATTTCATCCAGCTTGTTAAAGGAATGGCAGAGATTTAATCAAACTTCCAGACAGGGCATATTGCAGCTAAATTATTTCTCTCCATGCTAATGTATTAATATGCTTAACATCAATTCAGTTATCAAGAGAGATGACCAGCGCTATATGTCACAGTCACAGAAGAACTCTGACTAACAGCCAGGATTAGGATACTATATATTTTCCTTGCAGATTAAGGGCCTGATTCAGAGGTGTATGCTATTAGCATCGCTGCTGTGTCTTTGGTTGCAGCATTGATGCTAAAATATGCAAATTCCGCAGGTGGCGTATGAGGACAAAAGATGCCCCCTTACGGCATTGCAGATCCGAGTGCTGTGTCCGAAGATGCAGCATTGGGCCACCAAGATGACAATCAGTTGCGGCCTGGCCATCTCAGTGAGCCTAATAATTCTCAGAATGACCATTGCAGCTCTATAGCCCAGACCAGTAAATCTGCACTGGAAGACGCAGACACTGGCCTCTCCACTCCCATTGTGGTGGCTGCATTCTAAGGATGCAGGGGTCTATTTACTAAGCAATGGATGGAGAGAAAGTGAACGTAGATACGGTACCAGCCAATCAGCTCCTAACTAACATGTCACAAGCTGTAAGATAAGTTGTGTGTCTATTGATTAGCGCAACATATGATTAGTAATTGGGTATACAGTGGTGTGTATTTTCTTAATGTTTAATGGACAAATGCAAGATAAGATATAATAAAACAAAGACAAATATAGACAGTGCATAAAAATATAAATAAAATGTGACTTAAAATAAATGCAAATGGAGGTATTGTTTAAACCAATACAATGTAAAAGTCAGTATAAGTCAATATATCTGCGAGGTAGTCCAGGAACGCTTTGCATAGTGTAAAAGGTTGGGTCTTACTAAGTAGCTTTTGCCAAAGTAAAAAGTATGTGTCAGTTCGTCAATGCTGCTGTATTCAATACAAAGTTGCATGTTTCCGGATTAGGTGCACGCACCTCCTACCTCATCACACTGTGTAGTTGTTGTCCTTATTGTAAGTATGACACATCCATGTGTCTATACTTGTGTAAAGCCTCCCAGTCCATGCTCGTGCTCTGATCCGCTGCTGGCACTTTGGTTGCTGCCTTAGGTTGAAGGTGGCAGCCGCTGCTGCAGACACTCCGTTGGTGAGCATGCACATTGTCTCACCGCCGATGCTGTTGTTAATGGAGTCTGGGCAGCAAGGAGAAGGGGGGCATTACCAACGCGTTTCACCCGCTGGATTCTGTGTGGGTTTCTTCAGGTCTGTGGTCTTCTGTAGCTTGCAGTATGTCCTCTATTTGTATGCGTGTATGGCTCCTTCTTGATTGCTCATTAAGATACCTGCTGAGATTAGCCTATGGTGATAGGTTCTTTTGTTCTTTGAGTCTTGTTGTACGATCAGTGGCATTTGGTTGATACAACACATAGTCACCTTGTAATGGCATTAGTGGCGTGGATCGTCAGGCAATAGGTAAATATATGTTAGCTATTATCAAGAAGGAGTGTATTATCATTATGTGTTATGTAGGGCCATATTTGTGTGTGGCAAGGTGGAAATTATATTGGTGATTAATGTCAGAATGTAGATAAATTATATAGATAAGAATATGAATGTAATTGGGTTATGGGAAAAATAAGGACTCATCTCTCAGTATATAGGTGTTCCAGTTATTTGTAGCAGTAAGGATTCATTGTCCAGAAAATAGCCTTAGGATTGAGGATGAGGGGAAGATCTTAAATTACTTCTTGATATTGGAGCTGACTTAACAGATGGTTTGATCAGTTGACCGGATTCTCCTTGGTTCAGGGTTATTGGATAGTGTACTCCTTTATGTGTTTTTTGTTTTGGCCCCATAGTAGAGAGATAGATGCTGTTTATAGTGATATAGTTACATAACCAGAAATTCATGAGTGGTCTCCCTCCTCATTACTGATCTGGCCCAAACCCTGCTTAGCTTCCAAGCTCAGAAGTAGTTGGGCTTATCCACGGTGGTGTGTATGTAGGGATCATATACAGCCTTCGTCTTTCTCTTGGGGTTCAATCTCTCAGGAATTCGGAGAATTTAAAATCAATATTCAGACCTTTTGGTGCAAGGGTTTTCAACTTATAGATCCATCTGGTTTCTTCGTGAGACATGGATCTTAGATAGTTTCCACCTCTCCATGCTGTTTTTACTTTCTTTATTGCTATGAAGGTTAGAAGCTTTGGATCTCCATTGTGTTTGTTGTTGAAGTGATCAGACACACTATGTGACTCCAATCTGTGTTTGATATTTATTATGTGTTCCCCTATGTGTAGACTTAATTTTCTTGCTGTTCTGCCTACATAATGTAGGCCACATGGGCAGGTAATTACATAAATTACCCCTTTGATATTGCAGATCATTGTCTCTATGATTTTAAAATCAAACACAGATTGGAGTCCATGTCTCACAAAGTAACCAGATGGATCTCTAAGTTGAAAACCCTTGCACCAAAAGGTCTGAATATTGATTTTAAATTCTCCGAATTCCTGAGAGATTGAACCCCAAGAGAGAGATGAAGGCTGTATGTGATCCCTACATACACACCACCCTGGATATGCCCAACTACGTCCGAGCTTGGAAGCAGTTGGGGCAGGGTTTGGGTCAGATCAGTATTGAGGAGGGAGACCACTCATGAATTTCTGGTTATGTAGCTATATCACTATAAACAGCACCTATCTCTCTACTATGGGGCCAAAATAAAAAACACATAAAGGAGTACACTATCCAATAACCCTGAACCAAGGAGAATCCGGTCAACTGATCAAACCATCTGTTAAGTCAGCTCCAATATCAAGAAGTAATTTACGATCTTCCCCTCATCCACAATCCTAAGGCTACTTTCTGGACAATGAATCCTTACTGCTACAAATAACTGGAACACCTATATACTGAGAGATGAGTCCTTATTTTTCCCATAACCCAATTACATTCATATTCTCATCTTCATAATTTATCTACATTCTGACATTAATCACCAATATAATTTCCACCTTGCCACACACAAATATGGCCCTACATAACACATAATGATAATACACTCCATCTTAATAATAGCTAATAGATATTTACCTGTTGCCTGACGATCCACACCACTAATGCCATTACTAGGTAACTATGTGTTGTATCAACCAAATGCCACTGATCATACAACAAGACTCAAAGAAGAGAAGAACCTATCACCATAGGCTAATCTCAGCAGGTATCATAATGAGCAATCAAGAAGGAGCCATACACATATACAAATAGAGGACATACTGCAAGCTACAGAAGACCACAGCCCTGAAGAAACCCGCACAGAATCCAGCAGGTGAAACGCGTTGGTAATGCCCCCCTTCTCCTTGCTGTCTAGACTCCATTAACAACAGCATCGGCGGTGAGAAAATGTGCACGCTCACCACGGGAGTGTCTGCAGCAGCGGCTGCCACCTTCAACCTAAGACAGCAACCAAAGCACCAGCAGTGGACCAGAGCACAAGCAAGGACTGGGAGGCTTTACACAAGTATAGACACATGGATGTGTCATACTTACAATAAGGACAACAACTACAAAATGTGATGAGGTAGGAGGTGCGCGCACCTAATCCGGAAACATGCAACTTTGTATTGAATACAGCAGCATTGACGAACTGACACATACTTTTTACTTTGGCAAAAGCTACTTAGTAAGACCCAACCTTTTACACTATGCAAAGCGTTCCTGGACTACCTTGCAGATATATTGACTTATACTGACTTTTACATTGTATTGGTTTAAACAATACCTCCATTTGCATTTATTTTAAGCCACATTTTATTTATATTTATATTCTCATGTACTGTCTATATTTGTCTTTGTTTTATTATATCTTATCTTGCATTTATCCATTAAACATTAAGAAAATACACACCACTGTATACCCAATTACTAATCATATGTTGCGCTAATCAATACACACACAACTTCTCTTATCTTACTGTATATTATGTTCTTGGTGATAATGGGGTCATCACCAGTGTCTATAGCTGCAGCTTAAGTAGCCCACTACATCAATAAATACATTTATAATATGTCACAGGCTGCATTTGAAAAATGGCTGTTAGGAGCTGATTGGCTGATACTTTATCTCTGTTTACTTTATCTCCATCCATGGCTTAGTAAATAGACCCCATAGAGTTATAACTGGGGTTTAAATCAAACCTCTGCTTTCTTCACATGTAAACCTAATTTATTTTATAAATACGAGGATTTCCTTTCTCTCTGTTTCCACTTTTCACATCCCAATAAGTGTGTCTATCTGCAGCTGTGATCCTGTTTTCATTGTAACACTCCCCTTGTTAATAAGACTGATGAACACTATGATCAAACACACCCTACTCTTGTACCAGCTGAAACAGTGTTTAGTATGTAACAGAATGAATTTCTAGATCTGCAGTCAGGCCGTGGCTGCCATCGTGAAGGGTACATTCTAAGGATGTCGCTCCAAGATTACAGAGTTATAATTACTGGATTTGGACTGGATTTTGTCCCACTTTCTAATCTCAAAAATACAGCAAGTTCTCAAGCATTGCAATCCCTGCATGTTACTACTCCTTAAATCCACCCTCCTGCCTGGGCCGGCTCCAGGGGTTGGAGCACCCTGTGCCGGTACCTTAAAGGGCGCACTTACATCGCGCGTGGCCGAAAATGGAGACGTGGCCTAATTACCATAGGCCACGCCCCCTATGTGCCGTAATTTGGGGGCATACCCGCAGGTCACGCCTCCAAATAACATCAGGCTGGGGGAAGCCTCACTAGCTGGGCTTTCCCCAGCCATCTCCCGTCACTGAATGGATGCCGCGCGCATGCGCGCAGCATCCATTCAGACTCTGGCACCATATTTTAACTCATGGGCTGGCTGCTGGCACTGACAGGCAGGCTGTACGTGGTGGGGTGCGGCACAACGGCACACACACAGCCTGCCCTGTGAGTGCTAGCAGCCAGCCTTGGTGATGCATTCACTTACTGTCTCTCCTCCGCACGGCCGCCCTCGTCACCTCGTCCAGGCGTCCACGACCGCTCAGTGCTGCTCAGCGTCAGGGTTGCTGAGTGAGCCCCACTTGTGACTCGTCATCCGGTCACTCATCGTCTGGTCCGACCGTCCGTCCGCACGCACGCGCTAGCTGGTGAGCCCGGCATGACAGTGACAGCCAGGGCCGGGCCAGCCAGGCAAAATGCCGGGAGAAAATCGGCACGCCCTCTGTAGGTGGCGCCCTCATGTGGCCGCTTAGGTGGAACAGGCCTGGAGCCGGCCCTGCCTCCTGCAACTTCACCTGGTAAATTGATACATTGTGCCCATTTAACAATGAGTGATAAGCGATTTATTACTCTTTTCTAATGATCAAAGGTTAAGCACCTTTTTCAGTATCTAATCAGCCAGATACCACAGTTTGTCTAATTGTAGTTGGCATTGCTCGGCTGCTTTCTTTCATTCAAACTCTCCAGGTAATCCTGGCATCCAGCTGCGCATGCGAATGGTAATTTCCCAGTGGGTAGCTGGCATCAACGATATTACCCACAATGCAGTGTATCCTTCTTCCTGCTTTCCGCCCCTTCCCTCTCCCATTCTCCAGGCCTCCCTATTTCTCAGGGTAAATAACACTATTTCTTGCTGCGCAGTAGTATTAAATACTAACAGGCAGTTACCTAAATAGCGCTGCGAGTGGTAGCAAGAGCATGCCCTATATAGTTCCCATTTTTTCTTGTTAAAATGGAGCACATTGTTGCTTTACATTGTTACTGTATCTGTCTTCATACATTTTGCAGTATAGCATTTATGTTATTAATCCATTTGCCTTTGTACTTCTATGTGCAATACACTGCCTGCTTTGCATGTCTCTCCACGCTGCCAGATCATGGTCTCCCTAATTTATCATCCATCCCCTTCCCCCTTCTTCACAATCCCTCTTACCCAGTATCTCAGCCCACTTCATCCTACCGTACTTGCTCTTCTCTGTCATTTCCCACTGCAGGTTACACTTCTATTAATTGTTCATCCTGCCCACTGTAACCTATGTAATGCACTCTAGATGGTGCTTTCAAGGGCAGGATGAACAACCCATTGCACTACACTACGTATATTTATGCAGTGGATATCCTGTTAGTTACTTTTCATTTTACCCTTGCATGTTTTATTTCCACATATTGCTTATCTCACACATTGTAACCTATGTAGTGTGCCCAAGACAGCTACATTGCCTGGTACTCTATTGTTTAGAATGAATGTTTAGTTCTTATAGTGAACTAGTATTAACCTAATATTTTTATTTCCCCCATTATGTGTCATCTCTTCCAGATGGGATGCAGTCAGGATGCCGGCGGTCGAAATGCCGACTGCGAATTCCCGACAGTGAATGCCCGGCATGCGACTAAAGATAGGTGACTAAATACCGATGCCTATCATTAGCCCGATGCCAAAATCCCGACGTCTGGCATACCAAATGTATGTGAGCTGGGCGTCAGGAGCTCTTAGCCACAGGGGTGGAGGGTTAGGTTTAGGGACTGCCGGGGGGACTTAGGGATAGGCACCCCCCAGGAGGGTTAGGCAAGGGAAAGGGGGGTTAGGGTTAGGCACCACCATGGGGACATTAGGGTCAGGCACCCCCCCCCGGAAGGTTAGGTTTAGGGTGTGGGGAAGGGGGGGTTAGGTTTAGGCACCCATGGGAAAAGGTTAGGGTTAGGCACTAGGGGGCAAGGTTAGGGATAGGCACCACTAAGGGCAAGTTAGGGGACTTACTTACTCTAGTCGGGATCTTCATCTACTGGCCTTCCGGCATTGGGATTTCATCCACCGGGCTTAGGTCCGGCGGTATTACATACAGATTCCCTTCCAGACATTGGGCCGTATTCAATTAAGCTGTGAAAACCCATTCTCGGCTAAACGTTTTCTCCGATGATGTCATTTTCGCATTTTTCACTTATCCCCGTATTTAATTGTAGCGTCTTTTTGTCAGAGCATCTTTTGGGGGATGTCAGGCTTATTTCCCCAAAAATTACAGGATTTTCCGCTGTTTTCATTTTTGCTGGGTCCCGTTTCCGCCGATTTGGAATTGAATATGGTGATACGCGGGGACAAGCGCGATATGAAAACCTTCGATGTTGGCGAAAAGTCCAGCAACTGACTTTTTGCTTCAAATTGAATATGGCCCATTGTCTATTCTGAGCAGTGTAATCCTATAGAGTGCATGTAACTGACTGCCTCGTCTGGATACTTAGTGGATAGGATAAATAATCCTTGTAACTGATGACCCAAAATGGCTGCTGCACCTTTGTATTATCTTCATGGCTTCTTAATTTTATGCAAAATAAAACCTCTGTATTATGTTCATGGTTTCTGTATTTTATGCAAAATTGAACCTCTATATTATGTTCATAGTTTTTGTATTTTATGAAAAGCTAAACCTCTGTATTATATACATGCTATCTGTAAAGGGGATGCAGTCAGGATGCCGACGGTCTAAATGACGACAGTCGGCATCCCGTGGGGGGGGTGGAGGGTTAGGTTAGGGGCTCCCGGGGGGGGACTTAGGTTTAGGTAACCCCCCTGGGAGGTTAGGGTTAGGCTAGGGGAAGGGGCAGTTAGGGTTAGGCACCTCGGGGGGAGGTTAGGGTTGGGCACCCCCTGGGAGACTTAGGGTTAGGCTGCGGGGAAGGGTGGGTTAGGTTTAGGCACTTAGAGGGGGGTTAGGGTTAGGCACTGGGGGGGAGGTTATGGTTAGGCACCCCTAAGGGAGGGTTAGGGCTAGGGGATGGAGGTTAGGCTATTACATAGAAAAAAAAATGTACCTGTCGGGATCTTCACTGCCGAGCTTCCGCTTTCGGGATTTGAACCGCTGGCCATACTGATCATACTGATCCCCTGTAAAGCACCTAGAGTCCTATTGGTGAAAAGCGCTATATAAATAAAATTATTATTACAAATACACAGCATATGCAAATACTGAAGGATTATGTGAGTTATTTCTGTATTGCTGATGGGAATAAGCTTTATAAAGTCCTAACAATGGCCAAGGAGTGCCTACAGGACGGCCAGGTAAAGGCTGTTTGCAACCAGTGTTTTTGTTAATTTTTATTGCACATTATAGAGGTGTGAAGGAAATTGGCAAAAAGTGTCTGCCATAATTGTCGTAGATTGCACAGCCGGATATTGAGGTGATGTGTCCCTGCACATCAGGATGAATTTAATTCCTACTTTGTACTGTACGAAGAAGCTAAACCCCTTATTTTATTTTAAATAAACAAATTTTTAATATAACATTCTTCATAATAAGGATGATCTATCTCTGTCTGAATCAATGAGAAATAAAGTACATTAGTCTCTTTTTTTTCTCACTAAAATATCCCATTAATATACTTACTTTACTTTCTTTTACAACTGATGGTGGTAGCCTGAGGCTCTCATGATTCCTCCTATTTTCAGATTTAATATGTTTAATAAACAGTCTGCAAGTGATTTGTTTTCTGTAATCTTTCTAGGCAATCTGTTTAGTACACTTTGAGATAGAGCAGTTAAATAGAGATTTTTTTTCTGAACTCCATACAGGCTGGAACTTTTGCCACCTCCAATGAAAGACTTGCAGAAAAAATATCAATGGATCTTAATATGAGTATTACTTTGTGCAGGGCTGTCTGCTTCTTTTTTAAATTAAGTTTCAACCTTTTTAGATATTTAATAAAAATTTAACAATAGCATCTATGGATGGCAGAGCAGCTCTATCAACTGTGCTCTGTCCTCATGCTTAGTGAAGTAGACAATACTCTTATTAAAGAGGGCCCTATCATGGGTGATGTGATTGGTGCTGCTGTCCAGGGTGCAAGGATCATTCTGTTCTCCAACAGCATTGGTCCTTGGTCCACATGAGGAGTCTCCCAGCTCTTGGTTGACATCTCCAGTGTCTCTACCCCTGCTAGCAATGCTCAAGTGATGCCATGATTTTGCAATGTTGTCAATGGTGAGGATCGGGAGAAGTTAAAAAACAGTAGCTGAGACTTTCCCTAAGGTAATATTTCCCAAACTGGGGTGCCAAAGGATACTTGTAGGGTACCTCAGGTTAGTGGTCCAGCACCAAATCAAATTATTTATGGTCAATGTAAGAGGCAAAAACATGAAATATGTGGTCAAACAGAAGTGCAACCCTGTCTACCAGTACACAACTGAAGCTTAGGATGACAGGTAAGCACAATTTACTTGAGCAATTATTTCTTTCTGAATTTCTCAATAACAACCTTTTGGCTTAGGGGTGCCGTGAAAAAAATGCTGATATCCTAGGGCGCTGTGATTCAAGAAAGTTTGGGAACCACTGTCCTAAGGTAAGTATAGCCCAACGAGGTGCTGGAAATATGGCTCTTTGAGGTACGGAGATCAGAAATGGGATCCAAATAAACATATTTGCAATAATTCTAAGGGAGTGATGGAAGAATCTCTTTCCTTATCCAACCCATAATGATTTAAAATCTGGAAAATCAGAACTATGACTCGGATTTATCTGGATCTCCTCAGGAGATTAGAACCACGACTCGGATTAGAGTGGATTCGGATTTCTGAAGAACTGAACCACACATCTCTAATATGAACCTGCAACAAGTACATACATGTTGACTTTCTATCCTGATTCCAAAAACGTGAAAGCTAATGCAATTTCATATTCATTTAACAGTAGCAATTACATTCGTTGGGTCATGCTGCTTTCCCCAAAGTGCGCCCCATTTTATCCTTATGAATGGTTTTTTTCTGTGTTAGTCCTTGCCAACATGTTCATTAAGGGAACTCTTCATTTACATAGGGTCCGGTTGTGGATTGCGGGTACAAATTGTGTGGTTGTAGCATCCTGACGCTAGGAGTAGTGAGAATTGTGACCATGTTCTTTGGCGCCTTCTGTAAGCAAGTAGTAGTCCTATAGCGTTCAACCACAATAACTGAATTGATTTAATTCCATGGGCTGAGGATGCTTACAATAATCACACTGAAGTTTTTTCACGCTATATTGTCCTCCCATTTCCATTTGTTTCTTCCTATGAAGTGCCATCAACTGATTACACCATAAAAAACCTTCTGACTGTTTCGCAGAACTCCATGAAGCCATTATCAAAGCTACTTCTCATTAAAAGCAAACAGAGTTTAAGCAACAAAGTTTGGTTTATTTTCAGCAATATCAAATTGAAAATACCTTTAAATTTATATTTCCCCGCTTGCAATTGTGAAGAGTGTGAGCAACTAAATACTGTGTTATTTTATCTAACATATAACTGTTCATTGTAAATAATTGATATATATTTGCTAAAACCTATTATTGTCATCTGTTTGTAACTGGTATGTAGTCAATGCCGACCGCCGGCTTCCCGACAGTGAAATCCCGGCATGGGACTAATGATAGGCGTCTAAATACCGATGTCTATCATTAGCCCCACACTGAAATCCCTACTCCCTGCAAACCGATCGTAGGTAAGCCAGGCATCTGGATTAGATAGTCGTGGGGGGGCTGGTTAGATTTAGGGTCTCCCGGGGGTACTTAGGGTTAGGCACCCCCCCGGAAAGGTTAGGGTTAGGCTATGGGATGGGGGAGTTAGGATCAGGCACCCCCAGGGGGGGGTTAGGGTTAGGCACCACCCCCCGGGAGGATTAGGTTTAGGGTTCAGGGAGGGGGGTTAGGTTTAGGTACCCCTGGGGGGAGGTTAGGCTTAGGCACTAGGGGGGAGGTTAGGGTTAGGTACCCTTAAGGGAGGGTTAGGGTTAGGGGGGAGAGGGTTAGGCATAGCCTACTTACCTTCCCTGTCGGGATCTTCATCTGCCGGCCTTCCAGCATCGGTATTTCATCTGCCAGGCTGCCGTCCGGTGGTATATCATACCGATTCCTTGCAACTAGCCTCCCCTTACCTGGGGACAATCAATACAAATGTGATCAATTAGTTAAATCTCCTGCAGATTATAATAAATGAATTGGAAGAGGTATGGCCCTAAGGAACTCATTTTGGTTAAAATAATGTTCATGACCAACTTTTTTGGCAAATATTGTATGGCAGAGTCCCTGATTGTCCTCCTTCATGGGTGTATGCCCCTGAATTTCATTTTACATAATCATGGCAGTATAGAATCATCTTATACAGATGCAACCATGTATGTGCATGCTTGCTACTTTAGGCACTCAGTTAAAACAGTCTTAGGGCCGTATTCAATTAGAGGCGAAAAGCCAATTGCAGACGGAATTCGCCTAAGCCGAAAGTCAATGCAATGTAATAGGTGAAAAAGCTTCTCCTAAGAATAGCAGGTGAAAAGAAGTGCAAAATCTTTATTTTAGCGTGCAAATGTGGGGAAATAACCCAGAACCCTTGGGACAGTCCCCCAAAGAACAAATCTGGCCAAAAAAAAAAACCTAAATAAACCCCAAAAAAGTACTTTCATTTTTGGGGCAAAAAAGTAAAAAGTGGGGGGACAAGCATAAAAACTAGCGAAATAGACTTCTTGGGGGTCTGCAAGGATGGGTCATGTGTTTTTAGGATTGCAGGTGCATGTAGCAGGTGCGTTTTTTTAATTTTTTAAAAGTTCACTTTAGAAACATTAAAATATGCTTGCACCCATTTCCAAGTACCCCAAATTTGACTGAACTACTTATTTTCACCAAAAAATACTGCTCTATGCCATTCTTCACCACTTTTGAAAAGACGCTAATAAGAAGCACTTTAAACAACTTAAGTACCCCAAACACTTTTATTAGGGCTATTAGTACACATCTACATTGATTCCCTATGTTAGTGCATCTCTTTTGGGGGTACAGACTGATTTCCCCACTTCTGACAGTACTTTCCGACTGTTTTCGCGTGTTTAGGAATTGAATAGGGTGAAAAGCGGAGACGCACATGAAAAGTTTTCGCCTCTAAAACAGGCGAAGGAGGGGAAAGTCGGACAGGCGAAACTACTCCGACTTTTCACCTCTAATGGAATACGGGCCTTAGACTGTTCTCTTGTGCATAAGAAATAGCCTGTGCATGCATTGCATGTGTTTCTGATATTGACCCAGCTTGTTGTGCCAATACTAAAATAAAGGTTGAGACCCCTTCTCACCAGCCACTTTTAAATAGCTTTTATTAAAAAAAGTATATATATAATCCTATGTGATTTTTATGTTACAGTTACATTGCTTTTAAATGTGGGTGTCTGAGATTTAAACGTATTCCTATTATTAGTACAGCAAGTCTGTTATTGTAAAATGCTGTCTGCTATATTATTGTAAATGCAGTCTGTTATATTATTGTAAATGCAGTCACAGTATTTCAGATATTGGTATTTTTGGGAAAGCCACAAGAATTTAGAAAGAGAAAGAAGAGAAATGCCTAAAGTGGTGCACTGGAATAACTAAAATATAACTTTTATTAATTTAATTAATATTGTCTAACAAGACAAATGAACATCGAAAATTTAAAACAATTAAAGAGTGAAAAGCAATGAATTCAGTGAATAAAATATATGCAACGCCTCTGTATTACCACATAACCATATATCAGATCAAAGTCGTTATGTATGGCACTTATCCTATATAAGATATGCCATGTATATTGATCTTAAATTCCTGTTGCTTGCTGTTATTCCAGCATCTATGCATACATGTGTATTATTTATATACAGTTATCAGTTGTAAATGCCAATACTGAATAAATACTGTAATTACTATTGAACCATTAAAGTCTGTGTTTAGACAGATGAACACAATCAAAAATTAATGAGTATTATTCAATGATTGCTTATATGATTATAGCAATCAAAGTTGATACATGTTTATTAAAGTGATTAATGTTTCTCCCCTGTGTCACTTTTATTTGTCCCAAATTATGGATATACACATATTAAGCTTGTCACATTTAGCATAGCACTGATTTTATATGGACCAGCTCTTAAGTCTCATAAAGGTGTTCATGGGAAACATAATGCAAATTTTGTGCACAGCGTTAGTTCTGATCTAACTAAGATAATCAATCAAACATTAATCAAAAATCAGTAAAAAATCATCAGGGCTGGTCAGATTATTGATATCACCTTTAACACTGTATAAGCAATCATTGAATAATACTCATTAATTTTTGATTGTGTTCATCTGTCTAGAAACAGACTTTAATGGTTCAATAGTAATTACAGTATTTATTCAGTATTGGCATTTACAACTGATAACTGTATATAAATAATATACATGTATGCATACATGCTGGATTAACAGCAAGCAACAGGAATTTAAGATCAATATATATGGCATACCTTATATAGGATAAGTGCCATACATAACGACTTTGATCCGATATATGGTTATGTGGTAATACAGGGGCGTTGCATATATTTTATTCACTGAATTCATTACTTTTCACTCTTTAATATTTTAGTTATTCCAGTGCACCACTTTAGGCATTTCTCTTCTTTCTCTTTCTTAATTCTTGTGGCTTAATACCCATTGCCTGTGGTAGCACCCCCCAACAGATTATAAATAATATTGGGGGCTACCATTGTCCCTTATTGAGGGGTACAATGTTTCTCTGGTGCGACTAGTTAACCTATATGCATATTTTTGGGAAAGATTGTACCAATAATAGGACCATGAAGGGATCGATAGCTACTGCAGTCCCTTCGACATGCAATAACATCTCCCATAGGGAGTCTGCTATAGGGACTAGGAAGCTGTCAGATTTACCAGTTTGCTGCCAATAGGTTTTTGAAATTTTTTAAAAGTTCACTTTAGAAACATTAAAATATGCTTGCACCCATTTTTAAGTACCCCAAATTTGACTGAACTACTTATTTTCAAAAGCATCCTATACTAGCATATGGGCTGCTAATTTGCAAAAATTACTGGTAGAGGGTTCTTTTGGAACCACCACCAGCAATCACCGCCACACATGAGTGGTCAGCAGACTGTGAGTGCGACTCAACATATAAAAGTGAAATGTTTTCTTTTTTTTATTTTGTATTGCCGTGAATAGCGAAGATAAAAAATTCCAATTATTCGGGTTTAAAATCCGAAAATCATTAAATATGCCCAAAAGTCTAAAGTCATAAATTAGAGTCCCTCCTCATCCAGAATTAGTGGGAGATATCACCTCAATGACTAAATTCTTTCACATGATGTGATGTCCTTTGTGTCTGTTTCTTTGAGTATGAATTTCCTGTGTAAATATTCCAGTGATAAAGCTATTGTGATGAAGCAAGCATGTGACTAAAACAAGATACATGCATCTCATACTAAACATGTATTTGTGTGTTTTTTGTGTGCATTTTAGGTAATTTTGGATGCATATGCATTCAACTCAGCATCAGACACTTAGTGAAAAATTCACAAAGGAATTCACGAAAAAAGTAATGTTATTCAGTTTTTTTTAACATGTAATGTAAATGTGACAAACATGTATCAGTTGTTTACAATGAAAAGTAATCTATAGCAGATTCTGGTGACATATGGTCACAAAATAGAATGACAGACAGCGTATTTTTATAATCCGCTTGGTTAGTTTTTTTCAAGCACTGATGATAAAGGAAAAAAATCCATTTAACATTATAAGCTTAAAAGAAAATTGGCTTCCTCATCAACCACTTCTAGAAAGCACAACACTTCCCATCACACCCCCAGAAAAAAAAAGTTAACAATTAGCAAAACGTCAGATAGTACCATACTGTATTTGCAAGTTCTTCATCACCAACAACCTTACAAACAGCTGTCAAAAAAGTTCTTAGTTCAACTAATAAAATTGCCCTTTCAAGGGGATAAAATGTAGGATAGCATATAATAATAATAATAATAATAATAATCCAATAATACAAATATTTGTACTTTGGCTAGAAAAAGTATTCATCCCCTTGACAAAATAATTGGTCAGCGGCACCTGTTCCCGGGTGGAGGCTCTGCAGTTGCGGCTGTTCTACTACATGCAGCTGCTGCAGCAGCTTTCTAAGGGGGAGAGGGGCTGGCTTCATACCATGACCCCACAACACACTTAGGGCCTGATTCAGAGCCAGGCACTCTGACCAGAGCGCTCGCTCTGAATCAGGGCCCTCCTACCTAAAAATGGAGCGGCCTCCTGGCTGCTCGCATAGCTGTGGGTGACCACCCACAGCTTATGCGAGCGGCCAAAAAGATGGTCGCGATGGTCATAACCATCGCGACCATCGGGCTTGCGACGAGACCCTGAGGTAGGGAGAAAATTTCTGTATGGTGGTTCCAGCAACTGAGTGGACGTCAGTCCTGTAAAAGGTAAAATGGTGCTAAGGAAAGAAAGTCTCCCAGGCAGTGAAGCTCGTGGATGGAGGTATGTCGGCATGTTGGCAGGCTAGGAAGCCAGATATGTTATTTATTATAAGGTTGCAGTACATATGGGCGTACTGGAATGAAGCTCGGAGGATGATCAGCGGGTGGAGAGTATCCAGCTTAACAGACAAATTGTGTTATCTGGGAGATACTTTCATGCACTGCAGAAGTGAAGTAGTCGCATGGAATATGCTGGTTCAACCAGAATTTGAAGAATTCACGGAGGAAGTGAAGGCTACAATGGCCCAAATGATACAAAGAAGCCAATATCCAAAGAAAGAAGAGCAGGTCCAGGATAAGTTGTCCTCCTGGACAAATCCAGAGAAAAAAATCTGAAATAGGACTACTGCAACCCGGGCAGACAAATGAGGGGCCTGCCCTGCAATTATGTGTTACCAGTGGAGAAGAATCAATGTTAGTGGGGCCCCTAACCCCTCTGGAAGAACTGTGCATGGAGGAGTTGATAGCAGAATGCCAGCTGCAGGGCATCCCTGGCCAATTCAGCATGCGCAGGGAAATCCTTCAGTGTATACTCCAGGACCAGGGGGACCCCACCAAAGCATTCACTGATTATTGGACATTTATCCTCCGTCACAGTCCACGGATGAGTGTGTGGGAACAGCTGGAGTGTCTGGAGTCATGCTTTTTGTTGTGGCAGAGGAAGAGGCCTCATATTGGGAGCTCCTGGATACCCCAGTCTGGCGGGACCAGTGTTGCAGGGTGGATGCGGAAAGGCACCGTGGTGGAAGATGGAGACCTATTAACCAGCTGCCAGGGGATCTATGAGGACGGTGTTCGAGAGGAGATCACAGAGGTTGGGGGGGTACTGTCTCCCTTCCTGACCACAAGCATACCAGTCGCAGATGGCACCGTGGTACAGGCTGCCCATCAGACTTCAGCTGGGGGAGTTCCATCGTGATGGACTGGTAATGGCAGACTCATTTATTTAATTGGGGGAGGCTGAGGAGAAAATGCCCTGTGTATATCCTTCTATCCTAAGTCCCCCTAAAGGATATGAAGGGTTGTACCCGATCCCCTATTTGGAAACTGAGGAGTTGCAGGCAAAATGCTGGTACGTACCCTGTGATTTAAATGGAAATGGGTAGCAAAGACTGTTAACCTAACATTAGATCATAAATCAGAAGAGGATTTGTTATCACCCTGTAATAACTCGGACAGTGGTGTGGACTGTAACTATGTGCCAGGGGATTTGCCTGCCCTTAGTAAGATTCCAGCAAGTACAGACCAGGTGGATGTCAGGAGACAGTGCTTACAACCCCTTCTCCCACCCCAGGGAGAAGGCACTGCACAACCCAGCCCCCTCCATCTCACAGAACACGAGGCATTTGCGGAGATAAGTTTGGAGTGTTCAGCGGTTAAACACCTGAGTGGTACCCCACCAGTTATCCAGCCAACCGGGCTAGTAGAGGGGGTTACTATAGAAGAGGACAGTCCAGAAGAAGTTCCAGGTGAGACGCTGGCTTTTGAGGAGGGAGCGCCGGGACAGGACCAGCCTGTCCTGGTGGCTCCCCTGCAGCCACTAACTGCATTGTTCCAGATAGAAGGTTCATCCGGGGCCCGAGCAGTGAGGAGCCCACATGTTGCACTGAAAGTTGTCAGCCCCCAGTTGGTGTTTGGGGGAGGAAGGAATGGACACTGCCACAGAAGTGCCATGTACAGAGCCCCAATATTTGCCTGTCCCTTGGCAGCCATTACTTGTACAAGGTGGGGACGGGGAAGGTACCCACTGCCCTTGTGTTCCAGAAGTGAGGGCATTAGGACACCTGATTGGTATGCTATGGGGAAAGGGGTTAATGTGAAGGGGGAACACCTAACGTCTGACTTGGGGGAATTGCTAAATACTCTGGTGGTAAAAGGGGACATGTTATATTGTCATTTTGTACATGCGGATTGTCTATCTAGACTGCTTCTTAGAGCCTGGGTTTTATGTTACATTACTCTGGGACACTGGTGGCACACTCACCCACAAGATGCTTTTCCCTGCACCCCACCTTGCCCAGTCAGGAATGTTTCCTGATCACCCCTGGGAACAAGGTCTAAAAAGTGGGAGAGGAATGTGAGGACGTGAGATGTGTGTTACAAATGTATTTGCACCATCTCAGTCCTTGCAGCATTTAATTAACTTTTTAGCCCTGTGTGTTCCCCCATCCGTCTCCTAGTGTATGTGTGATCATTCTCTGGACACACATTTCCATTAGCAAGTATATTATTTACTGTAAGAATGGCAGGAAATGTAATGTTTAGTACTGTCTAGAACTTGATGTTAGCCTGGCCCATATGTCTGTGTTATTCATAACCACTAGAGCAAGGTGACACCTCCCAGAACAAAAGACCCTCTAAGTTAATTCCCACCTCCACAGGGCATGCTCAGGATTTACTCCTCCTTGCATTGACCTGCTTTTGTGCTTCACGGGAACCTGGCAGACTCCATGGAGTCAACCCAGCAGGTGTTCATCAGGGAAGTAATATCTGGGGGAGGTAGGAGATAAGGTACACGCACCAATCAGAAAACAGTGCAACCCCCCTGGGTGGTCACAATATCGTGGGAAATTGGAAGTTTTCAAAGCAGGTCACCGACTTTGTCGCTGACTTAGGCTAAGAGGTCTCACTCTGCCAAGGTGCTAGTGGAACGCATTACCAGTTCTATGTGGATTTATACTTTGGGAATTCTGTAAGGACCTATACGCTATTCACTGCTATGGGATGAGTGATAGTTTCTCCTGTGGGACCGTGCATCTCTAGATATTTTGTGGAATTTCTCTGGGACATTATACGCTGCTGAGACTGGCCCAATCTGGACTGCTACCTGCGAATTGTCTATTCGTTGTATTTACTGCTTGTCCGTACATTTTATCTTTTGCTGTGTGCTGTGGAAAAATAAACCATCACGTTGGTTTCATCTGCTCGGTGTCTGGGTGAATGAGAGAACCCTGTATCCTCACAAACTCATACATGATAAGGCATATTATACCTGCAGTATTATAGAGGGTTTTTCATTTAAATCAAATTGAATAGTGAATGTGTTTCTCACTGTTCAAACTGCACTGGCAGTAGCATTTGACAAACCTGGTTGTCATATGCTATTAATGCAGAATTGGATGCAACTTGTGAAGCATACACCTCAGCAGCTTGGTGTAATTATGCTAATTTTACATTCTGCTTTTTAGAGATGAAATTCTGGACACATATTCGGAAAACTAGCATGAATCCCATAATGTCTATACCAGTGCTCACATCTGAATCTACTTCATGTACTGTATTAACTCTAAACAAATCCTAAAACCTAACCTGACTAAAAAGCTTTAAAACTATTCTGAGGCATAACAGAGCTTTGATCTTGCTAATCAAATTTAAAAATGTAAAAAACACTCAACAGTATTTTTTTTCCAGCATACGTATTTTAGGTTTAATGAAAACACAACCAATAGGGAAATGTATTGGAACATCATATGATCACTTAACATTTTTAGAATCATTTACATTGTACTTTACAATTGGGAACAAATCAGTAGTAAAATAAGGCTAGGTTATGACATACAGACAAAGGGGTAAGAGGGCCCTGCTTGCAAGCTTACAACTATTTCAAAACAGGAGAGTAGCTCCAGCACTGAGAAGGGTACTTAATAATTCAAAACTTAATTGTGACACTTCTGCTATGCAAAACTAGGCCCTTACTCTCCATAAATGAGAACCTAGTAATATTGGACTATTAAAGATAGTATCAGCACTTAAGATATAAATGGTCAAACACACTCTTATCCAAACATGAAATACGGACTGGAACTGGCAAATAAGGGATGACCCAACACAAAATTGTATAAACAAAAATCAAATGATTTATTAGTAGGATTAATGACATCATATTACATCTCTCTATTATAATGGGTAAACGAAATTTCAAAATAACAAAATCATTTTCGGTATTGTAGATAACAATGGTTAAAGGAATAATTAAAATAACAAATAATTTTTAAATAATTTAAAAACACACTATCACATACAACGATAACAATGTAAACAGTAACTTATCAAAGTATGCTTTAAGCATATATATTCAAAATAATAACAGTCAATACACAATCAACATTCCTGGAGTGCCAATCACCTTCTTGTAGTTCAGCCGGCTGCACAGAGTTAAGCATACTGTATGACAGCCTTTTACCTACCCACCTTGGCAGGGGAAAGTACAGCTGAGAGAGGTCATGATGTGAGAGAGGTCCCGCTGTGCAGGAACTTGCTTCTGATGTTACCGGGGTTCTGCGAGTTCTGTCTAGATCTTAAGGATCCTGACTTCTTAGCTTGTTTGTCCTCTACCATCTTAGCAGTTGGACAACTCCTGATGGTGCATCTGGCCTTCCTGAGTTTTGATGAAGTTTTAGAGTAATGCTATCCCGATAATTAGTTCTGACACATTTGAATTTTCTTTGTGTATTCTCAAACTACAGAAGCTGCAACTTCATTGCCAGCCTATTCAGCAACCACTAGCCCCATACTCTTTTTTTCAATATGTTCCCATGTGAAATGTATGTATTGCACAAACACTATGGGCCAAATGTAATAGGGTGAGAGTTTAGAAAATGTGAGAGTTTAGCAGTAAACTCTCACATTGGTTGAGCTTTATCTTCAAAATGGGAAAACATCTGAATGAGATTTTAAATTGTGAAAGTTTTTTAAGTCTAAAAAAACATGCAAGTTCGCTCTGTTACTTTGTTTTTGGACTCTATTACATTGGCAAAGTTGAAAAAGTGTCAGAAACTCTCACTTTTCTAAACTCTCAACCTATTACATTTGGCCCTATATCCTTACTCATATCCTCAGAAATGTATTCAACCCAGTGTCAAAATGGCAGTTGGGATAATAATAACATTTCTGGCATAGGAGCCCTGTGTGGATAAAGAACTAGGGATATTGTAATGAAATGAATTTGCAGAAATGTTGTGCCCAGTACTTACCTCCTGAAACACTTTATACTGTATGATCCAGCCCTTTATATCTCTAGAGAAGATTTTCCTTTGTTGCCAGGATCTATGGAGTGACATTAATGATCAGGTTCCTTATCTCAAGACTCATGGATCTTGACACGTGATTAGAAGTAGCAATTACTCATTGTAATTAGTAGTAGTAACTGTAGCCCACAAAAAAATCATTTCCGTTAACGGTGTATTTTATGCTCATTAAGAGTATAAGTAAATTTTTAGAAAATTCCATTTTGTCCTTGTACTTTCTCTGAAGCTTCAAAGCAGCATGTATATTTACATTTCTGCTTGGTTCTTATGACTTTATACGCTTCACTTGTTATTTTTCTGGACAATTGTGTAACCTGAATGGTTTGTATGCCACCATGTGAGCATCCTGAGAAAAATGGATTGAATACATTGAAACGCCACTGCTTTGTGTTGTTATCTATTCTGAGTGCCTGCTATCCTGACGTTTGTATTTGCCCAGATAAACCCAATGGGTAATGGAGGGCACCGGAGATGCAAATGCTTAAAGGAGAGTGCTGCTAGAATGTGTGTGTGTGTGTATATATATATATATATATATATATATATGTGTATATATATATATATACAGTATATATACAGTGTATATATCACATTAACTCAGATCCTGTGCTCACCAACAGCTGATCTGAAAGTTTTATTTAAAATCTCATTTGAGCAAAAAGACCGATATACTTTTCAGTCCATATAATCCTTCTTAAGCACCAGATCCTTATCCTTAATCCGTTGGACCGCAGCTCCCCTTATAAAATGGTCAAGCCCAGATCCATAATTCTCTCAATATAAAATAGAAAGGGGGCGCTTCTTAGTGCAATATCATATTACATTTTTTTTTAAACTCACATATAAAACACTGTACTACTATAGTGCCGCTTGTACCTGATATAAAACAGTGTGGGCTGGTTACCTGGCAGGGCCTCGTGACGTGACAATGGCACTCCTCCAGATTCCCCCAAACTCTGTGTGTGGCACTGACGGGGTCCGACCAGCGGCAGCCTCTTGATTAGCGGTGAGTGGCGGGGTGTGTGAACCAGACAGTTTCCAGGGACGGCACAGTGGTAATTGCCAGTTGGAGTATTTTAAAAACACCTTGTGGAAATCAGCCCACCCCTTTCTATTATATATATAATATATATATATATATATATATATATATATATAGTGTCACTAAGTGTGTATGTTGAGTTACACATATCTCTAAATATATGAAACTCAAAAGATGGCTGTTTTTCTGCAAATATATATACTTATAGCTCATGATAGCACAGGAATACATCTTATTGCTCATGATAGCACAGAGATATAGAGTAATGAAGTGCCATATATATAACAGATAATGTTTACATTTGTCTTTAATAAATGTGAAATTTGCATTTTCCATATGAAATAATGATACAAATATTTCAGAATTTATCGATTATTAATGAATGAACTCAGTGGGAATTTTATTTCCATAAGTATAAACAATGGAAAGTACAAATGATAAATCTGAATAGAAGGCTGTGACTTGATATTATATAAATAATAAGCTAATGAATGAAGTATTGTATGTCAAGCGTAGGATTAATAGACAAGCAGTCAATGATAAGTAGCATGAAAGTGTTTGCTGGTGTCATTGCTATCATCACCACCACCACCACCACACATCTCTTCAGGTGTACAGGCCCTCAAGTGTACAATATGCACAAAACTAATTTTGGTGTATGGATGTACCAATTATCTATGGTTGTTGTGTGGTACCAAGTATCTGTGGTTCTGTGGTTGTAGTGTGGTTACAACTGGTGTGAAGTCTACATTTTTGTGCATGTTGTTTAATTCAGGATAATAAGGTTTGTCCTTCTATAGCTCCAAAATCTTTATTATAGAATAGAGGACATGGTGGAAGTGTGGATATCCTAGAACCTGATGGTAGTTTTAGCTAATCCAGCATGTACTTTCAAGTATTTTTGCCATGGTATATTTCAGATCAGTTGTTTGATCTACCTGCCCGTATCTTGGGACAATATCCCAACACAAGGTACATTTTCCGACAAACTTTTATACCAGGTCTAGTATTTAGAAATGAAATGCAATGGTGTATAAGAAATGTCTAGCTCTTGAATTTTAGACATATATCCTGGTCATGAGAGAACATGTTCTTCAGTTCACACAATGTGACAGACCCAATTAACATCAATTAATTAAAGCACCTAAAATAAGGCCATTTCTTATGAGTCTTTATGGACAACACTCAGGGAAAAAGGTGTTTTATGGGGATAAGTCCATGAAAAGTGTCAGATTTAGGGACAAATGTATTAAACCTTTGAGAGAGATAAAGTACCAACCAATCCACTTCTTACTGTCTTTTTTCAATAACAGCCTGTAAAGTGACAGTTAGGAGTTGATTGGTTCACACTTTATCACTCTCTACTTTATTCCTTTCCAAGGTTTGATACATCCTCCCCCCCTGTCACCAAATTTACACTCTCAACATAAATGAACACCTTAACTATACAATGTGTTAGTCATACCAGAATAACACGTAGAGTTGCTTTTTTATCCAGCAAGAGACCATTGCTATACTATATCAAATTTCTGAATCAAAGAGAATTAAGAATTTATAATCAGTTTGTAGTACCTTTAATACAAAGAACCTGGTTCATTCAGGACTTATCAGTCAGATACAGTAAGGTATGACAGCAGAAGGGAAACAACTTTGATGCAAAAGCTAGAAAAAAATGGCTCTTACATAGTAGCACATCCTCCTTTATCCTATACTGAGAGGAAATCTGCCCAGTGAGCAGTAGCGTGTCCAGCTGATAGTGTGCATGTGACCTGTGCACAACCTAACTTTCTGGGCATGTGCAGCTTCACTGTACTGCGGGCCATACACTAGAACAATATAATTCCAACCAGCCAACTAGTTGGCTGGTTGGATTGATAATCGTCTAGTGTGTGGGAGCAAATGATAATCATTCACACGCTGAAAACCATAAGTAAATGGTTGGTCCAACTAGTTGGGAAACTGAAACCTGTTTGATTTTACCTAAATAATCATACTAGTGTAAGGGGAACTTTCCCCTCAACTGAACAATAAGTAGGCGGACACTGGGTGGTAGTGTCGGAATACTTCAACGCAGTCTGCTGGCTGTGCCCCTCCTGTCAGCCTGGGATTCCTGTCACTGGCAGTGGCTGAGGGAAGAGAGGATCAGTGCAGCTGTTGCTGCTGCAACAAAGTCTCTTTCCAGGTTCATGGCCAGTATCACACACTAGGACCAATAGTGCCCCCCCTCACTCTCCTCATGGTCACTGACACTGTCTTTACACAAGAACCCCCCACAGTGCAGTTGGGTTGGCACTGTACACCACTGTTTGCCCCATCTTCCTGCTATTCAGGTTGTTTTGACCTGTCTGCTACATATTGTGATTGTATATACATATATATGTATGTATGTGTATACATATACATGCGTATACATTCATATATATTTGTATACATTCATATGTATATGTGTATATATGTGTGAGCATGTATAAATACTATACACACACTCATTTTATATATATATATATATATATATATATATATATATAGATATGTCATATCCAGAACAGGAACAGGCGTCACTCCCATAAAACACCATCCAATTGCCCTGGTGCCCTCCGCAGGATCTTCTAGCATGGAGCCCAAAGATATAATATCAATTTCGGTGGGCAAAAGTTGGCTGGTCTGGTAAAAGAAAAGTTGGCAGGATGGCTGGTCTGATGAAAAGATGTGTGGGGCACTGTTTTAGTTGGACAGACAAGTTGAATGGTTGGAGGAAAGTTGGTCTGATGTATGGCCTGCTTAAGTGTTGGCAAATTAGTGAAGTAAAAATTTTCATTCCTCTGCCTTTCAGTAGCTATTCGGAAATGCTTGCCCCCTATACCACATGCTATTGGCAATTCCCCCAAAGAACAAAAAAAAATAATTTAAGTGTGGAATGGTGCAATGTGTGGCCTTGATAACTATTTATCAACAGGACATATTTGAGTTCTTTGATAACACAAGCATATTTATCCTAGATAACAGTAAAAATGGCTGTCTGAAAATGTATCTTTTTAATGCAAGGTCTGTGCTAAAACAAGCCAAGTTAGTAGAATGGCAGATTCTGCAACTAATTCAATAACTTGCCCAGCCAACATGGGTATTGTACATTACACGCAGTAATAGTGATACTAATAGGATTATTGCCCAGGCAGGTGTCTGAACAAGAAAGAAGAATAAACATGAGGGAACACACTTTGCATGCTGTACATGTCTTTTGGGGTCAGAAGGACAGGATGTCCACCATGGGGGATTCTTGATTTACTGCCAGTTGAAGAAGCCATTCTGTAGTTCTGCTTGTCTAGAGAATGAATTATTTTTCTGTTTAAACACCCATGACAAGCTATAGAGACACTCACAACAAGGAAACAGGGTTTCCCTAGTAATATTAGGAATTACACAAGCTAGAGGATACAGATTGACCTCGGGATGCAGAGCCACCAATTTGAACAGCATATTTTTTGGCCAGGGGTTTATTCATGTCTGTTTATGTTTTGCCCACATTTTTACTTTGATTTCTATTAAATGAAATCTCTCATTATTATCGATGCCTGCTCCAGTGGCATGCAGTTTAGAAAGAGCGTCCTATGACATGACCTCACTGTCCTACATAGGAATTGTCAGAGCTATTTTATAGACACGCTTTTATTCTTCATTGCCATCTTTTATGTTTTGACCCTGTTTCTTTATTGGTATTTGCTTTTTCTTTTGTCATCTGCACCGCTCACTATCTGTGCTATTTTACTGTCTGGATCACTTACGAGACTGTAATTGGACAATGCAATGTTGTTTACATTTTTTTGCATTATCTGATGACTAAAACATGAACTCTGCTGCTAAAATCTAAACAACTTTTGTCCAAACTAACAATGTAAACTAACATACTAATATACGCTACCATTTTTTACAAATTATTTACCACTTATCAACGACCTCTTCTGTTCCAGCAAAACTCTGTATGTACCATCTTTCTGTTTGTTGCAATGGAGGAGTCTGACTTTCTTAACTACATGGTGACATGTAAACAGGCCCGATTTCACTACAGTCATGCTGTCAGTTAGGGAAGTGTGGACCAGTGGTGAAAGTGCTGCTAAGGCTATGACTTCATGTCTCCCTGGAAACTCAACATTAAAGGGTTTGGGTTCTGTCTATAACAGTGTATTTGTGCTACAGTGGGATTTCTCATGCAAACTGGAGATCTGGCGGGTGGGAGATATTTATATAAAGCCGTTTCAGTTGCCCAGAGTATACAAAAGGTAATCTAGAAAGTAAAGACCATTCTTTTTGGATTTTTTGAACACAGAATACCTTTGTTTAATTCTCTACATAATCACTGCATGCTTCAAGTCATCATCACTTCTAAAATGTTTTCTACCCAGGAACTCTGTGAAATTAGGGATAAGTTGAAAATTGCTTGGCGCATGGTCCTGACTATAAAAACTGTGACAAGTGATGGGCATCCCGGTCAATCGTCATCATGCACATTTCTTCATCCATTATTACATTCCTGCAGATCCCACTTTCTGCACATTCAATAATCAAATACTACTCAACACTTCAGAGTCGGAGGGATTTTTAATCATTGGGTTCATTTTAACAAAGCCATACCAGCACGGCACTCACAGAGCACTTAGAAAACAGGTTATGGAGACTGACTGACATTAAAGTAGGGAGGGTGAATGACCTGCATGGCGGGAATGCGCATTTCTGAATTACCCTCATGTATAGTAAGAGAATTAGTTTGACCATGACAAATAATAAAACACTGCTAGGATACCACATAATTATAATATAATATGTAATTATTATTTGTCAGTGTCAACTATATATAATTAATTTTATTTAATAAATTAGTATGTTTTGTACTTATACTCAGTTATTGACAGATTTATTTATATTTTTTGTTCATTTATTTATACTATTAATTTTATATGCATATTTTATATATTGGTTTCCTGTTACCTGGAAGCCCTGTTTTCTTCCTTTGTTGTCATTGTTCATTCTAGGGGGAGCATTAACAGTAGTTCCAGCCACAGTTTTCTTTAGCACCTGCCAAAGATTCTTTCTGCTTGGTAGAATTGGGATAGAATATAATAGCCAGCAATTTTTCAGCCCTCCAAATCAACGAATGTGACACCCAGTGATTGGTGGGTGAAAACCTAAATTACTGGCGATGTGTGGCAGGTTTAGGCTATTCTGATGGGCTGACAGAGACAATCTTGAGCTTGTGAGGAAGATCTTAAATATAAGACAAAGCTAATAAAAACTAACTTGCCAGACAGACTTTTTAACTTGTTTCACTATTGGAGCAAGTTGCACTCTAATAATCTGTTTTCTTTATTTTAAATTCCCATTGGACTGTTGGATCAATGCTGAAATGAGGGAACAGATATACAGGTAGTATTAGATCAGAGTTTCAAAATATTTTCATCATTTTAATAAGGGACACTACTTTTTTGTTGTCAAAAGGGCAATATATTATTACATTTTAAATAAGGGACATTAGTTGATTTGTATTCATATTATAAGGCAACTTGATACATTATTACTATTACCGTGTTTCCCCGATAATAAGACACTGTCTTATTTATTTTTTTGGTCAAAAATACACCATAGGGCTTATTTTCGGGGTAGGGCTTATTTTAATTAACATTGACAGCATCATGCCCTCAGTCCCGCTTTTATCCCCATCATGCCCTCAGTCCTGCTTTTATCCCCATCATGGCCACAGCCCTGCTTTACAATTATTTACTTACCATTATTTTTTGTCATTTTTTTTTTGTTAGGGCTTATTTTCGGGGTAGGGCTTATTTTGGACCGTTTTTCAAAAGTAAGGGTAGGGCTTATTTTCGGGGTAGGTCTTATTATCGGGGAAACACGGTATATAGGGGAAGCATAAACTATTATTACCCTGATACCCTCAGACCAAAGGTAACACAATGACCCAATGCTATTCAACACAGGGTAGGATAGTTGAAGGGAAGGGGAACATGTTCATTTGTGCCCCCCTACCCCAGCAGACCTGACCCAATACTGGAGGGGTTACTATTGTTTTAATTTTTTTCTAGTGTATTTAAATTCAAAGATTTTTGAACTCTCAGCCTATTACATCCAATGAGTTGTATTAAGAAATAGTCTATTTGTGATAGGTGAATGAAAGAGCATAGTTAAGAGTAGCACCAAAGCAGTGGATTTGAGGGCATGATGAGAATGTGGTGTTGTTAGGAAAATTAGGAATTAGGTGTTTTGGACATGATGAGATTTAGATAAATTTACATACATGAAAAGATGGCAGAAAGATAGCTGGAGACTCAAGATAGTAGAGAAAGTGAGAAGTCAGTGGAGAAGACATACATTTGGGTATTATCAGGATAGAGGTAGTAGTAGAGGCTGAGAGGACTGAATAGTTCATCAAGTTTCAATGAGAAGAGCAGAGGATTGGAGCCTTGTAGGACTCCTACAGATAGAAGGAGTGGAGTGGTGGATCAGTTGGCTGTTGAAACACAAAAGGATTATATGAAAATGGAGGGTAAGTAAGACAAAATAAAATGTATGAGACAGTTGAATGCATGCCACTATACTAAAATGAAATTGAATGAGAAGATAGAAATATGCTGGTAGTTGGAGAGAGAGGACCAGTTCAAAGATGGTATTGATGGTGAATTTTTGCATGCAATGCATGTATGCCTTTACGCATCTTTGACTATGTCTGACTTTTTCTGGTGCAACTTGTGCTGATCGGTATTTCTGCAAAATAGGGCATTTTGAGAAGACGGGCTGTTTATAGAGGACATGGTACCCCGGTATCTCATGATTCCCATATCGCACAGGAAATACACAATATCAAAGATACAACAATACCTTTATTTTTACACAGCACACAAGGAACAATGTAAACAATGGTAACCTAAAGGTTTTTAAAAGTGTTTCAGTAATGCTAACAGTATTAACACACCTGAGAACCCTCCACTCACTATCAGTCATCCTGTAGGCACAGAGAATAGAATCAGTGAAAAGTGGCTGGGCGGTGTACTGCTGAGAGCATGTCCACTCCGATTATGTTATTCTTGTTGTTCCTGGCCACTCAGCCATCCTGCTACCTGGCCTGTCAGGTATCAAAGGTCAGTCATCCCACATCCATGGGGCTCACTGAAAACCAAGAGGTCTGCACAATGCTCCTGTTGGAACAGTGAAGTATAGTAAAAATTCTGAGGCTCTCCAGTATCACCAGTAATTCTTCAGCGCTTTGTCGCTATACAGGTATCTGTATTTGCTCAGTGAGATCACATTGTCATGGAGCTGGTATTGGCAGAAGCTGCAACTTCAAGGTACTATATGTCTGTGATCAAATCACCAACCTCTCTGACCTTCTTCCTTTTTCATCCTCTTTCCCAAGTGGGCACCCCTAGGGGTGTTAAGGTACCTTTTTATCCTGATCTCAGTATTCAAATGCTGGCTTGGGAGGTACATCAGTTATATCTATCACAGGATTATACAGGTGGAGGCTTTGGAGGGAGTTACTATACAAATGTAGTTTTTCCATATCAGCCTTGCTAATCCATTGGAAATTAGCATCATTTAAGATTTTTTTCTGTGTAGTCTAATAACATGTAGGAGAAGATGTGCTGTTACATCATTGCAGATGTGACCAGACATGACAAGGCACAATTCTGAGAAAGATATTCCTCCCAAGGCCTTGTACACATGCTTTCTATAAACATTTGTTTTTCTTTGCCTAACGGTGCCCTACAACACTTTTGGCATTGTCTGTAGTGTTTACAAGCATCCAACGCATATAAAATAGATTGGAGTTCTATGAGACCATTCATTTAGCACCTGCCAAAGCATTCAGCAAGCATTTGTCAGGATGCATTTGACCTGCTGCCAGAACAACTTCCTGTGTCATTACCATTGAGTGTTGAGAGATGAGAGCAATAAGGAGAGTTTAGCACAGCAGTGAGAAATATTGTGCATTTGGAAAATAGCTATAGCCAATATTAATGTGGAATTACTAAATCCAGATGGCAGAGAAGGATCCAGGGCTGCATGATTTATCTATGCCTGACTATAGTGACTGGCACAAAACAAGGAGGCGTGTCTGGCTGTTATCAAAAGGGTTACACCAGATTGTTATGATATGTCAGAAAAGATGAATAAAAGCTGATATAATAATATAATCACAGAATAATATTCACAAATACTGAAAATAATGCCATGCATGTGAATGTTTTATTACTTTGCCCCAGTATATAACATTTGACATCACTAGAAATTTATTTTAGGTCACCATTATGGCTAGATCCAATTTTCAACATGAGAAAACTATTGTAGTCTATTATGCATCTCCTGGTTAAATTGGTGCTTATATGGGAGGAATGATTGCTTAAAAAATAGTATGCCCCTTTGCAAAAGTCCCCAGCCCTTAATTGAAACCCATGACTTGTGTAATTAATAAGGTTGAGACCCTTGATGTGTCACATTTACCGTACGAATGGTCACAGTTTAATGGACAGAAGTCCTGATGATGAAAGATGAAAGTAAAGCCACTAAGTAAAAAAATTACATTTTTGAGATAATATTGTGATTATAGAAGTCAAATTAACTGTGCTCGATGATAGGAGTTCAGTACCTTGAATGATAATATGAGTGGTATTATGTGTGCGTAATGATAGCAGGTATAAGATCAGGCTTGCCTACTCACCCGAATTGTCCGGGAGCCTCTGATTTTCGGGTGCCGCTCCCAGCCCCCCGGAAAGGCAGGCAAGCCTCCCAGAATCCCTCAGCTCTCCTGACCTCCCCCCAGAATAAACTTAAAACCCCCGCAGCAGGGGGACCGGTGACAAGATTTGCGCTGAATCGCATCATTGTGGCCCCGCCCCCTGCTTCACAATGCCAAAAATAATGGCATTGTGAAGAGGGGGTAGGGCCATGAAGATGCGATTGCACGGCCCCACCCCTGGCTCCGCCCCCAATGTTATGTCACTGACCGGCCACTCCCCCCACTGTTAGCCGATAATCAGCTCCCTCCCAGAAGGAGGGAGCTGATTGTCAGCAAGTATGGTACAGATATGACTCCACATACATCTATCCTCCATGCGCGACAAGCAGGGCCGGATTAAGGTCTGTGGGGGCCCCTGGGCATCAAACTTGTGGGGGCCCCAATCAATAAAATCAAAGTAAATATGTGGGCAATGTTATAGAAAAAAAAAGTATAATGTAACAACCAGCATTATATAAGAAATATGCAGGGTCCAGCTGTCCAGGTAATGTAGCAATGTGGCCGGGTGCCAGCACTATAACTCACATAAACTCCCAAAGGTGCAGCACTCCAGGCGCTTTGAAAGAATCACAATACCGGCATAGTGCATATCTATTAGCATGATAGCCTGATGACAGTGCTAATAAATATGCACTGAAACGTTGCTTGATATTAGATGCCGGTATTGTGATTCTTTCAAAGCGCCTGGAGTGCTTCACCTTTGGGACTGTGTGTATATATATATATATATACATAGTATATATATTATACAGATGAAATGTATTTGTGTATATATATATATATATATATATATATATATATTGTATATACTGTATGTAAAAGTATATATATATATATATACATATATATACATACACACACAGTTTTAATGTATGTGTGTATACCTGTGTGTGTGTGTATGTGTGTAGATATATATATATATATATGTGTATATATATATATATATATATATATATATATATATATACACACACACAAATGTGCATACAATATATATATATATATATATATATATAAAATAGTGTGTACGGTGGTGGGACAGCAGGCTATCTTTGCTTCAGCTCTCAGGCTGACTGCTCTTCTGCTCGCCAGCCCGCTGCCCGGGGAAATGCTGAGGCAGGATAATATATGGCTTCTTGATTGCCGACTCAGGTGCTATGCCCCGCACACGCTGCAGGGCAGACAGCCTCGCTCTTCTCTCGGAGACTGACCAGCCACAGTCTCGCGAGATTTGATGTCATAATCTCACGAGACTGTGACTGTGACACTTACAGCGGCTGCCAAGGATTCAGCAGACTCGCTACAGTGACTCACTGTAGTGAGTCTGCTGAGTCCTCGGCAGCCGCTGTAAGAGAACAGCTGAGCTGCCAGGGGACAGCAGCGGGGAAATGTTAGAATAAGCGGCCGGGGATCGGGAATAGTGTGTGGGGGCCCCGTATGTGTGGGGGCCCCAGGACGACCGCCCCTGTCGCCCTGCCCTTAATCCGGCCCTGGCGACAAGTCGCGTTACACAGGCAGCTTTTACTGATTAAAATGATATTTGGCATGCCTATATTTTGTGTGTGACAGCAGTTATATCTGCATGCAAAATGATTTGTTACAGAGTCAGCGGCTTTAACACTAACGTAGCATTTCGCATGCATATACAGCCGCAGTATATCATGCATGGTGCAACTAGTAGGGCTGTTTAACACACAAGAAGGCTATATGTATGTGGAACATCTGTATATTCTGGCAGCAGTAGTATTGTATTGAGCAAGATATGTATAGGAGCAGTGATATATATTGTGAATACCAGTAATGTGTAATGATCAGAAATTATACTGTATACTAGGATATTGCTGCGCAATATAGGAATTCTGAGCTAATGATGCTAACATAGTAATCTGGGATATACACACATATATATGTCTGGCTTCGCTCTGTGCATGTCAGATATCGGGATCCCCAAAGTGCGCACGCTGAAGTCCTCTTCTACATCCTGGATAATAAATAACTCTGTCACTGCTGCCAATACAGGTAGCCCTTCCTCTTTCTTCTGTGTACTCTCATTAGACTTGGAAGCATTATATTTCTTAGGTAATTGATCCCCCTCACCAACAGTAGAAGCATACTACACTCTGGAATATATACCAAGGCACTTTCATTGGCCGTTCACCACCTATTATAGCCACATGGCCAAAAGCAGATACCTAGTGTATAATAAGGAGTGTTGCTCCTTATTATATCTATCTATCTATCTATATTTCTATTATCTATATTTTATTCACTTATTTATATACGTTTGCTACTGTTTTTTTTTTTTTTACTATTATAGCAATGTAACAGTTTGGTGAACTATGATATATAATAGACAAATAAACTACTTAATATTTGAATCCTTATCCATACATAGCTTTTGACTTTAGAATTTGGTTTTGATACCATATGCACTGATATGTGCTTATCATGTTTCACCTGTATGCAATTTATTTGCTGTATTCTACTCATCAATGGGAATTTGAGATTAGATTAGTGGGGATTTAATCTCCGCCTACAGTTACACTCTCTATGGTGTTTTTGCCTTATGCTATCATATAATGCCACTTTTTTCACAAACTATTTATTTATAGACTGTAATTCATCTGTACTGTTATTGACCCTCCAAGTGGTCTCCCTCTTTTGGAGATACATTTAGGGCCAACAGCAGATTCAGAGTTACCTTTACACATATTTGTATGCTTAAGAGTACAGTACGCTCTCATTTAGCCATTCACTTTAATTTAACACACGGCTAAACAGTAGAAACCTGTGTACTTTCCCATCTATGCTAACCTATTCTCAATATTAAATTATATTATTATTGACAAATACTGAATGGACTATGCTTAACAACAGATCTGCTATGCATTTTCAAGTCAACCATTAGATGTGAATCTGCTTGATGAAGCGATCTCTGAATATAATTCTGTATTCATGCAATCATCTTTATGGTATCCAAGTGTGACTATCATTATGGCACACCACATGTTCTATACCGCCATTACGGCATTATTATTGTCTTTAGCATGTTTGCTAAATGTAAATGTATTGTATGTTTTGTGAGTCTATAGTTAAATTTTTAAAAAGAATTACTAAGAGTGCTCACAAAAAGAGTTTTCTTTCCTCTCAGACATTGGAGGGTATCCAATTAGCCGCGGTAAATTACCACGGCTAATTACCCCACCCGGGGCTATCCAATTAGCCCTGAAGTTGGCCTGATGCGGGCACTTATTGTTTTTTTTTTCAGGACCTAATGTTGATACAGAAATTATTGTACATATAACTCTATGAGAATTGTATTTTATTTAATATGGTGAAATGGTTGAAGTAGACATGAGAAAAAGTATGAGTTATCAATGAGGCTATCTAGGCATGGTGAATGGAAATAATGAGCTTGTAATACACTATGTAGACAAAAGTGATTGGACACCCCTGCGCAAGCTAAATGCATACCATGCATACCATTGCACACCAGTTTCAAGTGGCCAGGTTCTGACAGGAACACTTCTTAGGGAGGCCCATGCACTTGCAGTTCTACGGAAACAACAAATGTTTTTATCAGGACGACAATGCCACCTGTCATGTTTCCAGGATGACGCTGGACTGGTATACAGAAAATTTGGTAACCCGTATGGACTGGCAAGCTCAGAGTCCAGATCTTAACCCCACTGAGAACCTCTGGGATGAATTGGAGTGACGGGTGCGTTCTAGGCCGACTTGATCTTCAGTGTCACAGTTTCTTCACTGTACTTAAGGCGGAATGGCAAAACATACCACCTCCTGTTGTCCAGGATCTTGTGGACAGTTTGCCAAGAAGGGTGTCTGCAGTAATCACTGTACGTGGTGGACCTACAAAGTACTGACGTCAATAAAATATCATTGATCTATTTGCTGTCAGTGTCCAATCACTTTTCTCTACATAGTGTTATATATGCAACACTCCCTATACTAATTTTACAACATTTATGAATAAAGGGTATTTTATTGTATATTACAAATAAACACCATTTTTAAATACAATGCCAATATATAATGTGTACTTATGTGCTTGTACTGGGATTATGTTAACATTAATATGAATAGGTCTCACCTATTCTCTGAAGCAATGCAACCATACAAATCCAACTCTTCCTCCTTGGGACAGTAGTACTTAGCGAAACCTTCCAGGAGTTAAGTAACCCTTCAAAAAGATGATAATTTTCTACCTACTGACCCACAGACCAAAACAAAGAGCCAAAGCTACTTGGCACATTTATTACAGTGAATAAAAGCTGTAAAACCTGCAAATCAATGAATAATATTATGAAGACTAGGAAAGTCTGGCACCTGAATGATAAGGTTACTAGAATTGGAGCTGGCAAAACGCTATTAGTACAAATATCACATGAAGAAAATTACACTTAAGTTATTGACACATTATAAATAGCATTGGGATGAAGATCAGCAAAACATAGTACAAATTTACATGAACTTTAAAGATGTAAACTTCACACATTTAAAAGCAATATTAAATTGATATTCAATGACACAACTGGTAATAATAGGGTCCATACTCTTATGCCGAGTACGCACTAGACGATGTCTAGTCTGTACCAACCTCGCTCACGATGGGACCCGGCGGGGTGTCGGAATCAGCAAGTGCATACACACTTGCTGATGCTGGCAGCGCCGGAACGCCGGTGGGGGCTATGCTGCATTCGGCATCATGGGTCCCGCTGACAATATCGCCCGTCAGACTACATGTAGGTCCGACGGATGAGGTCACTGATGATGCACTGGACGGCTTAATAAATTTGTCGTAACGATAGTTCGTTATCTGCAAATTTGTTTACAATGTCATCTAGTGTGTACCCGGCATTAGCCAGCAATCACGGTAACCTAGGGGGCAGGCCTAATACTCACAATCAACCTAAACTGATTTACTGATTTGCCTTTAAATAAATTGCTGATTTAGATCTAAATCACTGGCACTTACAGTAACCTGGAGGTTATTCCTTTTGGCACACTGTGTATATGTGCACAATAATAAGTACAATGAGAATAATGAACAATTATTAGGTTAGAAGACTATGCCATAATAATCAGTTTGTGACCTGGGTCATAATAATGAGGTAATGGCAAATCTTCTAGATAGTAGGAAAATCAATCCCTCAACATCAGCTTCTCTTGTGGTTTTCAAGAAGTCACATGATTATACTATTCAGGCAAGTTTAGTAATGCAAACAAGTATAGTGACATATGACACATACTACATATCTTTTATCAGTCTAACATCCTCCCAAGAATATAGTGATCAATAAGTATTCCTAACAGATTAAGAAGTTTGAGGATGTGGTAATTATACTCCATTGTGGGATGGTCCTATCTTTATTTAAGAAAGCGTTCTACAAGTGTCTATTATAACAGCTGGTTCCAGTCGTAGCTACAGTCAGGTGCATAAATATTGGGACATTGACAGAATTTTCATATTTTGGCCTCTATTCACCACCACAATGGTTTTGAAATGAAACAAACAAGATGTGCTTTAACTGCAGACTTTCAGATTTAATTTGAGGGTAAGTACATCGAAATCAGGTGAACTGTGTAAGAATTACAATGGTTTCTATATGTGCCTTCCACTTTTTAAGGGGCCAAAAGTAATGGGACTATCAACTCAAAAGCTATTTCATGGACAGGTGTGGGCTATTTCCTCATTATTTCATTATCAATTAAGCAGGTAAAAGGTCTGGAGTTGATTCTAGGTGTGACATTTGCATTTGGAATCAGTTGCTGTCGACTCTCAATATGAGATCCAAAGAGCTGTCACTATTAGTGAAGCAAGCCATCATTAGGCTGAAAAATCAAAACAAACCCATCAGAGAGATAGCAAAAACATTAGGTGTGGCCAAATCAAATATTTGGAACATTCTTAAAAAGAAAGAATGCACCGGAGAGATCAGCAACACCAAAAGACCCGGAAGACCACGGAAAACAACTGTGGTGGATGACATAAGAATTATTTCCCTGGTGAAGAAAAACCCCTTCACAACATTTGGCCAAATCAAGAACACTCTCCAGGAGGTAGGTGTATATGTGTCAAAGTCAACAATCAAGAGAAAACTTCACAAGAATGAACATAGAGGGTTCACCACAAGATGTAAACCATTGGTGAGCCACAAAAAGAGGAAGGCCAGATTAGAGTTTGCCAAACAATATCTAAAAAAGCCATTACAGTTCTGGAACAACATCCTATGGACAGATGAGACAAAGATCAACATGTACCAGAGTGATGGGAAGAGAAGAGTATGGATAAGGAAAGGAACTGCTCATGATCCAAAACATACCACCTCATCAGTGAAGCATGGTGGTGGTAGTGTCATGGCGTGGGCATGTATGGCTGCCAATGGAACTGGTTCCCTTGTATTTATTGATGATGTGACTGCTGACAAAAGCAGCAGAATGAATTCTGAAGTGTTTCGGGCAATATTATATGCTCATATTCAATCAAATGCTTCAGAACTCATTGGACGGCGCTTCACAGTGCAGATGGACAATGACCCGAAGCATACTGCAAAAGCAACCAAAGACTTTTTTAAGGCTAAAAAGTGGAATGTTATGCAATGGCCAAGTCAATCCCCTGACCTGAATCCGATTGAGCATGCATTTCACTTGATAAAGACAAAACTGAAGGGAAAATGCCCCAAGAACAAGCAGGAACTGAAGACATTGCAGTAGAGGCTTGGCAGAGCATCACCAGGGATGAAACCCAGCGTCTGGTGATGTCTATGCATTCCAGACTTCAGGCTGTAATTGCCTGCATAGGATTTGCAACAAGGTATTAAAAAGTGAATGTTAGATTTAGGATTGTTTAGTTTGTCCCATTACTTTTAGCCCCTTAAAAAGTGGGAGGCACATATAGAAACCGTTGTAATTCCTACACAGTTCACCTGATTTGGATGTAATTACCCTCAAATTAAATCTGAAAGTCTGCAGTTAAAGCACATCTTGTTTGTTTCATTTCAAAGCCATTGTGGTGGTGAATAGAGGCCAAAATATGAAAATTCTGTCAATGTCCCAATATTTATGCACCTGACTGTATATCAGGAACAGGCTTATACAGGCTATACTACCTCAATAGAGTGCTACCTTTTCTATTTTCGCTTGAACAGCCAGGGCTGGTAGATCCATAGACTGATATGAGTGAATAAAATACTCTGTGGAGTGCTGCAGAATATGTATGCACTATATAAGTAACTGTTAATAAATAAAATTCATAAATAAAAAACCATAGAAGGAAGTTCCACACTGTGAGGGTCCCCCCACCATGCATCGACCAGCCCCAGGCTAGTTGGCACCAGTGCTGGCTTCTCCAGGGGAATTGTGACCACAATAAAATGTGAGGCCCCTGCTCCTGGGTCTAACCAGCCCTAGGGCTAATAGCACTAGGGCTATTCCCCACAACTCAGGTCAGTGTGGGGCTAATAAATGGTTAGTAATAGTATTAATATTGTCCTACACTAGTCCACTTACTTCTCCGGCTGCCTTTCTCTCTATTCACATTTCTCTCTATGACATTTTAACCATTTGTTTCGCTTGCTAAAAAGGTCTTTACTATTAAGCTACACTAAAATGCAAAAAAGTGTTTTATTATTCTGAAATACCATTTGGATACTAAATTAGCTTAAAGTGTACCTCAGTCTGTTCTCTGCAGATATAATACTTCTCACTTAGGTGGTGTTTTTCAGTGAGGTTTGGTCATGGGTTGGATATGGGATACCGGTCCTCGTGATCCCGGCGGTCAGAACCCCAACACTGGCATCCCAAAAGGGTTAAGATACTGACACCTGCCGGTAAATGCCCTAACCCTATCCCTACCCCTAAACCTAACCCTCCCCCCCGCAGCCTAAGCCTAACCTTCCCCTCCCTCTCAGCCTAATCCTAACCCTCCCCCCAGCAGCCTAAACCTAACCTTCCCCTCAATCTCATCCTAAACCTAACCCTCCCCACCTGCAGCCTAAACCTAACCTTCTTCCCCTCACTCTCAACCTAATCCTAACCCTCCCCCAGTAGCCTAACACTAACCCTCCCATAGTGCATAATACTAACTCTCTAACCCTAACCTTAACCCCAATAGTTACCGTCGGAATGCCGGTGGACAGGATGCTAGCGCCGGGATTCTGACAGATGTCAGGATACCGGTGCCAGCATTCTGAATGCAGGCATCCTGACTGCCGGGATCTCAACTACATCCTGTTATAATATCACCCGGTACAAACATGATCATTTTGGAGGGTACCTTAGCAATTTCATGAAGACAACACACGGTTCCAAGATGTTGAGAAACAAATGGGTGCACAAAGATCTCAAAGCCTTCTTCTAGCCATCACTTCTATGCAATGAGAGAAAATATGAAAACAATCAGTATCTGCAAACAAAATAATTTCTATTGCCCATAACTACAAAGGCCTATAATGAGTAGCATTTGTACAGTGGAATTAAAAGCTACAATGGCAGGGGTCATCTTTACTATTAAAACAACTAAATACAATCTGAATCTCCCTTCTCCATCTCATTTTCCCTTGCTCCCACCGAATAATGTGTAGACAGACAAAAATAACTAAATAACTAAAACACTGAGCATTACGGTAACATGAATTGTACAATTGTAGTGCAGCATCGAATTAGAAAATATGCCTTTTTTATAACAATTGAGCACAACCAACCAGATGCTGCCCTCTGCAGCTCATAGAGGTCAGCATTATTCAAACATCTCCCATCCAGTTGCTGTTAAAAACAGCATCAGGCACTTACTGCAAGTTATGTGTAAAACCCGTTGGTTGCAGCAACCCATTCTATGCCTGTAGAATACATATAAACTTTCAGATACTGAATACAGAATTCACGCCTGGAAAGGTAAACCAGATACTAATCCTATAATTTAACAATTTGCAATTCAAACCCTTTTCTATTCCTTGTGTCCTGGGAAACTAATTGGATCAGTACAAATGTAACTACATGATAAGATGTGTATCATGTATCACAGTAATTGGCAACTTAAGTTACAATAGACTAATCTTTACATTTGTATACTAACTTGAGACTAAAATAACTTAATATTTTTTCTACTAAAATAGACTGCATTGTTCAATTATATTTATTTTTTTCTTAATGAAAGTGCATGATAGTTGATATTTTCATAATGGTTAATTAAATAAAGTAAAACATTTAAGTATTATTGAACAATTTTATCAACTGTATATAGTTATTTCATTGCACAAAACTAGTAAATTAAACATACTTGTACATAATATTCTGTTGTTTTATTTTTAAATGACCACATTGATAAGTAACTTAGAGAATGTAAATAAGCACAAGGCCCAGTGTAAGGCTTAAAAAAAATTCTTAGACATGAGCCCCAAAATTTCACACATTTTTCCTTTGACGTGTGTAGATTTAATATTTGTAAATCAACATTAAAGCTTTCCCTATAACCTTAATATTGTAGCAGATGCTGGGTGAGTTCGTTTGTATAAACTGCTTCAAAGTATAAAAATTCACAGGCACGAACAAAAGTTACAGGGAAGCAGAGACTGAAGTGAGTAAACCACACAGATTTTCAAATTATACATACTCATACTCATCTACAGAAGTTGTTTTTCAATATATTATTAGAGTTTATGTTTATTCATAATAACTGGCCAGCAGCAAGGACAAGGTATATTAAGTGTAATGTGCAATATACAACAATAGTTTTTCCTACATAACAGTTTTTCTGTTGTTCTGCAGCCCAGCAGAGAATTCTCAGAGCACTTTTCTTGCACAATTAGGATAAAAATCTATTTCTGGAACCAAGACACAGGTAGATCAAATGATTTATCTAAAGCTATAATAATAATTCAAATAAGGGTCTTCAGCAAGTCTCTTAATGCCATTATTTGTCTTTAAACAATGGGTTAATGTTTCTTTAACAAATGAATAAATTATTTAAAGGTATATGCCCTGCTGTGTCTTACATTTCCTATATTGATTGAATGAATTATATGAATATCATTAAAAAAATCTTTTGTCAATTTTTAACTGGTTTAATTGCATTGGCTATAACACTGTTTACCTACCATTCCCCTGTATGAAATAGTTTAAGAATATTTATATCCCTCATGCAGTGAATAGTACTTGTATAGAATTAATAAGGATTGCACATGATACACTTTTTAGCACAGGAAATGACTTGAAACACAATTTGTTGCGTGAGCACTGAAATTTAGGTTGAGAAATAAACCTTGGTATAGCAATATTATGATTTGGATTATTTACTAGCTGTGTTTTGCTAGTAAAAGCATTGCCTTTTAAATTTTGGGCATAAACATGATCGGAAGTGCTGGGTTTTAGAACCCGATGCTTAGTAAATAAATCCCTTAGACCTTAAATTATCAACCCCATCAAAAAATATTACAAATAATCTTCAACATTTTTAATTTTTATTTTAAATGTTTATTTAAAAAATGGTCTATTTTTACTTTATTTAATTTGAAGAGAATAACAATGTTTAATTTATATTTATTGTTTTATTAAAATTGATGCTTATAATTTAATTGATGTCCTTCCTGCTAACAATTGCAGTCATTCTTAAATGCTAATTTCAAATGTCACTGTTATTATGTTTGCTTCTTAAGAGTAGAGTCTACCAATAACAATAGTGTAGGTAACACCTACAAGCTGCAATGATATACTATGCTCACATTAAAACTGTATAAATCAAAAGATAAGCATAAATGTGAGCAAGACTTCATTCAAGAAATCGCAACATGATATTTTCAGTTTTTGCCTAATAATGTGGTCTACTAATTATTGCAGCTATACTCAGAGATAGAATAAGTTAAACCATGGTGAATATTGTGATCATTGCTAAATAGACCACATGGGGCTCCTCTGGATGTTTGAACCTTTTTGCTATTTATATTATTTTTCTGTTATAAACAAACAGAGTGGCCATAAAAGAATTATGCTTGGTTAAAACTATATATCCGCAAATCTGCACTGTGGAAACTAACTGTTTAGAATGCCTGCAAAATATGTAGACCTGTTATCCCGTTATCTCTTATAGCTGAATTACAACTATGAAAATGTGTAAACTAAACAATAGATTATTCATCCCCAAACTCTGTATAAGTTTATTTTTACAGCAAGTAGTACATAAGACATGTATTGCTACATTTCTGCAAACTTATCCTGGATCATGGCTAGATGGAATCAGTTATATTTTATTAGTCCCAATGTTTTGACAGTTATAATGATTCCTTTAAATGACCATCTAAATAACACAATTTGGAACATAATTATTGAGGTCATGCAGCATGCTGCACAGTGACTTAGTGACACTTTAGTTATGTACTAAGCCGCACATAGTGACAAAAATTTTAAATTAATATAAGGTGTAAAACCTATGAAGCAAATGGCATAAACACCACCAAAAATTAAATCAGGGTCTGTCTCAGGTTAAGTGGCAGAGTTTCCTATTAGAAAACAATAGACTTGGCAATATGACATTTGCTGAATAATTTTAATGTAATTTCTGTTTAAATATCTTTCTGTAATAAAACATTTAAAAATCCAAATTACAAAGATAAATTGACCCAGCTTAAATAAACAGAACAATGTACATCTCTCATTGATAAATAGATCTGATAAATAGATACTGACTGTAACCTCTTTAATATGATAAAATAATGAAAGTATAAAAACATGGTTTCAACTAATATAACATATATACATATCGTACATGTTTTTCCATATTTCTGCATTATATTCCTTACTTAGTCCATTTTATACCCTTCATATTTTTCTATGAGATCCATATAAACATAGGAAGCCTTGTACACAATGAGTGCTACACGTTGATTGTGATTGTCTAATGGTACATGATTCAATCTCATTGAGCATCTGACAATCTAATGTATGAGACAAGGCTTCTTTTTCTTCCAGACACATCAGGGTAGGGCCCCCTGTTGTGAAGCAGAATATCTTATGCAAAAAAAGACACCAACTCTCAGTCCCTTCTTGATTATAATGCATTGGGTCCTGATTAAAAAGAAGTGCTGATTTTAACTCTTGCACAGACAGTACATAAGCGGTTATTGGATTGCAAACAACAAAAAAGTTGTTCTTTCTTTTGCCATAACAGTGTGATATCGTGAATTTGCACATTTATTCTGAATACAAGTCGTCTCAGTTTCTAAAAATGTTATCTTAAAAGAGGCAGAAACACAGGGAGTCATTTAGACTGCTAAAAAGTCTTATTAAGTAATTTACTAATTAGTTATACATATTATCTTTAGTCACATTTATTACTTAAATAGGAACTTCTAATATTCAGCTTTAATCTAAGGCTTTATGTATCAAATGTTATCAGCTGTCTGTACAGAAAAGAATAACAGTAAACTGACATGTCTAAACATAAAAGTGATGTTTCTTTAGTCTGTTGGTTTCTTCCTTCTTACCCTCTGGTATATCAGAATCTAAGATCTATCTGCACATGTCACAGTCTATATTTTACCTTCTTCTTTTAGCAACTACAGAGAAATCTCCATGTGTTTTGTATTGTTCTACATGATCCAAAAATTGTTACAAATTCAAATACGTTAATATTCATAAAACATACCTGTCCCTCTTTACATGTACACCCTGAAAACCTCTGTGGGGCTATTCCCCAATAAAATAGCATTGACAAGGACACAAATACACATATACAGTATATATAATGCTGAAGCTTGCAATCATGAATTCAAACCAAAACAGAGGGCTGCTTGTTATCCTCCAATGTACCCACTGGGCAAATGTCTAGAAACATCCATACAGTATTTTCAAAGATGGCACTCATCCTAAATTCAAAGCCAAAGATGGTTTATTACCAAATATTCAATGCCATGCAGTCCATATAATAACATGTATCACAGTTACTATACTGGACATAGGTACTTACCACACTCTCTTCCTTATACCTGCCAATGGATTACCAAATGCCGGTCAGTTGGCTTTCATCAGCACCATTCCTGAGCTCACTATTACCGGAAGTTGTCTCAGCCTGGAGAGCAAATTACTTCCAATTCCTGTATATAGTATATTCCTATACATGACACCCTGCAGTTTAGTGTATTACTGTAATAGTATTGGGTTAATGTGTTTCACCACAAAACATTTTCAAAACAAAACGTTGCATGCTCTCAAACTACATTAGAGATAAACTGGATTTTTTTAAACAAACTTAAATCAGTTGGAGTGATAACATCCAAGGTCACAAACAGTACATTTTCAGTTAAGTCCTTGTTTACAGTTATTCCGTATGATGGTGGAGTGGCAGCTTTTAGGGGAACATTATCATCCTCCGGATGTGATGGGCCACCCACTGAATTTATCTGTGATATGTTACAAATGGTATTGGAAAATAGCCATTTCAGATATGGTGGTTTGCATATTGTTCAGAGTGCTGAGACTGCTATAGGGTTAAATTTAGGTCCAGTATATGCAAATCTATATATGACCGAATATGAAGAACAGAATATTTTTCTCACATGCAGTCCCAGCATCCTTAAATATTATAGATTTATAGATGATATATTTGTTCTACGGCAAGATACAAAAGAAAGGTTTTGATTGTACTATTAGATTTGATATTAGAATATTACGTGATGGCAACACTTTGGGCACTAGTTTTTATAGAGAATCTGCTAATAGAAACAGTACCCTACTGGCAAGTAGTCAAAACCCTGCCCCAGTAAAAAATGTGCTACCTATCTTGCAATTGTTTAAGGTATTACATATCAACATAGACCCAGGAAAGGCAGAAGTCCAGATTGAACAGATGGTGGAAAGATTTCAAGAGAGGGTACTCACCTACTGTTATCCAATGAGGCCTGCAAAAAGCAAGGAAATTGCACAATAGATGACAGAAACCAAGTGAAGACTGTAATAAGGGTTACTTAGTGGTCACACCCACTTTGATACTAGAGCAAGTATTTTTGGCAAGCCAATCAAGATGTATTGGCTTATGGCTGGTACAGATAATGCCACCACTAATTTCCTAGAAAAGAGGACCAAACCTGAAGACAAGGAGCATATTTAGGTGGCCCATGTGCAGGGGGCCCACTCCTCTGAGCAGCAAGCCTCCCCCCCTTAAAGCCCACATTTTATTTTGTGCCAGCAAGAGGATCCCTCCTGGTGAAAATAAAAAATATATATACACATACAAAATAAGCAATTGCAATGGTAAAAGTTATTTGGCTGTTTAGTTACTATATTATCCCAAAATAACTCACAAAAATAATAATAGTAATAATCAGAAAAATCACTGGAGGAGGTGGATCCAAAAAATATATTTTTAAAAACATAAATAGTAATCCATACTGTTCGCATCTATGTTAAATAGTCCTCAGTCTCACCGGAGATAATGCACTATTTGTTACAAAGTCACAGCAGTCTGTGTCCTTGCTCATAGCAAGCTTGTCACATGTATAACTTACAAATTCTTTGATCCGTGTGAAATACGAGTATGATGCTGTAAGCGGCGGAGGAGGCTCCGGAGAGACAGGTCATAAGCGGCTCCTTACAAGTCAGATGCTGTTAGTGTCTGTCTGGCCGCGTCTCGATCCTGCCTCGACTACTAGCTGTTGGCTGTTTGTCCAGCGAGACCGCAAGTCTCATGTACCGATGAGAAAATGATGGATTTGATAATAGGTGCAAATAGAAAGTTCAAATTGGTCCAAAGAGTGAGTCCTCTGACATGTTTTGCTCCACAAATCTGGGGCTTTTTCAAAGCCCCAGATTCGACTCTTTGAAAAAGCCCCAGATTTGTGGAGCGAAACATGTCAGAGGACTCACTCTTTGGACCCATTTGAACTTTCTATTTGCACCTATTATCAAATACAAAATTTTCTCATTGGTACATGAGACTTGATGTCTCGCTGAACAAACAGCCAACAGCTAGTAGTCGAGGCAGGATCGAGACGCGGCCGGACAGACACTAACAGCATCTGACTTGTAAGGAGCCGCTTATGACCTGTCTCTCCGGAGCCTCCTCCGCCGCTTACAGCATCATACTCGTATTTAACACGGATCAAAGAATTTGTAAGTTATACATGTGACAAGCTTGCTATGAGCAAGGACACAGACTGCTGTGACTTTGTAACAAATAGTGCATTATCTCCGGTGAGACTGAGGACTATTTAACATAGATGCGAACAGTATGGATTACTATTTATGTTTTTAAACATATATTTTTTGGATCCACCTCCTCCAGTGATTTTTCTGATTATTACTATTATTATTTTTGTGAGTTATTTTGTGATAATATAGTAACTTAACAGCCAATTAACTTTTAACATTGCAATTGCTTATTTTGTATGTGTATATATATTTGTTATTTTCATTTCTTTTTTGTTTTCTTATTTTTGACCGGTCATAACGAATTTATCATAGTAAAATTATTTTTTATGTTACAATTTTATGTTTGTATGGTGTTCTGCTCATATCATCTCTTTTGGAATCTCTATTCTTCATATTCTACATATTATTTATAGCATTTCATAGCGCAGGTATTGAGCTCATTTTGTACTTCTTCTTCAATGGTCCCAGGAGATGGAATCACTCGGTGCCAGGTCAGGACTGTTGGGAGGATGGTCCAGGACCTACCATCTTGGTCTGTCTTGCCATTATCAAAGGCAGTGCATCAATCCCAAAACTGTTTCTGTGACATGACATTATCATTGTACACCTTGAAAAGTTGGTGATGAATTATAGATGCAGAAAGCTGATCACACTACACACCTCAATGGTTGGCCATGTTTCCACCAGCCCCACCATCTTACAACTGATGTTTGGACAGTGTGACTGAAACAAGGAGCAGGCTAATGGCCGTGAGTTTAAGCAGTGGTCTACCTGCTCTGACCTGGCAGGAAATTAGAATGAAATAGAGAACAATACACATGTGAGTGGTCTGATTACCTTACTTATTGAACCACCTGCGTATATGTATTTACACACAGAACAAAAAGGACAATTACCAGGATTATATTGCAGACAGAAAAAAAATATTCCTTATTCCTATTCCTTAAATATTCAGGAACAGTGTCAACATTTTGGTCAACATATGACCTTTTTAAGATACACAGCCTAGCACCCAGGGTCAACAGGATACAAATAATCCCACACAGCATCAAAATTTACCCTTCTCTTGTGGCTCACTCACTATATACCACAAACAGTCACAGCTGACCAGCACCAGGTGCAGCATCCACATTCCACACTGGAGCACATGACATCACTTATGGTCTGACTAACACACAAGACCATGCCCACTGCTAGACAGTATAATATTATAGAAATATGAAATAAACCAATGTACCAGTGCACAGTATGCCTACTAACTACAATCAACACAGTAGGGCATATGTCTGTGCAAGTACCGAGCGAGAAGGCACAGCTAGATGAAGGCAGCATCACATGACCGTGGTCACATGACCGTGGTTTGTAAACTTTATTATAACACAGACAAACTGCATACAAATGCGATCCAGCATGGAATGTAGTTACCTGGCCTTATAAGATCAATACTGGTCATACATAGGAAAAGATTGCCAATTACAGCACTTATTCATACATTGAACATAAGATATACAGGGATGTATACGGGATGCCTGCGTTCGGGATCCCGGTGGTCATAATCCCGATGCTGGCATCCCGACCAGGATACAATCCCAACACCTCCAGGTAAGTAACCGTAACCTAACCCCTAACCCTCCCTCCCTCCCTGCAACCTAAACCCAATTTCCCCACCTAGTGCCTAAACCTAACCCTCCCTCCACGCAGGTTAAACCTAACATTCCCCCACTGCAATCTAAACCTAACCCCCCCACCTAGTGCCTAACACTAATCCCAGTACTTACCTTGAGGATCCCGGCGGTCGGGATGCCAGTGCTGGTATTCTGAACGCCATAATCCCACCGGTCTGGATTATGACCACATCCCGATATACAGCCCCTGTCAAATAGCAAATATATACAATTTATCTTCAGCAGTTATTATATAAATAGAACAAATAATAGAATGGAGTCATGTGACAGCTCTACTATTACTCAAAGCAACTGGATATACATTATCAAATCATTTATTAAGAGGAATAATATAGAGAATACTTATCATATAAAAAAATCACTGATATAAGGGAGCCAAAGGTGTGATAGAATTACACAACTACCAAATATGTACACAAAAATTAAAATAGAGTGTGTATAGGAAAAATGTGGAAAAATGTTTTAGTGGATTGCACTCATTTATCCCTTTAGGGGCCACAGTTTCCGAGAAGAAAATCCATTTGGCTTCCAATTATCTTCAGTGTCAATGCACATTCACTGCCTCTCTTGGGTTGTGGCACCCAGTCAATAATCTGACAATTCAAAGTCACAACCTGATGTCCACATTTTTAAAAATTACTTGCAACAGGTTTATTGGTCACACCAGAGGAGTAAGGGCCTGATTCAGGCCCGCTTGCTAGATGCATTCGCAAGCAGCCGTCAGCTGCCAATGTATGCAAATCCCGAATCGCACGGCAAGACATTAGTACGCCCACTATGTCTTGACGTGCCCTAACGGTGTGTATTTAGACACCCACCATCCTGTCTTAAGATGCCCACTTTCCCTTAGTAATACACGTCATCTCCAGGAAGTGTATTAAACAATTGGTAACTTTGAGCAACATTGGACCCATACGCAGCACTTGTGGCTGACCATACCCTACCACAAACACTGCGAGTGCTTCAGTGTGTCATTCAACCATGTGATTATGATGCGGCGTATTAATTATGCACGCCTCTGAAATGGCGTTAAAATACACAGACAGCCTGCATTCGCACCACCACACCCCCCGTTTCCATAGACCAACCCCTGTCACCACCCACAAATGGCTCATCCTGTCACTCATTCTAGCAAGGCATCTATGTACAAGGGGTGATCGCTTCGCGATCACATGGACTGGTTCGAGCATGCCCACTGCGTCTTATACGCATGCGCAGATTGCAAACATCGTCAAGCTATGTGCAAACGCAGCCTAGTGAGCAGGTCTGAATGAGGCCCTAAGCTTGTCAGATGGAACTTCAGTGGTTGGCCATCTGTTTCCTGTCTTCATATCCACATAGGCCAGGCCACAAGGGCTTGTAAGCAGCTAAAAAAATGGTCCATTAGGCAGTGCAGATTATAGCGGATCTTAATAAGTTACATATTAAGTGGATATGGAATATTTTCCCAGGCGTCGCTGATCTGCAGGTCACACAGGTGACACATCCTGGTTTTTGTGTGTTAAGCCAAATGGACCCATCTGTATCTAATGGCTGACACAACAGATTCATAAGCATCTGCCTAAGATTTGGACCTCTTCTATGAGCCATACTCGGCGAATGTTGCAAAGTATCATGGAAGGGGTATGATTGTGACAATAGGCCAATTTTTCTTAATGTATTTAGCAATCCCTGATTATGTACCATCCTACTTGCTCACATAGATCACCTGATCTCTCTTCTTTTTTGTATCTCCAGCCAATATCCACAACCATGGGTCCAGAAACATAAAATCAATAAAGAAGAGAGCACTCACCAGTTCAAAATGTGAACGGTTCTTTTATAGAAAAAACTCACATGTCACATACAAGGTCAATGTTTTGGTCCATCAAAACCTTTGTCAAGACAGCCAAGATTTACACCATAGTACAGTCACCAGAAATGCGTAATAATAAATTCAGCAATCACATATTGCGTGTCAACGTTTCGGTGAAACCACACACTGCTTTCAAGATAATAAACTGGCTGTAGGTGCTTTGGTTATTTGTGTGAGTTTAGTGTCTTGGAAACGGTGCGTGGTTGCACTGAAACGTTGACACGCAATATGTGATTGCTGAATTTATTATTACACAGTTACTTGTTTTGCAAGACCTAGAGTGCTGTCTAATTTTTCTGGGTTATATATATATAAACCTCATAAGGATCACACCAAAGTACAAGAATCAGAAAAATAAAACATAACAGGGGTGTCACCTAGTGCAATAATGTATGTAAAAACACCAATCTGTATTAATGAACTCAAAAATAAGTGGATTCTCAGTCTTTAGAAGTGTAGAGATTTTGAAATTGCATCATCCAGAGTAAATGCCCAGGTTCCTCATTTGTCAAAGAATCATTCTGCATGCTTATTCCTCATGAGGAGCCAGGCGCAAATCTAACTAAGAAGAACTTGTTTATGGAGATCCGTCTTTTGGAATCATAGATATATCAGATTAGCTGTAAATTCACATATTTTTGGTACAGGGCCACTTTTTGAATTCTATCTGCTTTTACATACCATGTTGCACTAGGAGGGTCTCTGCTCCCTTGGATTTCTAGGGGTAAATTTACTAAGAATCGAGTATGGGTGAGTTTGGAAAATTATGCGAGTTTAGCCTGCTTTTCAAACTCGCAAAATTTACTAAGACCAAACAGGTGTGAGTTTGGAAGTGAGTTTTCTCTTCTCACTGTTAAAACTCAAGTGAGTTTGCAAACTCAACTAAACTCCCCATCGGCCCATCTAGGAAGTACTTTACATGAAAAAGTTGCAACTCGCAAATTTTCAAAGAATCAAGTTTACAACCTGAGGTGAGTTTGTAGCAAACTCACTGATAAATTGATGTTTCAGATAGACCACCTCCTGAGCTGTGAGTTTGGCAGAAACATTCACAGATCAGTGTGATTCGTGTATGTTTCTGCCTGAATATCTAATATAAAGTGTTTTTTTATTTGAAAAATGACGTAGGGTCCCCGCCCCAAAAGCCTAACCAGCCCCGGACTTGGCAGCCAGTCCTGGTTCCTAAAATTATGGGGAACAAAATGAGTAGGGTTCCACCATAATTTACGAAGGAGCACCTGGCTGCAGTGCCAGTCCTAGTTTTAATTACAGGGGGAAAAAAATTGCGTTGGGTCCCCTCTATATTTAAAACCAGCACCAGACCCAAAACTGCCGGGCTGTAAGGCTTTACATTTAGCGGCAGCTCATTGGCTGGGACCCACGTGGGAGCAGCCAATGAGTGGCTGCTTTACATGTAAAGTGGCCGCTGATTGGCACGCGCCTCATGAGAAATTACAGCTGACTTCGGTCATCTGTCATTTCACGAGGTGTAAGTGTATGCAACAGCATATATTTACATCTGTCCGGTCTGGTTCGGGTAAGTCGTTTATTTGTTTTACCAAGTCCCTGGATGCTACGGAGAGCAGTGCCAGGATCTAGGTGAGTATAGATTCTTTTATTGCAGGGCCAGGCACACGGATTCTACTTGAGAAGGGGACAGACACATCTGCAGCAGGTAAGTATGTGTGAAAGGGTAGGTGTATGAAATAAAGTTTTACTAGGCACGGCGTGTGTGTTTTGACTTAATTTAACTATTTATTTTATAGTGGGGGTACGGGTGTGGGCCGTTTGCTGGCACTTGTAGTTCCACCAGTGCCAAAGGGAAGGCATGCTGGCCAACTGTAAAATACAATAGTTTCCTTTTATTTCTCACTTTATTACCCCCATACCCAATGCTCCAGGGGTGCGGGGAAGAGCCCTGGGCCTCAGACTAAGCTTGGGGTTTTGGGGGGGACCCCTTCTTGGGGGGGTCCCCATCTCCCCTGAGATCCTTGGGTTGGCCTGACCAGCTTGGGCTGATAATGCTTTGGCCACGGAGCCCCGGTGAAAGGGTCTCCGGGCTTTCATTACAGCCCGGCTATTTTGGGTCCGGTGCTGGTTTTAATTATAGGGGGACCCCTACGCAATTTTTTTCCCTCTATAATTAAAACCAGGACTTGCCCTGCAGCCTGGTGCTGGTTCCTAAACTATGGTGGAACCCTACTCATTTTGTTCCCCATAATTTGAGGAACCAGGACTGGCTGGCCTGGTTAAGCTTTTGGGGGGGAAACCCTATGTAATTTTTTTTAAAAAACATTTAATCCGTTTTTTACAGGTAGGCCACACAAGCAGCCTTCACATATTTCACTTACATACATGCAGGCTGCTTGCTCGGGTGAGTTTTGCAGAGAGAAAACGCTGCAATCTCAGGTGAGTAATCTCATCTAAACTCGCAATTTGGGGGAAAAACTTGTTCTGCTTCACCATCGGAAAACTCACTTTCAGCTAAACTCACTTCTTAGTAAATTTGCCAGTTGACAAATGGGAAACTCACCCGAGTTTCGGTGAGTCAAAGAGAGTTAAAAAAAAAAAAAAACTAGAACTCGATTCTTAGTAAATTTACCTCTTCCATGGGTATTCAATTTGGAGCAAAAAGTCTGTGCTGGACTTTTCGCTCTACATTGCTGATTTTCCTGGGATAAAGTATCGGACGCGCGCCCGCTTTATCCCCGTATTCAATTAAAAAGCTATGAAAACGGGAGCCGGCGAAATAGGATCGGCGAAAAAAAATGGGATTTACCTGGAATATTTTGTAGGACCCCCCTAAAGCTGTCAAAACATGGGGGATCACTATGGGTACCCCCGTTTTAGCCTGCAAATGAAAGTCGGGGTTTTAAATAGCCATGGCAGGTGTTTTTTTTCTGACATTGAAGAAGTGATGCAGAAGAGCACTTAGGTTATTTTTTTCGTTGTTTTAAGTGGTCCCATCAAATTTGGGGTACATGAAAATGGGTACTAGCATATTTTTATGACCCTAAAGTAATTTTTTTTAAATTATGCTAAAATGCACCTGCCGCTTGCCTATTCTAGAAAACACCTGCCGCAGACTTGCAGAATAGCCCTGAACCTATTTCCCTATTTTTAAACACTTTTTTCCTTCTTTTTTTTTCACCTCAATTTTTAAAGAATTTTTTTGGGGTTTCCCTAATTTTTTTTTTACTTTTTTTGACACAGTTTATGTTTTAATGACATTCCCAGGGTTGCAGGCTATTTTTTTTAAGCCTGCACCCCAAACCCCAATTCTGCACTTTTTTTCACCACCTATTCAGTGGTGAAAAGTTATCCACGGTTTTTTCAAAGACTTTTCGAACCTGCGAAAAGTCTTTGAAATTTAATATGGTAATAATTGAAATCAGCGAAAAATACGTCATCGGCGATAATTTATCGCCGATTCCGAAATTTTCACTCCAAATTGAATACCCCTGTTAGTGTTTATTGACAAGCAGCAATCTGTGGATTAGAAATCCACAGGCTGAGGTGGGGTATTAGCTATGTTTTAAGTAATTAGTGCTTTAGTAGCAGTGAGTATTTAATTGTGTTGCAATGTGGGGGGGTGACCGATGCCAGTTAGTGGGCAGTGTATAGTGGGCTGGTCTATGTCAAGTAAGAGACAGGGTCACAGGATTTTGGAATGTTTTGCTGTTTGGTGTTAAAGAAGCACACCATTTGTTTAGCCATCCTAATGAATAAACAGAGGGCTTGGTTAAGCATATCATTGTGTAGTGTCATCGTCTGGGACTATCTTTATCACAGTGGTGTCATTGTGGGATTATATGGGAAGCTATGGTCTGCTTCTTAGCCAAACAAACTTCAGAAATTGAAGAGATATTGAGAGCTCTTATGAATCTGGCAGCAGTGCAGGAAGAAAATAGCAGACTCCTGCTAGTAGAATTGTCACTAGTGAGAGGTGTCCAGAAAATACCTGGTACCCCAAGGCTGCATAAGTTAACAGCAGTGGATTATGTGGAGGCATACCTTGTGGTGATCAAGTATACCACTAAGCGGGCCAACTGAGATTTGGGCAAAATGGCTGGCTCCCTATTTGTCCAGGTAGGCATAGCATACATACAATGACCTGAAGCTGGGCCAGGCCACTAACTATTAACAACTGAAGTAAGCAATACTAATACATATTGGGGTCACAGAGCCTGGCAGGGCTCAGAGATACCATGACTGGTGACTCAGGAACTAGCTGGTCCAAGCTTAGCTGGCTACCTTGACAGAATCCTCAGGAAGTGGTTACAGCTGGAGAAGCAAGCAGCTGCTGAGATTCTAGAGATCCTGGCAATAGACCATTGCATATGGGGTTTGGATAAGGGACTACAAAAGGTGGGTGCTGCTGTCTGACCCACTTGAAGATCTAGCCACTGTGGTTGGGAGATATGATGCTTTGCATCACATGTCTAACCCATCATTGTTTGTTCCGAGATCTATGCCCCAACAATAGCGAGGACTATAGTAGATTGGTGGAAAAGCTAGTTGGGACAAAAAGGTAGTGAAAGCTTTTGTTGCACTTGTCTGCTATGAATGTGGGGAACCCAGTCATTTGTGGGCATAGTGTCCTAAATTACAGGATCCCATGGACTTTTCAATGACTAACGTGGCACTGAGCTTCCCAAACGTTTGTGCAATGAGTCCATCTCCAAGGAAGTCATGACTAATTTTGGATGACTGTCCTTGTGAAAAACCAAATAGTCAATGCTCTGATAGATTCTGGAAGTGAGCATTCCCTGGTCTTCACTTCAGTTGTGCCGAAACATATAGCCACTGAGTTGCCTAATGTAAAGGTTTTTTGTGTACATGGAGCAACCAAGAAGTATGAAAGAACTCTCCTGCCAGTCACTATCAAGGGGCATGTCAAATAAGTGGTGGCCATCACTCCCAAACTCCCGTATTCACTTTGATTTTTCTCTATATAAAAAAGGGTCCCCCAAGCCCCAAGAACATGGTTAAACAGGTTGGCAATTGAAACACAGGCCCAAAGTCCCATCTTGAAAGACCTGCTTGAGGACCATGGGGAAGTAAACCCCAAATTGACAGAGTTACCCTTCTTGAATGTGGGCCAGGGATCTGCAGCAATGTCTTTGCAGATGCTTCAGAGTACAAAGTAATGGGGTCAACAGCTCTGGGGAATTAACCAATTCCCAGCATCAGGTGAAGTCGTGGATAAGGATTCCAGCCCCTAGTGAGAACTCTGATTAGTCAGTACTATCACTGAGTTGTTTCATTAAAAGTCGTTGAATGTGATCAAGTTATTGATGCCACTCTTGAAAATCTATTTAAAAATTTGGTGGACGTTATTGGGGTAGAGAAAACTGCTTGCCCAGTAAATGCTGTAGCCTTTTCCATCATCAAAAACAACTTGCTATATAGAGTGTGTAATGTGCAAAGTAAAACTGTTGAGCAATTGTTGGTGCCACAGGTTTATGTACCATTGGTCTTAAGGCTGCACATACACATCTTTGTGGGTGACACTTAGGGGAAGATAAGACTTGGGAGAGGATACTGCTGAGGTTTTATTGGCCAGGAGTATTCATGGCAGTAAAGAAGTACTGTTGGTCCGGTTCCATGTGTCAGAAATCCTGTCCTAAACCCAACAATAGGACACCCCTGGTCTCTAATCCAGTAGTTAAAGTTCACTTTGAACATATAGGCATGGATTTAGTCAGCTCAGGGTCACCAGTATGTCCTAGTAATCCTAAACCATGCCACCCAGTTTCTGGAGGAAATTCACTTGCGGAACATTAAATATAGCACAATTGGACATGGGAAATCATAAGGGACCAAGGTACTCTCTTTATGTACCATCTAATGAAGGATATCTGCCAGTTGATAAAGGTGAAGACATTGCATACATCATGTTAACATTCACAGACTGATGGTCTTGTGGAACACTCCAATAGAACACTGAAGCATATATTAGGCAAGTCTGTGGTCCAAGAGAAAAGAGACTGGGACACCCTCTTGCCATGTTTGCATGTTTTCCATAAGGTAAATACCTCAGGCTTTCAAATTAGGCTTTAGCCCCTTAGAGTTATTGTATGATAGACAACCAATGGATATCCTTAAAAATAGAGTTGGAACAGCAGAGTCCTAATTTGTGTCTCAGATATATGAGAGTTTGTGGGAAATTGCACCAAAAGTGTAACAACATGTGCAAGAGACACAGTTACACCAAAAGAGAACTATGGCCTGATTCAGCAAGGATCGCTATCACAATCGCATACACAGATGGCTGATTATTGCATACTGCACATGCATCGCAGTGCGCTTGCGCGAATGCTTCACTGCAATTGCACTGCGATCACGGAGATCACGCAGAGTAATTGCAGAGTGATTGACAAGAAGAGAAAAGTATAGTGGAGTGCTAGTTCAGTCAAGTGACCACAATAATTGATAATATGCAATTTATTGCAAAAAAGATAAAAAAACAATAAAATGTACAGATCACACATCTATATATGAACACGGATAATCATACATATGGCAACTAATAGAGGATATAGGAGGATAAATAATGGGACTATTGGATCAGCTTTTCTCCTATTAATATCCACATGTTACTCTGCAGATATCCGATTAGTGCTCTGTCAGTATAATAGCTGTAGGAGCAGCGATATTAACATGCAGAGAAAAGTCCACATGCACCGGAGTGTAATTGTCACCTGTATTCAAACAGCTAGTTGTTACGCTATGTATATTGGGTCAAGCTGGTACCTGGTTATACACCGGGATCCACTCCAGATGGTGACCAGGCGCACTAAGTTGATGTAGCCGTTTCCTTGCAAAGCGACGGAGCCTGCTTTTGAATGTCCGTGTGGCTGAAGATGAACTGTCCATCTGGCTGAACAAGATGAGGCTCCGTGCGTGCTTGTGTCCTTTCCGGATAGAGTTGTATTACATGCACTCTCTCTATTAATGCTCCTTAAGCACTACAGGCTTCCAAAGACAGGTAACACAAAATATCCGTTGGATGTGGTGGAAAAGTCCATCACCAAAAAGAACAGCCAAATTATATTGGTGTCCAAACCTGATGGAAGCATACATTTCTGTAATGACTTCCACAAATTAAATGATGTCTCCCAGTTTGATAGCTATCCCATGTCATGGGCTGATGAGTTAGTTAAGAATCTGTCCAGCAGTCACCCTCCTGATCCTTCCAAAAGGTTACTGATAGATCCCATGTGCTCCCTCATTTAGAGCTAAGGCTGCTTTCTCTATCCCTTCCTGTTTGGATTATATGGGGCTCTGGCTACTTTCCAGCAGGGCATGAACAAGCTGGTATGACCCCATAGCGCCTGTGCCTCAGCTTACTTGGAAGATATCATTATCCATGCCCAGGATTGGGAATCCCATTGCCCAAAGGTCAAGACTATACTAGCAACCTTATTGCTTCCAGCTTAACCGCTAACCTGGACAAATGTCTGGTAGATATGCAGAAAGCTTTGGATATATAGCAGGTCAAAGCAAGGTAAAAACACAGATGGACAAAGAAGAGTCTGGCCAAAGCCACTCAAAAAGAGTCAGTTACTGACCTTTTCTGTACATCTATTAACTTTTGTTTTTCCTGTTGAGTGGCACTCATTGGTTATCCTTATCCAGGTATTAGTATCACTTTTTTCTATCATCCTATCCATCAAATTTACCAACTCTGTCACACTGAACAGTCAGCATTGCAAATCATACAAAGTTAAGTTAAATTAAACAAAAAACATAACATGTACATATGGTATAGGTAAAGACATGGAATTGAAGAGAGTGCCTTAATTATGAGAGTTTACAGTCTAGAGCAGTGGTGGCAAACCCTGGCACTCCAGCTGCTGTGGGACTACATATCCCAGCATGCCCTGCCACAGTTTTAGCATTCCCTAATAGCAAAACTCTGGCAGTACATGCTGGGATATGTAGTCCCACAGCAGCTGGAGTGCCAGGGTTCGCCACCACTAGTCTAGAGGAAGGAGGCAGAGCAGGGACAGTAATCGCAAATGGGGCAAGAGCTGTCTCAGATGGGGTTTGTCCTAATGTGATTGGGTGGGTTTTGAGAGAATGCTTGAAAGATAGGAGGTTGGGTGAAGCTTGGTCAGATGGGACAAGGATTTCTTTTAGGAGCAGATGAGAAAAGTCTAGGACTGGGAGCATGAGGTGTTTTTCAGAGGGAAGGAGAGGCATAGGTCAGAGGCAGAGTGGAAAATTCAGAGATGTAAAGTATGAAGAGGAGGTGCAGGTGAGAGTGCATAAGATCTAACTTGATTTCTGGGTAATGGAGAGCCAGTGAAGGAATTTGTAGAGTTGATGAGAAATAGAGAGGCCAGTCTCACTGTTGCATTTAGGATGGTTTGTAGAAAAAATATGATCACAGAAGGCCAAATAGGAGCAGGTTGCAGTAATCAAGATGGTAGATAATGTGAGAATGCTCAAAGGTTTTGGTAAGCTAATTTACAGAAGGTATTGGTGGTAATGGTCACAGAAACTGATTACAGGGGATGGGGAGGAGAAAACCTTAGACTCACTTACAGGAGAGAAAGAACTGCAGGTGGCTCTGTGGTGGAGGAACTTGTCTGTGGGAGGTGAAATATCTGTTGAGAGCAGGGTTCACATGGATAGTTTTGATTTAACATTGAAAGTAATTAAGTGAAATCATGGGCAATGAGGTAAAAAGGAATGGGTGGAAATGGAGGACAGAGAAGCAAGTTGTTCTTGGCAAAGAGGTGATGGGGTGGGTGTAGTCAAAATGTTGACATTTACAATACATTCATAATGTCAACATCACAATGTTGACAGTCAATATGTGATCATTGTTAAAATGTTGTCATTAAATATGTTGGCATAAGCAGAATGTCGACATGTTCACAATGTTGACATGTGAAATTTCAATATGTGAAATACCAACATTCTGCATGAGCTGGCAGTGCAGGGTTTGGCTACAGGATGGGAAGTAAGGGTTAGGCACTAGGGGGAGGGTTAGGTTTAGGGGTTAAGGTTTAGGCATAGTCACCTCAAATTAGTATATTGTACTGAGATATCAATGCCATACATAAAACTATAATATAATAACTTTTGATTTTTTTTTATTCTTATTTATTTTTATTTTTTTAAAGAAGGACTTTTTCTCAACCGTATGGAAAATAATAAAATTGTGGTTTTAATAAATCTGATAGTATATTTTATAATGACAATTTTGCACTGAGCTACCAAAATAATCTGGATTTTATGACTATACTGAATTAGCTTGTCAAGCTGTCAACATAGAATAGAAATTGACGAGTGTTAACTTGCAGCAAGAGAAAAGCAGATTGTTGCCATTCAGCACAAGGTTATGATAGTCTGCTGTTTGTGGTGAAGAATTTGACAAGAACTTCACTCTTGTTTAAGAGAAAAAATATCGTTGCAATCAAACTAAGCCTAACCCATTGAAGCATCAGGAAACCAATAAAACATATAACTGAAGTTTCAGCCTAAACTATATACTTTATCATCTAATTCAAGGCATCACATTCCAAGGAAACTGGGGAACTCTGCACACTTTAAAAAAACAAACGTATGTATACAGTAACAGATTAATTGTATATGCAGAAGAATGTTGACTCACGGTGACCCACATATGGGCAAATTTCTAACTGTCTATTCTACTTAAACAGAAGTCACAAAGACTGTATAAATTTAGCAAAGGTAGGAATCATTCATCTCTTCAATGCGAGTGCCCCTCCAGGTATACATGGGAAATACCCAGTGCCTGAGAGCCCTACCCACTCCTACAGGGGTTAGGTTCCAGAATGTGCACTTTATTATACATTTATACTTCACTACTAGAGGGTTAGTAACTTGGTGGAGCAGAATCATTCATGAACTTTGCTGCTTAGTTTGTTTGTATGGAAACTACACCAAGATTAGCCCTCCTGTCAATCAAAGTGGGAGGTCCTAACAGCCCTGTCCAATCCTTTATAAAGGGGCCTTGTTCTTTGTATATCCTCTCTAATGGTTGGTCAAGTCCCTCTGTGGTGGCTAGCAACACCCCTTAAGTTTTGCCCATATCACTGCATTATTAGTGGGCCCTTCATACCACAGTCAAACAATGGCCACCTGTCCTGGAGCATAGACAAACATTGATTAAACAGCTTTTATTGCAGGGCCAAATTTCTCACATATTTTTGTGCACGGACCATACATATCCTAATATAAAATGTATTATCCTTATAATGGGATACGTTCAATATCCTGACAGCAGGTATTCCATCGGTCAGAATGCCAATGCTGGAATCCCGACACATCGGAATACTGGCAGTAAACTCTCACACATTGGTCAAGTTGTATTTTCAAAATGGGAAAACATCTGGATGAGAGTTTAAATTGTGAGAGTTTTTTGAGGCTGAAAAACATGTGAGTTTGCTTGTTCTCAGACTCTATTATATTGGCCAAGTTTAAAAAGTGTGTGAGTTTACTCTTACATTTTCTAAACTCTCACCCAATTGCATTTAGCCCAAAATGTGCAAATTGTTACATAAGTCCTAAAATAGTTGATGATATTCTCATGTGATCCATAACCATAAGAATTCAAAATAATAGAACAATAAAATAAAATAGAGCTCCCAATAATGTAAAATAATAAATTAAAAATTAAAAAACGGAGCGCTACGTGTATGTGTTTAGTAAATGCAATATTATTTTATTAAAAGTTCGTATGAACAACAAATGAATATTTATAGTCTTTTTTGAAAAACATGCAGTTCTGGAATTATTAGGTGCGGGATTCCAATAGGTATGCTTTGTAAGGGTTTACATCCACCATGCCCTAATCTAAACTGTACCTGAGTTTCTATCTTTGGATGTGTAAACTTCCCCTTTTGGCTGGTCTCTCGAGAGCCCATTTGGTCACTTCACTTCCGGTTTCCACTGACACTATCTAACGTATTTTGTGCATGAGCACTTTGATATTTCATGTGAAGCTGGTGGTGGATGGCATTGCAAGATACAAAAGAACATGAACATCCCAATAAAATACAGTAATACAAAGTGCACTGCCTGTCAACTCACACACAATCTTGGCAAAAGCCATAATGAAAGTGGTACATCCACCCTTATAATGTCTATTATAAAGGACATGCACAGTTTAACAAACCAAGCACTTCAGCAACAGGGACTGCCACTTTTGTGGTTGAATTGCTTGGTATGTTTGGGCCCCCACAAAACAAGCTTCCAATGGGCTTAACGTGGCTAACAGTGTTGTTAATCATGTCTACAGTTGGAAGATGTCATTATCATCCTCACCCCCATCAGTGTTGTTAATATCAATATCACACAATAATAATTTATCCCCACTGGAATTCCCCATTAAAGAAGTGTATGTACTTTGTTGTAATTGGCAGCAAAGGTTTTCCTCATAGAATATGTAGTTCATTTTTATGAACATCAGTTTTTCCACGTTTTTAGGTAGTAGCCTCCTATGCCAATCACTCCCATGGTTCCTGACTGTGCTAAAGACGCTTTCTGAGTACACTATGTTGAGTGGGCAGCTTAAGTAAAGCAATTCTAGTTTGTGCAAGTGGCTCCAAATTCTCCTTTTTTTCTCCCAGTCTTCAAAGGTACTAGGTGACAGAATAATTTGTACATTGTCATTAAAATAATGCTCCACCATTCAGATTGAGTCACAGTAGAGGTGTCATTAATTTTTCTTTTGAACCTGACCAGATTGTGATCCATGTTATAACAGAACTGCTGTTACCATTGACTTGAGAAGGAAGAACAGCCCATGGTGGGGATATAAAAAGTCACCAATTCAGTTCTTTTTAATGTTTTATTATTAGGCTGTGCTTGTGGGACTATTCCATTGTTTAATTTAAATTGGTTCTTAAAGGTGTGGTGTACCTAGGACTAGGACCGAGTTGCAGACTAATCTGCAGGATACTTCCTAAAATCTTTGTATTACCCTTTGGTCCTGGTGAAGGGAATAAAGAACTTGATTACAAGTCAAACATAATCGCTTAATTTTATCTTCAGTTTCTCTAGCTGCTTTTCCAGTAATTTAACTAATGGAATCACCTGAGAGGCTGGCAGTGTCTGAACTCACATAATTGATTACAATTTCAAATGGTTTCAGTATCTTGCATAAAATTGAGAGTATTCTACACTGCACTTGAGTAAGGTACATTCCCTCTCCTCTCCTTATGTCATGGCTTGTAGTCTAGGTTTGGATGGCTTTTTGCTGTTCCATCAGTCACTGAAGCATATAAAGTGTGGAAATCAACCTTGTTATTACATCTTTCTTCAGTTAGTTGATTGACAAATTTAACTGTTCTTGCAGCTGTGGTTGCTGAAATGCAGAAAATGCCCAGAAATTTTACGGACCACAGACAGCATCTCCTGCATGCACCTGTCACGTTTTGAAAAATTCTGAACCACCAAGTTTATTGTGTGTGCAAAACATGGTACATGTTCAAATTCACACAAATTGGATGCTGGAGGACTACCTCCAATTATTAATGAGGAGATTGATGATGAAGTTGTTGCCGGTGGCAATTGCATGTGCTGGGATCTATCCATACATCTTCTAGCTGATGCTGGACTGATTCTTATTATGTCACAGGATGTTTGCGATTTTCCTGTCAATCACTCTGTGATGGGTCTGCGTAGCCTCTGCGATTGCAGTAGCCGGCTTGTGCATGTGCACTGCAATGCATAAGCATGCGCAGTATGCAATAATCAGCCAATTGCATGCGTATTAGCAACTATGATCCAAGCTGAATCAAGCCCAGAGATGTCAGGTTTAGATGGTACTTTACCTTCTCTGGTAATGACTTCACAAGCTTATCCTTCTCAGGCTGTAGCAGAGAGGCTAGCCCCATAACCAGAGTAAAATTAAATAATGTGAGGGCCTTGATAAATAGAATAATCTAGTAGATTTTTTAAAGGGGGTGTAAGAGAACATAATTCTAGGGGAGATCACAATGCAGAAAGTAATGATCACCGTACAAATGACAGTTAATTCAACACAAACAAAAGATGACAAATAAGACAAACAGAATTTAGCAATATGTTAGTAAAAAGGCAATAGGCAATAATTCTCTCAATTATTTAAAAATAGGCTTCCTAAATGCTGCAACACCTCTTTAGCTATAATTATGAAGAATACAGTTACTCAATTACTTCAGTACACTTTTATCTAAACCCACAATAACCCTCTCAAAAACACATATCAAGAAATAGCAAAACAGATTAATACTAAGCAGACTAGCAAAATCCCAGACCGATCAGTCATTTATTTTAAAGTGAACACAGAGTTATTTTGTTGGATTACTCTCTTGCTATGGGTCACTTTTCTATAACAATCATGTACTTGTAATCCACAATAACAAAATGTGGATCTTTCTGGATTCCAGAGAACAAAAGCTTACACTTTCCAATTAAAAAGCACAATGAATACAGATCCACTTTAGTAGCACTCATTAGATCTTCATCACTCATTAGTATCAGTATCTCAGACTCAAGAGCACACTTAATCAGATCTTATATCAATCTTTTTCACAAAATTGATGTTTCTATCTCTTTATACTACTACTAGACTTGGCCTGATTCATTACTTTTTGACCAATTGTTGTGTTCTGTGCATGCATGTGTGCGAGCTGGCCACTGCAATTGGGACTGGGATCACAGTTTCTGTGCAGACCCATCACAGAGTGATTGACAAGAAGTGCCATTTGGGGGTGGTGATGGGGAGGTGGTCGGCGAAACGCAGGTGTGCTAGTGCATTTGAACACTGTTGCAGGGGCATGAATAAATTAGCCACTGCGATGCCGTACGCAGCCTGAGGCCTCTTAGCGTGCGATGAAGTTAGTCATTTCTGAGTAAGGTCAGAGGTTGTGCAAGTGTGCATGAGGCTGCGATGGTATTCGATTGTACCGATGGTTTTGCAGTCTTGCTAATCATTACACATGTGTGTAAGGTAAGGTGGGCGTCCCCATGTAGTGCCGCAATAACATAGTGATCGTAATGGATCAGCATACTATAGCAGTTGAACTGCATGCGTAATCGCTATTGCAATCGCAGTTGCAACCCGTAGTGAATCAGGCCCTCAGTCCACTGGTTAAACAGTAGCTCAATCAGTACATCTATCACCTTATCACCCTGTCCGTATATATATATATATATATATATATACACATACTGTACATATATATATATATATATATATATATATATACACAGTACTGTGCAAAAGTTTTAGGCAGGTGTGAAGTAAATGCTGCAAAGTAAGAATGCTTTCAAAAATAGAAGTGTTAATAGTTTATTTTTATTAATAAACAAAATGCAAAGTGAATGAACTGAAGAGAAATCTAAATCAAATCAATATTTGGTGTGGTCACCCTTTGCCTTCAAAACAGCATCAATTCTTCTAAGTATATGGTTTTTGAAGGAACTCAGCAGGGAGGTTGTTCCAAACATCTTGGAGAGCTAATCACAGATCTTCTGTGGATGTAGGCTTGCTCAAATTCTTCTGTCTCTTCATGTAATCCCAGACAGACTCCAGGACTCCTTGTTCTTCTTTACACCGAAGATAGTTCTTAATGATATTAGCTGTATGTTTGGGGTTGTTGTTTTGCTGCAGAATAAATTTGGAACCAATCAGACACCTTCCTGATGATATTGCATGATGGATAAGTGCCTGTCATTTTTCTCAAAATTAAGGACACCATTAATCTTGACCAAATCCCCAACTGCCATTTTATTGCACCCCAGTTCCTATGTTTTCTTGCATAGTTGAGTCACTTGGCCTTGTTTCCATGTTGAAGGTATGGCTTTTTGGCCAAAATTTTTCTATGAAGACGACTTTTGGCTAGACTTCTCCAAACAGTAGATGGGTGTACCTGGGTCCCACTGGTTTCTGCCAGTTCTGAGCTGATGGCACTGCTGGACATCTTCCGATTTCGAAGAGAAGTAAGCATGATGTAACTTTCATGTACTAAGTTTCCTTGGCTGACCACTGAGTGTACAGTCCTCAACGTTGCCCGTTTCTTTGTGCTTCTTTAAAAGAGCTTGAACAGCACATCTTGAAATCCCAGTTTGCTTTGAAATCTTTTCCTGGGAGAGACCTTGCTGATGCAGTATACCTACCTTGTGTCTTGTTGCTAAAACACAAAGACAAAATCAGTAATAGACAATCCTCACCTATAATTGATGTTTAATGTAGTTTCCTTTCTATTTCATATGGATTGGGTTAATGCCACATTTAATAATTAGAGGAAATGTTTTTTTAGCACCTGCATGCTTTTTATTTCTACACACTAAATATGTCCTTAAAGCTTGTTTTAAACTTACTTTCTGGCATAGGAGTATTGAAAATGGGTGCAGGGTGTGCAGTACATACTAAAGTATCCTGGTTTGGGGGGATGCTGCTCAGATGAGGGGGTTCCTTGCACATGGGCCCCCTAGGGCATTAATACGCCCCAACTTCCTTATAGATCCTGAAGAAAATTCTGAGAATTATCTCCTGTGGATATATCGTTCTATTTATAAAGAGAGAGCTAATCCTAAAGCAATATTCATAGTGAGCAACCTGTTTCTTTTATTTTATTTTACCAAACTTTTATATGTTCATGCAGGTTCTGCTAATTTTATTTGTTGCTGTGATACTTTATGGATGTATTACAGCTAGGCTGGAACATATGATTTGTACCACTGTTGGCTTACTGGTTGATTATAATGTTTAATTTAAAAAAAAGTAAAAAGAAAAGACGTAGTTGTAAACAAGAAACAATTAGTGAAACAGAAAACATCAATAAACCAATCACTGGGAGCTTTCCAAAATCCCATGATGATGACTGGATTATATGCAGAGGGAAGCTACAAGCTATATACTGTACACTACTATGTTGTGCTCATACATTTTATATTGTCTTTCACCCAATAGTAAGAGTTAAAAAACAAAAAGAGCCAAAAGAAAGATTAAAATAAAATGTGAAAATGTCCATGTGATCCTAGCACAGATCTTGGTTTTACAGGACCAGCACTCCTAATATTAATGCATAAATGAAAGAAATCATCTTTACAACCAGGAAACATGGTTTTCCCTTAAATAGGCTGACCAAGGCCTATCTGGATTCCTCCACTATGGAATGATGGCAAAAGAAGAGTAAGAGGATCAATGTCTAATGGAAATTTTACCGTGGGAGCTGTTTGTTCATTGGGGAGTTAAATTAAATTTTTCTTCTTTTGACATGTAGAAAAGGGGACATTAACGAAGCCTGTAGATGTAGAATCGAAGTTATTGTTTTGGGGTTTTTTAATTTTGTAAAGTGTCTGTGTGTCTTTCCTTATTTTTCACTATTTCAGCTGTCTTAGGGCCCCCTTGACCTTCTGTCCATTACAGAGAGATACAATGGTTTACCAAGTTGAAATTCATGTCACCCCATTTTACAATTGCCCATTACCAATAAGGGTGGGTTCTGGAACAGACCCAGATATTATCAGTGCTTGGTCTGTTAGCCTCAATGAGTACAAATCATGACAATTCTTTGCCCCCTCACATAATAGAGGCATACAGATCTGCACTGAGTAGCCTTGAAGCTATTGTTCAAAATACACAGAGGACCTAACACTGCTGGTTTACAAGTTAATGTTAATCAGCCCTAGCTAGATACTACTCAGTGAGGATGAGAAGTTGGATCCCTGACTGGCTAAATAAATTATTTCAGGAAAGGAAGTAATGGCACATGATATAAGATGGTGATTTACTCACATGGAATATCAGCAGCTGTGTGACAGGAGCAAACTCTGGGCCTGATTCCCAAATTTACGCTAATGTAATTACAACTACATTCTCTTATGGAGCTAAAATATTCTAATGCCTTCCAAAGTTTACCTGAGCACTGCTGCCTTCTTATATCCGTTCGACAACGTACAACAGAGTAAACATGATTAACATCAATGCAAATCAAGCAGCAACGCAGCTTGTAAGTCAAGTCTGACCTGCCTCAAACACTGGGGCTCTCCTGACATGCTGAGAGCTCTCATGCTGCAAAGGAGATCGCAAAGGCTAAATTATGCATGGTCATGGAACGGCGTGCAAACAGAATTGCGATTGCAGAGGATATGCAAACCCAGATCAGAGTGATTGACAGGAAGTGCCGTTTATGGGTGGTTTCAGGGGGTGGTCAGACAAACGCTGGCATGCCAGTGCATTTCAACGCCGTTGCAGGGGCGTGCATTAATTAGCCACTGCGTGGCCATAAGCAGTCAAAGCACTGATAGCGTGTGTGGATATTAGCAATTTCTGAGTAGGGTCAAGGCTTGAGCAAATGTGCCTATGGGTCCGATGTTACTCGATGTTACCGATGGTTTTGCTGAGTTACCCTAGCATATGGATGTGAATGAGGTGAAGTGGGCGTCCTTATGTTTGGCTGCGTTTGCAATGTGAATGCACACATTTAAGTAGCACCGCTGATATTAGCAACTTCGGTGTGTGCGTATAAGCAGAATTGCATTCGTAGTGATTCAGGCCCATAATCTGAACCCAGCAGTACTGCTATTATTTGGTAATATTGGTTAAATCGCATTTAATCAAATATGAACACTTCCCTGCATTCCAAGAAATATTGTTAAGTAAACTGAAATGTTTAAAGAAATTACTGGAAATGTTTATGTACCAAATTAAAAGCAAAATAACATATAGGTGTTTTTGTTATTGTGAGTACCACTGATATTTCAGCTACACCAGTGATAGCTAGTTAATAATAATCCGAAAATACTAAATACTGTAGTATAATAAGAATAAAGAAGAAGATCAAGTTAAATACCAGTAAATCTAATATTATTACATTTTTTTATGGAAAATAATTATGGACACTAATGTCTTGACAGAAATATTCATGTGGGAAGTTTTGTTGACAAGTCCTTCTAGAGCAGTGATTTTCAACCTTTTCCAACTCATGGCACACTGATCATGATTTTAAAATTGCCAAGGCACACCATTACTTATTATCTTTAAATATAATATATAATAACAAAGAGCAACATATATTTAATAGAAGATTGATATTTGTTATTATTTCCAGGTTTTGGCCCCTTAAAGAAACAAACACATTGATCACCGCAGTAAAAAAATACATTGGCCCCACAGAAAAAAATAAAACACATTGGCCCCCCACAAACAAATAAAACACATTGATCCCCACAGAAAAAAAAACATATTAATTATTGCCCCAGCCACCCACTAAAGACTTACCTGACCTGTTGGCAGCAGAGAAGAGAGATGAGCTACCAGTCCCTCCCTGTCCTTCAGCTGTGGGCAACTCTGATACCCAAAAGTGGCTGCAGCCTCAGTGACAGAAGGCAGGGACCTTTCTCAATAAGAAAATAACATAAATGAAGTAGCCCACAATACATAATTTCAAATGTATTATTATTATTATTATCATTTATTTATATGGTGCCACAAATGTTCCACAGCGCCTTACAAAGTACATAAACAAGTTGTAGACAAGAGACTTACAGAACAATACACAACAGGACCAGGACATGGATACATTAGCGACCATAACACCCAGATAAGCAACAGAGCATAAGCAATGAAGTGTTAGGTGCTCTAATGGTGAGTAAGAAGTAGATGAAACTAGGGAGAAGCACAAGAGGGTAGAGGGCCCTGCTCGTTAGAGCTTACATTCTAAAAGGGAGGGAAAGACAAACAGGGGTGACACAGATGGGGTAGATGGGGAGGAAGGAGCATGTAGCAGGGAGTTAGAATGATAGCTGGAAGGCTTTGATGAAGTAGTGGGTCTTAAGAGCCCGTTTGAAGGATTGCAAAGAGGTGGAGAGTCTGATGGGGAGAGGTAGAGAGTTCCAGAGGTGGGGAGCAGTGCGGGCAAAGTCTTGGAGGCGGGAGTGGGAGGAAGTAATCAGCTGGCATGAAAGGTGGCGTGCATTAGTTGAATGAAGAGAGCGGAGAGGAGAGTGAAGGGAGATGAGATCAGAGATATATATGGGAGAAGATTGGGTGAAGGCTTTGTAAGTGAGCGTGAGAACCTTAAATTGGGTTCTAAAAGGGAAGGGGAGCAAGTGGAGGGCTTTTAGGAGAGGGGAGACAGATGTAGAGCATTTGGAGAGGAAGATAAGTCGTGCAGCAGCTTTAAGGATAGACTGGAGAGGAGAGAGATGGGATTTGGGGAGGCCAGATAGGAGGAGGTTACAGTAGTCCAATCTGGAGATGACCAGTGAGTGTATTCTGGATACAATGAAGCAAACCATATTTGTGAATTCAACATGGTCTATTGACTGTGCTTCTATCATTTGGAAATAAGAAATGCTTCACTGTGTTTAATGTATATACAGTTTTAGAATAAAAACTGTACCTTCTTCTCGCCACAATTTTGAAAAAGGATCTGTTAGGTGTGACCAGCCTATTTGTGTATTATTATTATTACATTTTATTTATAGGGCGCCACAAGAGGTCCGCAGCTCCGTACATACACTAAAGGGTACACAGAACATTACATTACAATACACTACAGTAACCAACTTATAAACAGAGCACAAGTAACAATTAGCAACACAATTCTCCATACACAATACAGCTGGAAAGGTGAAGGCTGTCATAGAAGTCCTAGAGAAGAAGGCTCTGAGACAGTGGGGAGGAGGACCCTGCTCCTAGGAGCTTACAATCTAGTAATTTACTTAAACAACACTCTAAACAACACTCTAGACCAATTCGCCTTGATTGGAAGCAGAGGGAGGGCTTACTTTAAAAAGATTTACATATGAAAATCAGCAACAAATTATTTTATTATTAATTATTATTATTATTATTATTATTATTATTACTATTATTATTATTAAAGTCTGACAGCTGCAACAATCAGTAAATCAAGAAAACAGATCAACAGGTTTCCAATAATGTAATAACTGAGATTGACGCTTTAATTTGTTGCATAAGGAGCGCTCCTGTGCTGCTTCCATCCTCCACACTGCATCCAGGTAAGTCGGCAGTCTCTATGACCTGCCATAGGTCTTTGATAAAGCCCTCCTATGTAAGGGTGAAACGCATCAGACTACTTCTGCTAAGCAAGCACCTGAATTGTGATCCGGGCACTGGTGTGTCATTCTGGTTCAAATACCCAATACCAGGGGAGACGCAGCAAGTCTTCATGCCACTCACAGCCACACACATTCACTGCATCTACTGGTCCTGGGCATACAAATACAGCTGGACCATTGCGGGAGCCAAGCGTCATTGCCGATGCAGGGCCACCTGATCCAGGCTGCTATCTGGAAGGAATCAACGGACCAGGTATAACCAACGCGGCTGATTGCTGCAATATTGCAGGAGACTGCACGTTACTCAATTGTCAAGTCTCTATTTTTATGGAGACGGACACTACTCAATGAGACATTTATCTTTGTGCACACCATTCATCACGGATCTCTTTTACACTATACCCTTTCAATTGAAGGTTTTTACATCAAATCAAGGACTTATATGTACACTAAGGAGTTTTAATATATATCTTCTGAGTATGATATGTTCTCGCGGGACAATACTTTATTGAACAACTAATGATAATCTGGATTGAAAGATACATATAGGTCAATTTATCAGTAGTGCATTTATTAGCAATTTTTATTAGTATATTGTGTATTGTTTTAAATGTATTTGCACATTATTTTTCATGTGATTAAAATCCAAGGTTTTTGGTAAATCCTGACTGCTATATATCATTTCTGCCATCTCACAATTTGGATGTTTTAGAGCGCAGTCCTATTTATTTTGTTTTTTATTGTATTTCTATTTAGGTGCTCACACACCTAAAAAGTATGGACATGCAGCTGTAGAATTAGATATTCATTAAGAGACAATCAGGCTCTCTATATTTTGATATATTATTAGTTGGAGAGATCCAAAAGAGTATAACTAGCGCCGTGGTAAATTTTTTCAATATATAGAGCTCAGCAGGAGGCCTAAATTCCAACATGTGCTACTGCACATGTGTCTTTTTAATTAGTGAGTCTTTACTCCTCGGCATTCCATGTCAGTGGATGAGCATGTAGTTAACATCCCGGCGGTCATGATGCCAGCACCAGCATCCCAGTGGTAAGTATTAGGGGTAGGGTTAGATTTAGGATTAGTGGCTATGATTAGGCTAGGGTTAGGCTGCAGGGTTAGGGTTAGGCAGTGGGGGAAATAGGGTTAGGCTGCAGGAAAAGGTGGGTTAGGGTTAGGGGGAGGGTTAGGTCTAGGCAACTTACCTTTGGGCAGTGGCGTAAACAGGGCAGGTTGGTCAGGGCTCGTGGAGCGGCGGCATGAGGGGTGCCGGAGGCCACAGTCCAGGTCCAGTAAAGTCAGTGTCAGATAGACTCTCACTGGCTGCTGCACCCACTGCTGGAGCCGGGCTGGAGCTCACTCATGAGCTCTGCCTTTAGGCTCTCGCAGTGAGTGATGGGAGAGACATCATGACATCTCTCCCATAGTACCAAGCAAGAAGACAGAGGAGCGGACAGCAGCAGGAGCGGGGATTCAGGTAAGATGTTTGTGTGTGAATGTTTGTTATATTATATATGTAAGGGGCACTACTGGCCAAGGCCACTGTATAGTGCCGCTGTATCACTACTGGGGGCACTGCATAGGGGAGACCACTACTGGGGGCACTGTATAGGGGAGACCACTACTGGGGGCACTGTATAAGGGGCACTACTGGGAGCCTTCCTAAGAGGGACCACTACTTAGGGGGGTCCACTACTGGGGTACTGTATCAGGGGCACTGTATAAGGGGCACTACTGGGGGCAGTGCATAGGGGTACCACTACTGGGAGCACTCTATAAGGGGGACTGTATAAGGGGCACTACTGGGGGCACTGCATAGAGGGACCACTATGGGGGGCACTGTATAAGGGGCACTGTATAAGGGGCACTGCATAGGGGGTAACACTGCTGGGGGCCTGCATAAGAGGGATCACTACTGGTGGCACTGCATAGGGGAGCACTGTATAAGGGGCACTACTGGGGGCACTGTATCAGGGACACTACTGGGGCACAACTACATGGAGCATTGCTACTGGGGACATTACATAAAGGGCACTGCATAAGGGAGACCACTACTGGGGGCACTGCATAGGGGGGACTGAATAAGGGGCACTACTGCTGCAAAACTATGTGGTGCATTGCTACTGGGGACATTGCATAAAGGGCACAACTACAGTGGGCATTGCAAGAGGGGCACTACTACTGGGGGCATTAAGGTGCATATGGAATGGAAAGGAATGTTCCCAAAGTTACGAGAAACAGGGGTGTGTCATGTTGACACTCCCCCATTTTTTCAGTGGTCACGCCCCTTGTGGCATGTGGCCACATCCACTTTTCGGTGCACGCAGATAATGGGGGCTCCATTTTTTCATCTTGCCCTGGTCTCCAAATACCCTAGTTATGCAACTGCCTTTGGGCATCAGGATTCAGACTGTTGGGATGATATTGATATTCTGACCACTGGGATCCCATAACCAACCCAAATTATGTGCCTTCTGAGACTCTTGTTACTACAGAGCCATACAGAGCCCCCAGAGTTCTGCAATTACACTATATCACTATTGTTACCATAGACGGCCATAGATCCGTAGGGTGTGTGTCATCATACCGACCAGCGCTCTACAACAACAATACCCATGCCCTCCATACTGCTCTATAGAGTTACTTCATCTATACATCCCTGTGTCTCTATGCCACATGTTGTTTCTATCAAGCTGTACCATGCGTGGACTAACCGCCACCAACACCAACATACTGCACAACACGCGAAATAGGCCTCCAAACTACTGAATGTAATTGGTTCACAGTTTTAAAACCCAACATAGTTAAAATAAATATGAAATAAAATGAACTGCTTTTAGTAGCCATAAGAAATATTTTTTTTTGTATTGGAAAATATTCTATTTTCTTAAAAGAAAAATATGCAACACAGCAGGAGCTAGTTCTGCCAAAAAATAAGCAAGCACTGGCATGACACAATGCTACTTCAAAGATTCAAAATAATAAAATTGTACATATTATTAAGCCACTAGGGAAAAAAAATACATATTTTCCCTATATCAGTTATCTAAGAGAGAAAAAGTAGGACACAGCCAAAATGACATTTATTTTGTAGGGCATATATCACATCTGTAACAAGCCAGGACACACCAGACCATCAGCAATTTACGTTATTAATTGACAGTTTTCGCTTCCTCTCATTGATTTCTTTCCCATTGTATGCCAAATGGAAACAATGCTTACTCCTAACTGAGCAGTTCAGCAGTGAAAGGGGCAGTGCCAGCTCAGGATGTGTTGGCTGTCATCAGTTTGAAGGGTGAGAGTACAAAATAGTTGCCAACTAGTGCTAATTTCTAGGAACATTTCCAGGTTTTAATGATTTATTCTTGGAAATTTCCCTATTTTTCAGTATTGACCAACTGCACAATACAATTCCTCTTTGTCTCAATATTACATGCAATTATTCTTATCTAATCTTGTTTAGTTTAGTTATCATTTATTGAAAAGGATCATTTGAAATATAAAATACATACTATTATGATATTCAGTACACATGACATGATGGCAATTGTAATGTTCTAAGGCCCTGATTCAGAGCCTGATGCTCTTTCAGAGCGCTCGCTCTGAATCAGGGCAGGTTTTTTTTATTGGAGCCTGCCTCCTGGCCGCTCGCTAAGCTGTGGGTGACCACCCACAGCTTTAGCGAGCGGCCAGGGTGATGGTCACGATGGTCAAGACCATCGCAACCATCGGAGCTTGCGAAGAGACCCTTGTGGTAGGGTCTCGTCTGCCGCAAGTCCCAGTGAGCTTTCGCCTCTATTAGAGCAGGAAGCTCACTACTGACATCACTCGTGATGTCAGTAGGGCTGCCCCCAAATGGCAGACGTTCCTTTGGGACGCCTCCGTTTGGCCTGCCATCCCCCCTACACCCTGCCTACAAAATGGGGCGAGCTGTCGATCAACATAGACAGCCGCCCCATCTTTTAGTGAGTCCTGCAGCAAGCGATTTCTCGCTCGCTGCGGGGCTCACGAGTGCACACTGCCCGGCCATTGACCCGCTTGCGAGCGTATAGCTCTTGCGAGCGGGTCTGAATCAGGCCCTAAGGTCACCCAGGACAATAGGGTCCATGTACTAAGGGGAGATAAGTGGGCTAAATAAAAAAGGTAGTGAAAATCCCTTTACATATTACTTCTCGATATGTACTAAAGGGTCTTCTCTTCCTTCAGCCTGCTAACACTAAAAGCAGGCTAGAAAACCACACTGCTAGAGGCACCTATGGCAGCACTAAGTGAACCAGCTGTTACTAAGGTGACATGTCACTTAGGGATAAATTTACTAAAGTGAGAGTTTTCAGAAGTGAGTTTGATGTTGCCCATAGCAGCCGATCAGATTCTACTTAACATTTAATTAGCACCTTCTAGTAGATAATAGCTAGAATCTGATAGGTTGCTATGGGCAACATCACTTTTAAAATTCACTTTTAAAAACTCTCACTTTAATAAATTTACCCCTTACTGTCAGCTGTCTTAATCAGTACTGATATTGTCACTTGAAGGTCCTGTTAACTACCTCCAGCTGAAGAGAGGCAATCCCACAAAGCAGAACAACATGGGGCGACTTTACATTCTCTCTCCTCGGTGGGTCTATTTTTATTAACGAGTGCGTTAGCCTCTTCTTGCTTCTCACCAATAGCAGACGAATCCAGAGCAGCATTATCTCCACGTTAAGTGGCATTTTAGTACATTGAGCCCAATATCAGATATAGATGCATTACTCAGATATTAAGAAAGCTTAAAAAAAAAGCATAAAATATGTTTTACAAAATGATGTTCATATTGAGGTGAGGGAATTTGTACAGTATATAACAACTGTTTTGATTTATGGATAGACAAAAATAAGCGTTCCTCAGGCGCTGTCACAATTATGAATTTCTCTCCTGTTTCCTGGATACAATATATCTTAAATGAGGGAGATAAAACAAACAATGATTAGACTCCAATCCAACAGAGGGGTTTGCAATATGATAAAATGACCACTTGGGGACTCACCTACTAGAGGTGCCCTATATTCCTACAAAGGTTTCTTTAATTCTTTCCACCACCGTCAGTAATGATATCCTCTCTGCATGAGGTACAGACTTTCCCCATAGGGAATTAACTCACCTGGGACCAGGTATTGATGTTCCCCAAAAAGTATCTTTGTATCTCTCGGTCCTCCATATAGAACTTTACATGATGGATAATAAAAAGTCTTTTATTCAGAATCTTCTTTCCATTTAGAACATTTATTTAAAGACAAATAGTCCAAAAAATTGCATAAAAAGTCAGTGTTGGGAACCACCTGTAGCACCTGGAGTCACCTCATCCGGATTGGGGCTCCTCCAAAGCGTTCCAGAGATCTAGATCCAGGGTGAATCCAACACTGTAGTAAAAAGTCCTAGTGAACACACCAACGCGTTTCCGATCTTTCAGGTCCTTCCTCAGAGTGAATACTAATGTTCAGCTTGTATAACATATTTATACCCCTTCTCCTCATTAAAGGAGAGGGGTCATCCTTCGATCTTACTAAAACACGGATCCGTCCATTTCCACAGGACACCATACATATACATAAAACATCCCAAATTTTATCAGAATCACATGACTAAAAAGACATGAAAACATACATTTATATCGATACACACATTTAACAACGTAAATCCTTTGACGCATTTTGTCAGTATTTAAATAGCAATATTTATGATATCATCTTAACTTTCAATATTAGTCAACAGGAAGTAAATTTTTTAGACTTAACTGTATATATATATAGGGTGGACAAATAAAAACAAAAAATTACATGAAAACAACTGATTGTAACTCTTTTATTCATTTTAATAGCAACCGTCATGATAACTGGTTGCGGTCTATCCCGCATAGCCAATTTCAACGAATAAGACGTAACTGTTCTGAACTATCAGAGTATGAATTACAAGCTGACATTTTGGAGAACAATTTTGTATCCAAAGGGTATGATACGCAAATAATTAAGAAAGCCAGAGAGATGGGTGTAAATTTGGAACGAATGGACGCCATTTCAAATACTAAGCCAAATAAAAACTATCAGAAAAAGAATGTTATTCAATTTGTAGCCCAATATAACACAAACAATTGGAGAAATAATAAATAAACATTGGAATATATTAACCAATGATCCCATTTTAAAGGACTATATTGCGTCACGACCCAACTTCGTCTATCGGAAATCAAAGAATATAAGGGATAAAATAGTACGGAGTTCAATATCTAACCCTAGGATACAGAACAGAATTACTACAAAAGGCTTTTTTCAATGTGGTGTGTGTAGTATGTGCAAATTATGCAAATCAGATACATTTAAGATCACACACTATAATTCAAAACAGTCGAATAAAAGTTTTTTAATAAATTAATTTATTACATGTAACTCCAAATACTGTGTTTACCTATTGGAATGCTCATGTGGGAGCCAATATGTAGGGAGGACGACAAGGATGTTGAAAATTAGGTTAGGAGAGCATGTAAGGAGTATAAAAAAAAGGGGTTGGAGACACACAATGTCTCTCTACATTTTAAAACTATACATCAATGTAACATTAAGCATTAAGCATATGGTTTCCTTTTCTGGTATTAAAACTGTAGAACCCAACTGGCGCACTGACAATAGGGAGAATAGATTGGCACAGGAAGAGATGAGACTGATTTATTTATTAAAAACTCAAACACCTAGAGGTCTCAACGTCGATTTTGAAATGAAGTGGTTTTTATAAAAGTTTTTAAAAGTTGTCATGAAGTCCTTTTTATATATGTGGTTTTTAAGAAAATATTATTTATTTATAAAGTTGATTATTTACCTGCCAACTAATACAATATATTTTTCTTGCTTTCTATATAATGATGGAATACATCCCTATCCATATCTCTGGTTACATGGATCATTCTGAATACATGTTATGTGTTTGGTCCAGCACAAATTGGCGCCCGCTTGAACACTAGAGTGGAGGAGACCAAAGGCGGAGATTACCCCTCGTATCCATTATGCATCAAGCTGGACATGATGTCTTTGTTACTTCCTGTTTGCAGTCCACGCACTCGGAAGCCAGCGGCTAGATGATGGGCATGATGACTGCCGGTTTTGATGGGTCTCATGGAAACATTACATTGCGGGATTTTGTCGCCTAAACCAGTTATGCCAGATGAAAATATGGACTGGAATGGGATGGAATGTGAAAGGATTATTTATGTTGTTAAATGTGTGTATCAATATAAATGTATGTTTTCCTGTCTTTTTAGTCATGTGATTCTGGACTGATAAATTTTGGGATGTTTTATGTATATGTATGGTGTCCTGTGGAAACCGACGGATCCGTGTTTTAGTAAGATCGAAGGATGACCCCTCCCCTTTAATGAGGAGAAGGGGTATAAATATGTTATACAAGCTGAACATTAGTATTCACCCTGAGGAAGGACCTGAAAGATCGGAAACGCGTTGGTGTGTTCACTAGGACTTTTTATTACAGTGTTGGATTCACCCTGGATCTAGATCTAAGGAACACTTCGGAGGAACCCCAATCCAGATGAGGTGACTCCAGGTGCTACAGGTGGTTCCCAACACTGACTTTTTATGGTATTTTCTGGACTATTTGTCTTTAAATAAAGGTTCTAAATGGAAAGAAGATTCTGAATAAAGGACTTTTTATTATCCATCGTGTAAAGTTCTATATGGAGGACTGAGAGATACAAAGATACTTTTTGGGGAAAATCAATACCTGGTTCCAGGTGAGTTAATTCCCTATGGGGAAAGTTTGTACCTCATGCAGAGAGGATATCATTACTGATGGTGGTGGAAAGAATTAAAGAAACCTTTGTAGGAATATAGGGCACCTCTAGTAGGTGAGTCCCCAAGTGGTCATTTTATCATATTGCAAACCCCTCTGCTGGTTTGGAGTCTAATCATTGTTTGTTTTATCTCCCTCATTTGATATATATTGTATCCAGTAAACAGGAGAGAAATTCATAATGGTGACAGCGCCTGAGGAACGCTTATTTTTGTCTATCTATGTATCAGGAGGAGTGGTGCTCCTAAAGCTTGTACTGGGCTGCAGTTACAACGCACAGGCGGTTTGGATTACTGTTTTATTTGTATATTGTTTTTGATTTATGTTGGACTGAACCTTGCAAATATATTCCCTATGTTGTATAGGAGGGTAAATTGTACTATCTAAGAATAGAATCATATATAAACTGAATCATCCATGAATTGCTTAGTGCACACTGTCATAATTCTGTAAAAATATGTACCACATCACTAGTCTCTAACTTGATCAAATAAATAATAAAGTGTAACAAATAATTTATGTTGTAGCAAATTTTTTCCTCCTCTATCTGTAGAATTTAACAAAAAGTAAGACAGTTCCCCATATATACAGCAGAGAATACAGGAATACTCTGAAATGAATTTCACATATAAAAAATAAGAGTTTTCTAGCCGTCATTGTCCTCTGCAGCCAAAGATGCAATCAGATGTTTTCCCAGCAACTGAGCATCTATTGAGAACACAATGCAGAGCTTATAGTTCCTCATTTATCAGGCAACGTCTTTGGTTTTCTTTTGATTTATTTTTTGTCTTACATATAGCTGAATGTTAACCTTTCTAGACATCTGAAGAACATTACACCCCTTGATGCGTTGTTGGAAAAACATCCCAAGCTTTGGAACCAGGAATAGACCCTTAACCTGCGCTTTGTAAACATCTGCAGTTATTATAGGTTCCTGCTACTGTCTGTATCCACTGCTCCTTAGACAAATATAACTGCAAACAAGCACAGTCTCTTGACTGTCTGAAAACTGCTCAGGGTTGTGGCTCTACCTTGTGTTCACTGGAAAGCAAAGCTTGAGCCCCTGTCAAAATAGTAATCAACGGGATATGGCAAATGTGATTACAACATCATATTAGTACGTAAGTGTGGGGCAGATATCCTATAGATTGCAAACTTGCAAGCATGGCCTTCCTACCTATATATCTGTCTGTTATTACTAGAGATGAACGGGTTCGGATCTCAGAGATCCGAACCCACCCGAATTTTGGGGATCCATCTGTCACAGCTTTCAGCCATTCCCCTCCGCCTGACACCGCCGGCACCCCCCGCTGCCGACACTGCCGTCACCACCTCTGGCAGCATCCCCCACTGCCGACACCACCGCTGCCGACACTCCTGCACTGCTGCCCCACGTACTGAGGACACCGTCAGCGACTCCCACTCTGCCGACACTTCTGACACTCCCACACTGAGGACACCACCAGCACCCCGGCACTGCCGACACTGTCAGCACACATGCACTGAGGACACCGCTGGCACCTCCGCTCTGCCGACACCGCTGGCACCCTGCATTGAGAACACCCCTGCACTGCCAACACAGTCAGCAAACCTGCACTGAGGACACCGCTGGCACCCGCGCTCTGCCGACACAGGCAGCAAACCTGCACTGAGGACACCGCTGGCACCCGCGCTCTGCCGACACAAGCAACAAACCTGCACTAAAGACACCACTGGCACCCCTGCACTGCCGACACAGGCACCAAACCTGCACTAAAGACACCGCTGGCACCCCCGCTCTGCCAACACTGCCAGCAAGCCTACACTAAAGACACCGCTGGCAACCCCGCACTGCCGACACAGCCAGCAAACCTGCACTAAAGACACCACTGGCACCCCCGCACTGCCGACACAGCCAGCAAACCTGCACTAAAGACACCGCTGGCACCCCCGCACTGCCGACACAGCCAGCAAACCTGCACTAAAGACACCGCTGGCACCCCCGCACTGCCGACACAGCCAGCAAACCTGCACTAAAGACACCGCTGGCACCCCCGCACTATCGACACAGCCAGCAAACCTGCACTAAAGACACCGCTTGCACACCCGCACTGCCGACATCACCGGTACCCTTCACTGAGGACACTGCCAGACCACCGCAGCATTGCCATTCCATGTACTGAGGACACCGTCAGCAACCCCGCTCTGCCAACACTGCTGTCACAGTAAGTGCACTATTGGTGTATCCAACCCACACTGTATAACACACTGTATCCGTGTTGGAAATTAGAAACTGAACTACCACATGTTAGTGCCGCCCACTGTGTCACAGCTTAGCCAGCCAGCTAACTAACTAGCCTTAACTAGAGGAAGCAAATAATATTGTGAGGTAGTCAAAATTGATTGGAAATTACTAGAAATAAATGTTATTGAGGTTAATTATACTGTAGGAACAAAAACAGGCCCATTTTATGTGATTTTTGCTGTTTTTATGATTTTTTAAGAAAAAATCCAGATCCAAAACCAAAATACGAAAACAAAACACGGAGGTGAGGTTTTGGTAAAACCAATCCAGATCCAAAACCAAAATACGAAAACAAAACAGGGAGGTGAGGTTTTGGCAAAACCAATCCAGATCCAAAACCAGGGGGGATCCAGATCCAAAACCAAAACCAAAACACGAGGGTCGGCGCACATCTCTAGTTATTACCCAGTTTTGTTCTATTAATGTTTACAATTGTAAAGCGCAACGGAATATGTTGCGCTATATAAGAAACTGTTAATAAATAAAATAAATAAATATATCACAAGGCTTAGTCCTATTATTATCAAAATCTTGTGCTATATACAGTGTATCGCTCAGATGACTTTACAATATTCTCTCAGAATGCCGACAATAAAAGACTTTTTACGGTATCACAAATCCTACTTATCAACATACGTATTGCTAAATATACCCCTGAGCTCCTGTTCATTGCTACTTTTGTAAAGTCTTTAAACTATACTCACATCCCAGCAAATGCACTGCACAGTTATAAGCCATAGTTGTTTGCTTGCCACCCAGTAACACATGTCCTATTGTCTTCATCGGGGTTCCTTAGGCCATTATAGTGTAGGTATTAAAAAAGATTTCTAGTGACATTCACCACTAGTAGCAGTAACTGTGAATTAGCACGTGTAATGTTTCCGTCATTTCCCCTCCCTACGTTCAGCACATACAGTATTCCCTACATTACTCTAGGTACATCTTTGAAATTGGTGCCCACAGTTCTTATGATTCAGTGTCCTTGTAATAAATGTGTGTCATTACTAAGCTTCCTCAACCTTGCTGATAATCTTTGTTGGCTGGGACCCATCCTGCTTCATAAATTACAATATCCTTTACTTTACCTAATAAGGTTATTTTTATGTCAGGCTTAAGTGTAGTATATTTCAACAAATGTCGTTTTTGATCATTTAGATTTTAACATAATCTATATAATAGTTATTTTTGTCACTTTTAATGCTGTGAAAAGTTGATTTAAAATATCATCGGAAGCACAGAGGGCTCAATTAATGTAATGTGCTGAAGACTTTCCATTAAGATCAATTTTAATAAACTTTAAATGAAATTTAAACACTTAGTGACAGCCAGATTTAATAATGGGGTATAATACACCACAGTATATGGGATGGCTATTGAGACTGAAATCATTAGGATAAAACATAAAGCTGTGCATGGACAGGAAACAGTTACATTGAATTGGTAGATAATAATAAATTATCAGTTTTACTTTGAAGTAATTACATAAAGCAGCGGTAGAGCTGGTTAGTGGGTGGCATAGGTGCAAAAATATACTTTGAACCCTTGCCCATTATCCATCCTTCCCCGTTTTATCACTGACACAAAAGCACAGAGATAGATCATAATAGTAATTTTTTTCCTGTGTATTTCAGTCCTGAAGAACGTCCTCCACTACAGCTTTCCTTTCTTACCCACCATACCCATCAGATCTGTTATTAAAGCCAACATGCCTCATGCCTCCGTTTTTACCTCCCCCATTTTAACATTTTTATAAAATAGGTACTAACCACATATTGTTTTTTTCTCACAGGGGAGTGGGTGGTCTTTGGGCGTGGGAGGCCAAATGCATATTTTTGCACCTAGGCCTAGTTCCGCCACTGTGCCATTTCTCGGCTCTACATTTGTTAGCCCCACACATCATTCCTCCATTTTAGCCATCCCTTCTTCAGCTATCCTAAAAAAAAAAATACAACACTTACAGCACATCAAGGCATCAGCAAATCCACTGTCATCTCAATCTGCAATGTAGCTGTGCAGGACTGCTTCTATCAGACAACACTGAAAGGTTCCTGTGGAGTCTCACCAAACTATGAATGTAATGAAACATGTGATTTTAAAGAGATGTTTGCTCTCCATGTCTAATACTGACAATTGCTGTCAGAGAAGGGAGACAGGGGCTGGTACCCAGGCAGGATTCTCTCTATTTAATTTTTTTGTTAAGTGCACTGCACTCCTCACAGGCTTTCTAAAGAAGGCCTGAAGCTAAATCTCAATCAGTGCCTATGGTAATCTAGCCCTGGTAACTAATTCTGCCTGTTACAGAAGTAGTTCAGCTGTTGTATAAGCCTTGATTTACAAATACAATATCAAATACAATATACTGAAGAAAAACTATTAATTCTCTCACTCAGAAAGACAAATGTATCCCTATGTCTGAAAGAGCACTGGTACTAACATGTTGCAGTATATGTCATTTGAAATAATAATGTGAATGTAATGCAGACTCAGGAGCTAATTAAGAGAAGTAAACCCAATGTTTATGTACATCTCTGATGTTGGTAGATCTGCGCATGTGCAGAACCAGGGCTGCTATGTCACTCGCAGTGCCTCAAATGCAGCAGCATGATTGACATGCTGCTGGCATTTGTGGGTGGTGCCAGGCAACGTTACAGAAAATGGGTGGTGTCAGCCCATTTTTCTGGGCATGCTGAAGCCATTGGCTGTGTCCTTAGAAGTATCTTCACTGGCTTTAGCAGCGTGAATTTCCCAGCCATACTGAGGAACCTGAGAATTGGATGTCCAATGTTCATGCAATTGGTCCAATGGCTGCATCCTTGGACGCAGCAGTAGATCAGAGAAGCCGGCAGGAGGCATCTATTTATGCATTAGCATATTTTTGCACAGCCGCTGAGTAAAGGGGCACTGAGAGGGCGGGTACTAATTACAAAGACGCCCCCTCTTACCTGTCAACAGCCCAGCACACACTGCTGGGTGCTGGGCTGCAGTGGGAGACTAGGGAGACTGCTCATTGCTGCCTCTGAGAAGCAGCAGCAGTCTTCTCTGCCTGTGGGGAGGGGGTGATCACACTGATCACACCCTTCCTGGATTTGCACCAGGCTGAGGGGCTCACAGCGCCCCCCTCCCCAGCACACAAATATAGTTTTTTATTAAGAAAACTCTAAGGGGGTGTGGCCATCCTTCCCGCGATTAGTCTACACCCCCTATATAGTAATTGGGCCCTGGTTGGCTCTCTATGGCCCTGGCTGCATACAAAGATGCAGCAGCTGTGTGATCTGCATCCATCTCTGAATCAGGCTGTCACTTACAAATTCATTCAAGTTTGCTGCTGACAATGACCAAGTAAATACAGACCCTGAGGAGTAAATTTACTAAAACTCGTGTTTGACTTCTAAACCAAATCGCTTGTCATCACCAGCAGTTTAGAAGTTCCAAATCCTGGATTTAATAAGCATAATTTTTTAAGTGTCTGATGTCATTCTAAGGCATTACCCACCTTTTTTTGCTGTCTAAAACCCTGCCAGATTTCCCCCTTTACGATAGACTCTGCTGTTAAATAGAAGTATGAATACACTGTCAATGTGCGGCAGATTCAAAGCACTGCACAGAGCAGTTTGATTGGTGTATGCTTTGGCGCGTAAAGCAGTAAATAAATGGTAAATGCAAAAAACAAAACATGTGTGGGGTTCGCCCCCAAAACCATAGTCAGCCCCGGACCTCTCATCCTGGTCTGGTACTGGAGAATCGGGGGGGTAACTAGTGCTGGGTCCTCCTGATTTTCCAATAACCATCACCGAGTTGAACCACTCGGGGGGCTTAGGCTATAGTAGGGAGACACACAGGAAGGTCCCCCTGCCATACCGCAAACCAGCCCCAAACTCATCAGCCCAGGCCTGGTATTACCCAGAAAGTCAGGCCGCTAACAAATTGGGGTCCCCCCTCCCGACGAAACCCAAGGCCGGGGCTGAAAGAGTGGAAACAGAGCTCTCAGCCATTCAGGGCTTCATCTAGTGGTGGAACTTGTGAGTGGTGGGCCCAGGTGCAAAAATTTGCTTTGGGCCCCCCTCCTCCACCCTACACCAATTTCAAAGTGACAGAGAGAGGTAGAGGGTGACAGGGAGAGGCAAGAGGTAGACAAAGAGAGGCAAGAAGGTGACAATGAGAGGGTGCCAGGGAGAAGCAGTGGGTAACAGGGAGAGAAAACAGGCAGTGGGTGACAGGGAGAGGGAAGAGGCAGTGGGTGACAGGGAGAGGGTGATAAGAAGAGGTGACAGACCGTGGGTTACAGGGGGAAGCAGTGGGTGACAGGGAGATGTAACAGGCAATGGGTGACAGGGAGAGGATAGAGGCAGTGGGTGACAGGGGAGAGGGTGAGAGGAAAGGGAGAAGCAGTGGGTGACAGAGAGGGGGAGAGGGTGACAGGGATAGTTGACAGGCAATGGGTGAAAGGGAGAGGGAATAGGCAGTGGATGACAGTGAGAGAGTGATAGGTAGAGGTGACAGGCAGTAGTGATAGGGAAAAGCAGTGGATGAGAGGGAGAGAGTGACAGGCAGTGGGTGACAGGGAGAGGGTGATAGGGAGAGGTAACAGATAGTGGGTGACAGGGAAAGGGAGAGGGTGACAGGCAGTGGGTGACAGGGAGAGGGGAGAGGCAGTGGGTTACAGGCAGTGGGTGACAAGGAGATGCAGTTGGTGCCTGACACAGTATACAACACTGTAGTACCCCCCACATTATGTCACACCGTAGTGCCCCACACATTATGCTACACTGTAGTGCCCACACATTATGCCACCTGTAGTGCCCACACATTATGCCACTTGTAGTGCCCCCCACATTATGATACACTGCAGTCCCCACACAGTGTACTCACCAGCAGCATCCACTGGCAGCCGGCAGAGCAGCAGTCACAGCCCCACAATGAGTCACACCCATGAGACTGCGCTGCTGCTGGGTCAGAGGAGCATGTATGGGCTCCTCCAATCAGAGCTCAACACATGCTCCTCTGACCCCACTACAGAGACTACTGGGATTCATTACCTAGTAGTGCACTGCAGTGCTGAGCCTGACTGCACTGTCCTCCGGTCCCCTGCGTCTAGCTGCCGGCCGGGTCAGTCACAGCCTTGATGACTGCCCGCCAAGCAGCTGCACTGCAGGCTGCCATACAAGCAGAGTGGACCCCTATATTGCGGCGGGCCCCGATGCAGTGTACAGGCTGCACCACCGGTAGTTCCGCCACTGGCTTCCCCTATTCATTCTTATGAGAATGACCAGCAATAACCTGCCAATACGCACTAGTACTGTACCAAGTGTACAATACTCTCTGTTTGGGCTCTGGATTTATATTTTTTCATTTTTTGAAGAACAGTGGACTACTATATGGACCGAAGAGGAGCCGATCCAATGGGTTTTTAGAGTATGATTTTTTTTTAATAATAATAATAATAATAATAATAATAAAGGACTTCCCCTTCAGTGTCCCCTTCAGTGTCTGTGTACTGTCATTATTTTAATATTTTGTTTACAAATGACTACAGGTGCCAGTGGTCCTTTAATATCCAGGCTTGCTGGCAATTGTTGTTCCCCAAGTGACTGCATACCGGGACAGGCTAGCTGGAACCTGTAGTCACACTGCAAAGAATAATTTTATTTTCTATGTTTTACACCATTAACGCCACACCCACCACCACCAGTGCGAGGTATAGCTCAAAGCTTTTTTGCCTTTAAGCAGTGAAAAGTTTCTCACTTACGAAAAGCTGCTTTGTAGAAACAGCAGTTTTCGGAAGTGAAAGATTAGGGCAGGAGGCATGATGAATGCCTCCTAAACTGTGTTTGAACTCACAGCGAGTTCAAACCATAATTATCACATGTGATAATTAAGTTTTGATAAATAGGCATCTATGGGCCTGATTCAGAGGCACTCGCAAAAAACGAGCGCTCACTCTGAATCAGGGCGGGCGCTGTTTTTTTTAGTTGCGGCCTCCTGGCCGCTCGCATAGCTGTCGATCAACATCGACAGCCGCCCCTTTTGTAGTGAGCTCCAGGGCTTGCGTGTGCGCACTGGGCCACCATCGCTTGCGAGTGCTAAGAATCAGGCCCTCTGTGTTATAGCTTATATGAAAAAAAAAATATCAGGTTTTTTTAAATTTTGGTTTTATATATCCTACCTGGTGTCGGACACATAGAGGTATATTTACTAAAATGTGGGTTTTTACAAGTGGAGATGTTGCCCATAGCAACCAATCAGATTCTAATTAACATTCATCTAGCACCATATAGAAGATAATAGCTAGTATCTGATTGGTTGCTATGGTCAACATCTCCACTTCTAAAAACCTGCACTTTAGTAAATATACCCCATAGTATCACAGTCCTGTAATTAAAAACACTGGGGTGCTCAGCTGGGTTTGAACCTAAGACATTGTGAGCCTGTGTTCATGCTGATCTTTAGCCACATAAGCTTCAGCTTGTTCAGACTCCTACTGTATTTTGGAAATACTTATATCATCTGAGCTGTCTATGCTCTTCTACCAGTCATCTGTAGCTTGATCTCTTCAACCAGCCATCTGTAGCTTGATCTAACAATGAGAATATCACCAAATTTGGTAGGGAGACTAACTAGGACATGAAAATGTTTTATTGCTGTGCTATCATTACTGGAACAAGATAAAAGTAATCTTTCATTACAGTTTAGTTGTCACAATCCAGTACAAGGAATTCCTCTGTGGAGGACAGGGACCCGGGGGGTTAGGATGGCTAGGAAACAGGCAGAGGAGTGACAGTAATAGTGTCCTCAATAAAGGTCAAACCCAGGTGTTGGCTAGACCTAACCAGAGGCATGGAATCTAACCCACTCGGTGGTCTTCACCAGTGACCCCTCCTATTGGGATTTGGGTTTCGCCACTCTGTGAGCAGGTCGTGGACCTCTTCTTAGGTACCTAGGAGTGACAAAGAGACTAGGGAATGACACTAATAAGATGAGTGGAAGACTGCATATGCAACAAAGAATTAAAAAATGGACAGGAGTACGTAGGATAATGGATGCAATGTATTCTGTGGAATGATGCGCTGGTATGCTCCATGAAATGTGGCAGGTGATTCAGAGGCAGGATTACACCAGGAAATGACACAGGAGATTCAGGCATAGACTAGTATAAAATTCGTATAGGAAGATCAGATACCAGATGCGCTGGGTAACTCAGGAGACCTGGACGCAGGATAGTGTCATGTAAGCACAATAATCCAGACACAGAGAGATATTGGGTGTACAGTAGACCCAGACTCAGGGTAGTGTATAGACACTCTGTAGATCCAGTCATGGAATTGAGATAAATGTGCAGTGGACTCAGACGCAGGGTAGTGCATAGACACTATGTAGATCCATTTGCGAGATGGAAATAAATGTGCAGTGGACTCAGACGCAGGTTAGTGAACTTGATACAAGGTAGATCCAGTCATGGGGTAACGGAAGTTTCTTCATGAATCCAGACGCAGGGAAAGCTACTGAAACTAGTGCTTGAAAATGGAACAGGAGGAGACACTTGATACTGGTAAATGAGACAGAGCTGGGTAAACAGAAGAGGAATAACTGAAGCAAAACTTGAGGTAAAATGAAAGGTAGTCACTAGAAATCCAGACGCCAATATGCTAAGAATGGCACGAGCTTGCTCCAATAGTACTAAAGAGCTAGATGCAGACTAGCTGTGGGATACACTATGGAAAAAATACTGGCATCACAGTCACTGGGAAAGCAAAGTTGAACAGCAGCTTCCTGTTCCTGGAGTCAGGCTAAATACCCCTAGGTAGTAGGTCATTGGATCAGAAGATCAGCTGAGTGACCGCAGGACCACCATTGGAAGAGACTAGTCAGGTGATATGGACCAACATGGCTGTGCCCATGCCCACCACCACGGGAACCAGGACGCATGCATGGAAGCCCTAGCAGACCCCAGGGAGAATACTCAGCCCACCACTCACCTCCATTCACGGCAACTGAACACCTAAGCTCAAGGACGCCGACGCAGTGGTGACTAACGGTCTATCCCAGGCCACATCCTGACATTAGTCTTGTTATTCATTTGCCTGTCCATTTTCATGCTGTTTTCACATTTTATAGCACCATAATCCCCATATCGGTGACTTTTTGCACTAAATGATTTTTCATGTAATCCTGCTTCCAATGTCTTAATTAGTCTTCTTACTATATTGGTGACATTCTGATTGTTAGATTAAGCTACAAACCACTTCCCATAAGTGCCTCTGCCGCCCTCACCTCCACATAAGTGCCTCTGCCTCCCACTCCACACCCCACGTGTGTCTCTACCCTGTCTTCATTTTTCATGTGTTCCTCTGATCTGGATGATTCTTTGACTACATTTAATTGCCTGTTTTCTCTAGACCTAAATTAATTTTTCAGATTACCCTTTTGCTTATCACCTGTCCTGAACTCAGCCTATTACCCATTATTATCTTTCCCACATGTACCTGGATCATGGTACATGTCCTTTTCTGTTACCTTATATTCAGTGACTCCAGCACACCGTTCAGTGTCCTACCCAAACTTATCTAGCCATGTTCAGTGCTTACCATTGTGACTTGTGGGAAGTCATCAGCAGAGCCAAACCTCTTGGTGAATACCTCATCCCCATTAGACTCCAAGTCCTCGGGCTAAGTAGTGTCAGAAGCTCATCTATCCAGTCACCAGAAGCAACTGGTTTGAGAATCTATCCATCCACAGTATGCATCTGTCTGCAAATAACCTTAAGAAAAAAAAAGAAGAAAGAAACCAGTGTGTTAAAGATTAAAAATTCCTAAAGTATGACACTTGAAAAAAGACCCATCCCTGAATCAGGCTCTTAATTTGTTACCGTCCAGCTCTCATCCTAACCTGCTGCTCCATGCTCCATCATCACTGTATACCCACTCTGTGTCACCGCTGTTTTTCTGCTAACCCCCTTTATACTGGTAACCCTCAAGAGCAGGGCCCTCTTCTCATATGCTTTTCCTTTCCTTACTCATACTATCATCTACTCCTAACTCCCCACAAGGGCACCTAACACTTGGTTGCTGACGTCCTGCTGCTTATTTCAGTGTTATGATCGCTAATGCAGCAATGTATATGTCCTTGTCCTGCATTGTATTATACTGTAAGTCACTGTTTTCTTGTTCGCTCATTTGTTTATATACTTTGTAAGGCGCTACGGACCCCTAGTGATGCCATATATATAAAGGATAATAATAATAATAATAATAATAATAATAATAATGATAATAATAATATTGGGGCTGATTGTGAGTTGTTTTTTGCATGTGGCATAAATGCTGAGTGAATTTGCATGTAGACCACAAATTCCCAGCGCAGAATCAGCCCCTCTGTGGGCCCTGATATATTAGTAATGTCTGACTAAATGCATACTCTACATGACCCTTAGAATATTTTGTCCTGCATTATAAAATACTTTAGTTTACTGCATTCAGCATGGAGAGCCCAATGACTGGTCATCTCACATTATAATAGGAATGTTTATTCTCCCTTTGCAATAGACACTGGGCCTGATTCTGTAAGGATCGTAATTGGAAAGCTGCACGCAGGCAGCTTTGCAATTGTGATCCCTGCAGATATGGTAATGCATACAATAGACAAAAGGTAGTAGCACTTTGATGATGAAAATTCACAAACAATTATTTAAAATTGCATAAACCATATAGGTCACTTTAATAAAATATAATATATTGCACTAGAATCAAATAAAAACAAATATAGCAAGCCAATGAATATACCTAGTTTGGGACCACAACAGCGCATCCCCTGTTCCTATGATACTGCCGGATGCTTGGGTAAATTTAAGAGCAATGCTGTCACTTAGATGTTTAAAGTAGTAATGTCCAGTACATAAACACCGGATGTTGGTATAGACACTCAATCCAATATAATATTCAATTGTCCCGTGTATAGTTACCAGATCCTCATACCGATAGTGGGAATGCTCCTATTGACATACAGGTGAGTATGCTGCACTTGGAGTCCTCCAAATTGTATGGTGTGGACCTCTGTCGTAAATCCAGGGTGTGGACAGCAAAAAAAGGTCCCAGGATATTCCCAAGAAGAAATCAAATCCGGAAAGTTGGTTCAGGGTAGCTGAAAAACAGGTTGCTGTGTGTGTAGACACTTGGCAAATGAGGAGGTCTGCTGGTGGTCTCCTTGGTGGTCAAGGTATGAGGATCTGGTAACTATATTTTATTAAAGTGACCTATATGGTTTATGCAATTTTAAATAATTATTTGTGAATTTTCATCATCAAAGCGCTACTACCTTTTGCCTATTGTATGTTTCACTATGCATGGGCCTGACTAGCCCTTATATAGTAGCAGCTGGGATTAAACCACTCACTTCAGCACCTGTACCCATTTATTGGTACCCCATTCTTTCATCTACAGATATGGTAATGAAGCAGGAGGCATCACGCCTCCTGTGCATTACTTAATCGAGCTGTGTTGTCCAACACAGCATCGGTTAATCTGCGTACCATCGGCCACCTGCGGTGACCAATGGGGTCCCGCAGCCGTCCGCCACAGTTTACAGGAAGAGGCCAGGAAATCTCTGTCACCCGATGGAGATCCGGGCTTCTTCCCTCCCCCACAACGGCGGTGACACGATCACTGCCCCCTCCCAACCCACAACAGCAGCAGACTGTCAATCACTGACAGTCTGCTGATAGTTTGCGTGCGGCCTCGCAGACCCATTCTGACATGTGCAGAACAGGTCTGGCGCCTGCGCAGATTGCCGAACATCAGGAATCTGCATTCAATGTGCACTGCTGAATGAGGCTCACCATCCTGTAAGATAAATGTGAAAAGAGTGGAGTATGATAACACCAAAGAAAATACTTCTTATACTTATAACATGAAGGAATAGCAGGGTCTGGCAAGCATTGGCTGTAAGGACATGTTCAAGAGGCATATGTCTGGCAGGTGGAGGTATTCTAGCATAACAACAGGCTAAGATGATGCTGATAATGATGATGTTGACGATGACGATGATGATCAGTAGCGCTAGTCAATGGCTTCTGTTGACTGATGGCTTATTAACTACTCCAAATAAAATCATTAGCATGGAGCGAAACTATATGAAGTCATGGTCGTTCATTTGGATTACTGAAGGAAAGAAGATTACCATATCATTTTTAAAAGGGAAAACAAAAGGCATTATGTATTTTTGCATTTTTGTATTTAAGTATATTTTATAAAGAAAACTCAACTTTTTCATTTATTAATAACTGTTTAGATACTACATTATCTTGTGTAGATAACATATTACATTATTATATTGTGTACAAATAGGATAATGTGACTTGTGCATTTATTACTAGCACATAATGCATAGGTAGTTAATGTACGTTCCTTCCTATGCAAGTTATAAGAGTAGATGCACCAGAAATATAATAGAATGTGTGGCTTAACATCGAGAACAAAATATTCTGGAAAAGGAGAATACAATCCATATACTGTACATTACATTAAATGGCCGGAGAGTGCATATAAAAGTATCCAATTCTTTTAGCGCATGTGAGATGCTAATCAAACTAGATGGGAATGTTACATTATAATGTAGTAATCATAATTTATTTTTGTTAAACAAACTATCAGCACAACATAATATTACTTTTAAATTACACTTGCAGCACTCTTTATCTTCATTTGCATCAATGGCTGTGACTTAGAGGCATTTATTTAATCAGACACGGCCTGCTGCCATCATCATCATCAGTTTGCTACTTGTGCCATGTTTTGAGTACCAGCATGTCATGTCCCTTGCCCAGAAAATGCCCTTACTATACTTTGGCCATGTCCACAGGTGTGTGCAGAAGCATGCACAGGGAGGTGCCGCAATGGGACCTCCCTCTCCACCGGGTTATGGACTACCCCCTCCCTCCGGCACATACACTACTCACCTTGCTGCCCAGGTGAGTAGTCTATGTCTCAGAGGGAGGGGGTACAGTGTAGTCCAAGACCCAGAGGAGGGGGATGTCCCATTGCGGCACCCCCCTGTGCAGGCTTCTGCGCACACCTGTGGAGGGGGATATACCATTGTGAAACACCCGGTGCCAGGTTCTGTACACGTCTACTGCCACGTCTAAACACTCCTTCTAACCCCTTTGTCATAGGAGCTGCAAGTGCAAGTTGCTGAAAAAATAAATGTGCATTGTGAAAAGATGTACAATGTGCACTAACCATAGCTGCAACTTGCATTTGCATCCAACCAGTGGCGTAACAACAGCCCTCACAGACCCTGCAGTGGCTTGGGGGCGCCAGCAGGTGGTGGGCGTAGGGACAGCAGCATAAGGTAGACACTTATCCAGGCTTAGCTGGGCCAGCTCCGTCCTCCCTTAAACGGCTTGCTGCCGGCTGGCTGATTAACTTTGCTGTGGGGGACGTCTGCCGTGTCATCGGAGCTCAGCTCCGATCAGCAGCATTCCCCATTTGGTCTCTAGGGGCAGCTTCTGCGCATGTGCAGAAGTGCTCTCTATGAAGCTAATGGAAAATGGCCGAGGGGGAGCTGCTGCGCATGCCTGGCTACAGCAGTTCCTCCCATGGGCCATTGCGGAGCCTCGCTCCCGCGGCTCCGAGTCCAGCTGTATCCCGTCCCCATGTCGCTCCTGTCAGCACTGAGTCAGCAACAGTAGAGGAGGAGGAGGTAACTGAGGCTGGCATTGACAGTGACAAAAACTGACTGCGTCACACAGTCACAGTGTGACAGTAAGTAAAAGTCAGATGTACATTGCGAGATGAAAATAATATATTTATATATACAGTCAGGTGCATAAATATTGGGACATTGACAGAATTTTCATATTTTGGCCTCTATTCACGACCACAATGGCTTTGAAATGAAACAAACAAGATGTGCTTTAACTGCAGAAATTTCAGAATTAATTTGAGGGTAATTACATCCAAATCAGGTGAACGGTGTAGGAATTACAACGGTTTCTATATGTGCCTCCCACATTTTAAGGGGCCAAAAGTAATGGGACTATCAACTCAAAAGCTATTTCATGGACAGGTGTGGGCTATTCCCTCGTTATTTCATTATCAATTAAGCAGGTAAAAGGTCTGGAGTTGATTCTAGGTGTGACATTTGCATTTGGAATCAGGTGCTGTCGACTCTCAATATGAGATCCAAAGAGCTGTCACTATCAGTGAAGCAAGCCATCATTAGGCTGAAAAATCAAAACAAACCCATCAGAGAGATAGCAAAAACATTAGGTGTGGCCAAATCAACTGTTTGGAACATTCTTAAAAAGAAAAAAGGCACCGGAGAGCTCAGCAACACCAAAAGACCCGGAAGACCACAGAAAACAACTCTGGTGGATGACAAAAGAATTTTTTCCCTGGTGAAGAAAAACCCTTCACAACAGTTGGCCAAATCAAGAACACTCTCCAGGAGGTAGGTGTATATGTGTCAAAGTCAACAATCAAGAGAAGACTTCACAAGAGTGAATATAGAGGGTTCACCACAAGATGTAAACCATTGGTGAGCCACAAAAACAGGAAGACCAGATTAAAGTTTGCCAAACAACATCTAAAAAAGCCATTACAGTTCTGGTACAACATCCTATGGACAGATGAGACAAAGATCAACTTGTACCAGAGTGATGAGAAGAGAAGAGTATGGAGAAGGAAAGGAACTGCTCATGATCCAAAACATACCACCTCATCAGTGAAGTATGGTGGTGGTAGTGTCATGGCGTGGTCATGTATGGCTGCCAATGGAACTGGCTGGTTCCCTTGTATTTATTGATGATGTGACTGCTGACAAAAGCAGCAGAATGAATTCTGAAGTGTTTTGGGCAATATTATATGCTCATATTCAGTCAAATGCTTCAGAACTCATTGGACAGCGCTTCACAGTGCAGATGGACAATGACCCGAAGCATACTGCAAAAGCAACCAAAGAGTTTTTTAAGGCTAAAAAGTGGAATGTTATGCAATGGCCAAGTCAATCCCCTGACCTGAATCCGATTGAGCATGCATTTCACTTGATGAAGACAAAACTGAAGGGAAAATGCCCCGAGAACAAGTAGGAACTGAAGACATTTGCAGTAGAGGCCTGGCAGAGCATCACCAGGGATGAAACCCAGCGTCTGGTGATGTCTATGCATTCCAGACTTCAGGCTGTAATTGCCTGCAAAGGATTTGCAACAAAGTATTAAAAAGTGAAAGTTTGATTTAGGATTGTTTAGTTTGTCCCATTACTTTTGGCCCCTTAAAAAGTGGGAGGCATATATAGAAACCGTTGTAATTCCTACACCGTTCACCTGATTTGGATGTAATTACCCTCAAATTAAATCTGAAAGTCTGCAGTTAAAGCACATCTTGTTTGTTTCATTTCAAAGCCATTGTGGTTGATTAGAGGCCAAAATATGAAAATTCTGTCAATGTCCCAATATTTATGCACCTGACTGTATATATATATATATATATATATATATATATCAAATCACAAATACATATATATATAATCATCTCACAATGTACATCTAACTTTTACTGCCTGTCACACTGTATGCAGTATACAGTGTATATAATATATATATATATATATATATATTATATATATATATATATATATATATAGTATATACATATATATATATACTGTAGACAGTGTGACAGCCAGTAAAAGTTAGAGGTACATTGTAAGATGATTATATGTGTGTGTATATATATATATATATATATATATATGTGTGTTTGACATCTCACTCTCCTCTCCACCTCACCTACACTCACCCCCCTCCACCCCCACTCCCACCCCAATCACAGCAGGGGGCACCAGATTTTGTTTTGGCAGGGGGGAGCAAAATTTCTAGTTACGCCACTGCGTCCAACTCTGAATGATGTCCTCAGGATGCTTCATAAATGAGGTCCTGTGTTTGACCACTAAATGACAACAAATCTAATCCAAATAAATAAAGTTATTATTATCTTCAAGGGAAAGATCAAAATATATATTTTTTGTACATTTTGCTTGTAAGTGTATCTTATAGTTGCCAACAATTCAAAATAAATAAGATTACTGCTTATCCTTCATGTCTAATACTGTATCAATATCTTGGAACACTGCAATCTCAAGCATTAATGATTTAATTATAACTAGATTATTTTCATTATAAATACTATTTTTCAGTAATTGTAAAGCCCAGAGAATAAGAAAATGTTCTTAAAATCATGATCAACAGCCAAAATGTTTTTTTGTGAAATTAGTCAATATTAAAAAAAAGGGACAATAATAGAGACAGAAATAACCAAAGACTAATCTTTAGACCTTGGGGGTATATTTACTAAAGTGAGAGTTTTTAGAAAGTGAATATGTTGCCCATAGCAACCAATCAGATTCTACTTAACATTTATCTAGCACCTTCTAGAAGATAATCACTAGAATCTGATTGGTTGCTATGGGCAACATCTCCACTTCTAAAAACTCTCACTTTAGTAAATTTACCCCTTGGACTGTTCCTGGAAATTCGGGACAGTTGTATTGTCAGATACAGTGGCAGCTTGCACTGAGGCAAGTATGTTAATAAGAGATTAATGCAGTCTATGCTTGCTCTGTATTTGGAAGAAGAGCCTAAGGGCCTCATTTAGAATAGCACTTAAGTGCATTTGCATGTTTTAACATTGTATTTGCATATAATTTGTTGCACCGCGCATGTACATAATTGATGCCAGTAGAGTTAGTTTAGTTCTTGCACATTCGGATATAACATCTGGAGAGGTAGATTGTGGGCATTAACATGCAAGGACAATACAGTTAAGGGATGCACACAAATACACTACACATATCAGAGCAATGCTATAAATTTAGTAAACCCATTTGATGACTAAAATGGTGGATTATGCCAGCAACAGTGTTTATTTTTTCCTCAATCTATCTGGCAATAACACAGCAGGCAATAAGATTGTTTTCTCTGTCTATTGCTGTCCCCAGGAAGCGCCACGGATCTCTACAGGGTGCCCAAAATATTCTATAATATTTATCAAGCAGAGGAAAGTTTCTCTTAGACATAACATAAGGAAAGTACTGTAAGGTATATTTTATTTAAATAAAAAACTTTTTACAGTGCTAGTCTCTTTAAAATGAATATGACTATTATCCAGACTTCTAGAAAAATAAATATAATAGTAATTGGGCGAGAGTTAGAAGACATGTTTTCTACCTTTCTTTCTATATCTATGTCTTGATATTCAAAAGTCCTTAAAAATGTACTTATTTCTATGAGAAGTGGAACTAAAAGTTAAAATCTGTGCATGACAATGAAGACTGACCCAGTGTAGTAATGAGCTAGTCCTACCACTCCAGGGCAATATCACCAGGGCAGCTGATTATTGTTCAGCTGCCTCATTTGATAAATCTCCTCATAGTTATGGGGAGATTTATCAAATCTTGGAGAGAACTAAGGTTAAGAAGTACCCTATAGCAACCAATCAGCTTCTGTCTTTTAACAGGCTGTGCTAGCACAATTACAGTTAGAAACTGATTGGTTGCTATGAGCAACTCCTCCACTTTGGAGTCTATTTACTAAGCAGTGTTAGGAGACAGAGTGAAAAGTGATAAGAAAGTGATAAGGTGCCAGCCAATCAGCTCCCAACTGTCATCTCACAGGCTGTTTTTGAAAAATGACAGTTGGGAGCTGATTGGCTGGTACCTTATCACTTTTCACTCTGTCTCCTAACACTGCTTAGTAAATAGACCCCTATAGCTCTCTCTAGCTTTGATAAATATATATGTTAGTTTTTAAACTTAAGGCAAAAGAAGACAAAGTAGGCGCCATTAGTTTCCTAATAGTTGTGCCGACCCTGAATTGATATGCCTAATCAAAATTAAGGTAGATAACTGAGATGGCAAAGATTACATCCACAACATGTCCTATAGGAATTAAGTTCAGTAATAAATCTCAATTTCTTATATTTAGTTTGTCCTTCATATTAAGGTCAGTACCTTTTGACTGGCATAAAGCAGCTGTAATACCATTATTGAACAAAAGGATCAAATTCTGAGCCAGCTTTTATAGACCAGGAAGCCTGACATCAGTTGTTGGTATAATATTTAAAAATTATGACATTTAAAAATATGCATAATCAAAAGATATGCATGGGTAGGTAGCTACTAAACCCCAAATTTGAATATAGAGATATGAACAATGAGGTTAATACATTCTTTATTGTAAACCTGACATTCAGCTATAGTTCCTATAAAAGTAATATATTAACTATCCGCAATATTACAGACAGCTGTAACTCCTCTCAAATATTTAAGGTATGTCCTGTCAGTGCTTCCAAATTTCAGATTTTCTTGTCTCAATATGATTTTTCCTGGTCAAAATCTCCATTGTCTTTTAAATTTTTGTGTCAGAATTTGATACATACATAAAGTGATGCATTTAACATGAAAGCTAATAAAACTAAGTTCCCTGTATTATTTCCTTTGTTACTTTAGTGTGATCAAGATAGAAGGGGAGATATATCAAAACTTTCTGAGTGATAAAGTCAAAAAGTTGACCAAAGCAACCAATCAGCTTCTAACTGCCATTTATCTAGCACAGTCTTTCAAATGACAGAAGCTGATTGGTGGTTTTAGGCAACTACTCCACTATATCTCTCTCCAAGGCTGCTAATTCCGGACAAGCAGCGTCCGGAAAACTCACTTTGGGCAGTGCTGGCAAAACGATGAATGCCTGCCTTCTGCCTCCATTGCAACTCTGATGTGGTGGTTGGTCTCTCCTCGAGGAGCACCCACCCATGGGCTCCAGCCGCTGCTCTGCAGTAAGAACTCAGGGCCTGATTCACTAAGGATCGCAACTGCGATCGCAATAGCGAATACGCACACGCAGTCTCACTGCAAAGATATGATAATGTCTGCGATCTTTATGGCATACGCAGCCCAACATAAGGACTCCCATCTTACCTTACACACACCCGCAATACTTAGCAAGACTGCAAAACCATCGGTAACATCGAGTACAAAACGCAGCATCACGCACACTTGCACAAGGTCTGACCTTACTCAGGAATTGCTAACCTCATCGCACGCCTGCGTTTGGCCGACCATCACCACCTCCAAACGGTACTTCCTGTCAATCACCCTGTGATGGGTCTGCGTAGTCACTGAGATCGCAGTCCCGACCTCAGTGGAGTGTTCGCACACGTGCACTGCGATGCATATGCATAAGCAGAATGCACCAATCAGCCGATTGCGTGCATAATCGCAGTTGCGATCACTGCTGTATCAGGCTCTCAGTCAGGATGTCCCAGACATTACCTCCCCTCCTCAGGACCAGGCCCACCACCCTCCTCTACTCTGCTCTGTCTCCCTCTCTTCTACTGCTCCAAACCCCAGGACCAGGCCACCTCCTTCTCATCTACCCTGCGGCCTCCCTCAATCCTACTACTCTCCGATGTATGGGATATATACTGCAATATTGTAGGGCTAGGAAGATATCGTTATCGTTCAATCATTCATAAATCGTTTGCAAATGATGTGCGTGCCAGTCGTTTTCATGTCTGCTAGTGGATAGGCCCCTTAAGAAGTTAAAAAACAAATAAATGTGTTTATACAACCTATTGCTTGTACTACGCCTGTGCGCTGTCCCCAGTTTGTTTTTGTATATATAAAAGCGCTGTGTCTCCACGCAATGTATGTTGAGTGTGTTGCAGTTGGTGGCCAATTTTTTTGTTGTACTTGTTTTACTTTTATCAAAATCAAAATTTTTTTGTGTGTTCTAAAAAATGCAGGCCAGATACAGAAGTGTCTAAAAACACTAAGGGGTAAATTTACTAAGGTGAGAGTTTTTAGAAATGGAGATGTTGCCCATAGCAAACAATCAGATTCTACTTAACAGTTAACTATCACTTTCTAGAAGATAATAGCTAGAATCTGATTGGTTGTTACGAGCAACATCTCCACTTCTAAAAACTCTCACTTTAGTAAATTTACCCCTGATGGTCAGTTGGTCAAGGGCCAGCACCTTAATATTTCAATGTGTTTTACTTTTATCATTATCTCCCATACTCAGACTCTATGGTGCACCCCATAAATGTACTACAGGGGTGTGTTACCCAAATAGGAGGGGTATTATGACCAGCAGGTCAGCCGCCTAATTTTTGTTAGTATAGGCTGATTTATAGTTATCTGCTCTGCATTGCAACTATTAATTTTCTTGGCTTCTTTTTTAACTCTTGTGAGGAATCCTTGGCTATTAACAATGTATCAATTAATTAATGCACCATTTTCATCTATTTTGGGTGCTTGTTTTTTAATAGCATTTTCAACTTCTCTGCTTTTTTAAAAGCAGTAATAAAATAATAATTAATCAATCAATCAATTACTCAATTAATCAATCTCTCTTCCACTACATACTCCACCTTCATTTCCCTGTACTACCCTTGGGCCTCTGATCTAGTTCTTGATTAATGAAAACATTCTATAGCATTGTACAGCTTATATTAAACTGCCATCTGTCTGCCACTGCAGTGCCACTCTGTTTCCTAGATGTGCCATGTTTTATGTTGAATTGCCATGTGTTTGTGCTGCCCACCGCTGTTGCTTTTTGGCTTAGTCAGACAACTAGCTTGGTGCAACCTTTTGGCCTAAACTGGATGAAAATAATATTGTGAGCTGTGAGGTGGTTAAAATTGACTGGAAATGACTGGAAATTATTTTTGTATCATGTTATTGAGGTTAATAATACTGTAGGAACACAAACAAACCCAAATTATGTGATTATAGTTGCTTTTATCAATTGTTGAAAAAAATACAGATCCAAAACCAAAACATGTGAGGGCAGTTTTGGCAAAACCAAAACCAGATGATGAATTACAACCAAAACACGGGAATCGGCGCACATCTCTACATCATACCCATCTAATAGCAGATAGCATAACTATAAAGTCATTCAGATTTGATGCTATTGTAAACTCTAATTAGAGTTAATCCAACAAATAGGTGATATATGACTATATTCTAAACTGTGTGTTTAGAATTGAAATATAAGTATTATTATATAACTATTATCTATGTTTTAATATATTATTGTACCACAAATGTGTATTAATATGTGTACTTATACATAGTTGGTGGTGTGGGCCAGAATCATCCAGAAGGTTCTGGATGCCTGAAACCGGTTAGAGCTAGTGCTGCTGATGGTGCACACAGACACTAAGGAAAAGTGACATTTGGAGAGAGGGGTTAGTTAGAGCTGAGCTGACCTGAGTATGAGGAGTCTATTTAATAAACCTTGGATGGAGATAAAATGAACGGAGATACAGTACCAGCCAATCAGTACCTAAATGCTATGTTACAGGCTGTGTTTGAAAAATGACAATTAGGAGCTGGTTGGCTGGTACTTCTCTCAGTTCACTTTATCTCCATTCAAGGCTTAGTAAATAGAACCCTGAATCAGGTATCTAATGTAGAAGATGGGGCCCGTGCTCTCTAGAGTGAAGGGGTCCGGCAGCCAACAGCATATGAGAAGTGATGAGTGGCGGTCATTGAGTAGGGGGATCAGAGCAGATTTCTGCCCCAATTAAGCAGAGAGACAGTGAGAGCTTACCTGAGGTCTGAGGGGAGCAGCCAGAGTTGTCAGTAACATCTGGTGCTGACTAGAAAACGTCAGGAGAGGTCTGTAATCTCTCCACAGTGACAGCCCTATATTCTCTTCTTACTATACCCTGGGGCACCGAGAGGGGGGGGAGCGGGTACTCATTACCCCGACCCAGCCATGCCAGGGGGCCTGGGCCACAGCACCCGGGTAACTGTTTTGCTGTTTATTTTGTTTAAATAATCACTGTTATTATACCACCACCGTGGGGGGCAGCAGCTCATTTTTGTGATAGTGGTGTTGGGAAGGTGGGGGGGGTAGTGGGTCATCGGACTATCCCAGTGTGCAATGACTCATTTGCTCACAGCTGATCTAATGGTCTCGCGAGATGATGATATCATCATCTCTCGAGGCTCTCTCTCTACACCAGGCTCCGGAAGATGGGCGGGGACTGGGAGGCACAACAGGAGGCAGGCATCAAGGTGGATGACCCTGGGACTGGGCTCAGAGTGTGACTGAGGGGAAGGAAAGAGCTGAGGAGAGTGCCCAGCTGAACACTGTGAGTGACTTTGACACTGCCAATATTAATTTATAAATGCATCCTTCCTTTAGTGTATTAGTTTTGTACTGTATGTATATATATATATATATATATATATATATGTGTGTGTATATATATATATATATATATATATATATGTGTGTGTGTATATATATATATACACATATGTATATATACATATATATATATGTGTGTGTGTGTATATACATACTGTGTATATATATATATATATATATATATATGTGCGTGTGTATAAATATATATATATATTTATATGTGTGTGTATATATGTATATATATATATATATATATATATAGATGTGTGTGTGTGTATATATATATATATATATATATATATAGATGTGAGTGTATATATATATATATAAATATATATATATGTATATATATATATGTGTATATATGTAATATTATATATATATAATTATATATATATATCATGTAGAGGGGCACTCTTGGATCCATGATGTAAATGCCGGGGTACCCTGCTCAATGAAAGTACAGCATGCAGGTGTCCATGGCAAAGGACCAGGTGGCACCCACATGCAGGGGGAGCGGGTACAGATTACCCAGGGGCCAAGCATGGCAGGGGAGAGTGGTTGGATGGGTCTCTGTCTCCGTATGATCGCACACTGTCTGTGTGTCAATTACACAGACAGTGTGTCACTACTTACAGGCTGCAGCTGCACAACATGATGTCATCATCTCGCGAGGCTCTCATCACCAGAAGGCAGCGCGGCTCCGTGCGGCAGCGGTGGGCGGGGCCTGAGAGATCGCAGACAGCAGTGATGCAAAAGGGACGTGCCACCATGGCCATGCCCCTTTACATGTAGGCCACGCCCCTTTTCGGGAGCGTGCTCGTCTTTGGTGCACAGATATCTCAAGTGCAGTTCATTCAATGTTAGGAGGTATGATATTATATATAATATGTGCAGCCATGCCCCTAACATGGGGTGGGGGGCCTGGGAAGTTACTGTACCAGGGCCCAAGAATTCTCTTGGCAGCCCTGACTATACTCACTAACTTTTAAACAAAAAAAATCTTCTAACATATCATACTATGGGCATATTGTGAAGGCAGAAATGTCCCCTGCAGCCCTCCTCTGTGATTATTGAAATAAAACTGCAGTATCTGTTTATATCTAACACTAGACTGAATACTACTAATATGTCAGGACCTTCAGGGGCAAACGCAGGATTTTTACGATGGGGTTTCCACACACACACACACATATATACTGTATATATATATATATATATATATATATATATGTATAATATATATATATTATACATACATGCACATAGATATAAACACGAATACATATGTCACGCATACCTTACACACACACTTACTGTATGTCACACATACAGTACATTACACACACACTTACCTTGTAGCAGCTGCGGGTTGTAGACCTGATAAGGATGGGATCTGGCAGGCTGGCACCATGTCATTAGGCCTCTCTCCCTAGCAACAAAATGCCATGATTGCAGATCAATCAAGAGGGGGCGGAGCCAAATGATGCGATTAAGATTATAAAAGTAGGCCATAGTAACAGCTAAGCTGTTTATACATTAAGGGGTCTAATCATTATGTTAATTATCGGGGTCTGAGTGCACCTTAATAATTAACATTCTAACTTGTTGTGAGTGCAGGAGCAATTCATCGAGACAGCTGAAAATCAGCTGTCTTCCCAAATCAGCTTCACAGCACTTTTTGCAGCAGTGAAACTTAGCACTGCCGAGTAGGAAGTGGAAGGTAAGCAGGAGATATCTGTGATATCTGCTACTTCACCTTTTTGATGAATGGCCACAAAAAATTTCTACAAAAGCAGGTAAAAATATGCATTTGTATCTGCTTATGTAGAACTTAAGTGATAATGAATAGACCCCTATGTGAGTTAAACTTGTGGGAATATGAGATGGATAAGTATTTTGAAATACTAAAAGCTATTTAGCTAATGAACAGCACTGAGTGTAGCAGTTATCAAAGCATAATTTGTACATTAAAAGTGGGACTTGGGTAAAAAGTGGAAGCTATAAATTGCTGACCTGCTGGGAGGTCATTAAAAATGATCTTTAGAAATGAAAGAATATGGGGACAAAAAAAAACATTTTAGCATGCCTAAAACTGGATGTAAGATATATTCACCATCACCACAGGGAGTGGTTACTCCTTGTAAGGGAATTCAGACTATGGATCAGTTTACCCAGGCACCCCATTACCTATTTAACAATGGTATGGAAACTTTCCTTACAAAAACTGGTGTCTCAGCTGATTATTAGTACACTGGTTAATATAGGTAGTTGATCTAATTGCTATTTAAGAGGTCATAAATGATCTTTGATTTCAGAGTGAAGATGGAGAGGGATCCTACGGTTACCTCTCCAAAAAAATGTGGAAGTGTAGCCAATAGACAGCTATGGGTTAATGCCATCTGAATATGGCTTTAGCTACCAGGGCCAAGCACCAGAAAGCTTTGCATTTCTCTGTAAATTCGATAATTTTGCAGTCCCCATAGAAACCTATAGCCACTGTTTTTGTGATCGGAAATGGAGGAACCGCAGCCGGTATCTCTGACATATGCTGTAAAACCCCTTCATTCATCCATAGTATTCTTACATTTTGTGGGATTTCCCACAAAATTAATTTCATAAATATGCCCCTAAGTCCATATTGCATTAGGTTGCATTTAATACACTTTTGTCTTTTTGAAACTTGGGTAACTACAGTATGTAACTATCTTATGTACTATATGACTCATTTACAGAACTATTTTCTTTCCATAAATCTGCTTTAAACATCTACTTCTGTGTTTAACATATTATTGGGTAGTTTATCTATGACATGATGCACTTGTGAGACATTACAGTGTTCCCTGTTTGTTTTTACTTTACACTTGTAATATTTTTACACTAGGCCGCTGAATCTGATCCACACCTTAATTGCCCAAAGCATATTATAATTAGAACTATATGTGTTTTTTATGCAATAATAAATGAGGAAATATTTTATTTTCTTCTGAGTACTGATAGCATATGTAATGTGATATATGTGGTTGGTATTAGCAGCATATGATTGGTTAAGAGAAGAACTGACATGTAAAGGAATAAATATAAAGTCCAATATTTACAGCACCCTGGACAGCGATGAACGAGGTCTGCATTACCTACAATACTTGAGTACACTTCTGATCTTATATTTAGCTTACCAATACAAATATCAAAAGACCTGTGCATTTAATACAATTCATGTATATTAAGCAGAATAATGATAGTCTATAAATTGCCCATCTAGATTGCTTATTATCAGAACAGACTTAAATTTACTTTGCTGTTCTTTCTTTGCTCTAAGCATCTACTATAAAGCATATATCTGTGATACAATAAAACCCTGATGGTTAGACCTTGCTATTGTATAGTATTATACCACTACATAAAATATACATCAAGTGAGGATTGGTTGTAATTGTTGTATGCCCCCATTACAATACATGGTGACAGAGGATCCCAGACCAGCAACCCCCACCCAGGACCACTCATTGCCCTATAGCTCCATCAGGAAGCTGGAGACGTTTCAATGTTGTTCTGTAGGCTGAAAACACGAGAAAAACAGCTCAGGGAACCCCTCTCTGAATTTTAATCCAGGAATCTACAAATGCAAATGGATTTTGTTTGATGTATGAGGAGACGTTATCTAATTAGGGTGTAAGAAATTTAATCTTTCCAGCAGGCAGGTCATATAATTAATGTTAATTTAACGCTCAGATTCTCAGCCATTAATTTTTATTCTCTTAACTGTAGTTTGGCAGGGGCCCCTGGTCCTCTGCAATGGATTTCACTTGATGTAAGAGCACATTCGGTCTTTAGAGTGAATTATCGTAGACCTCCTCGTCTCAATAACAAGCTCACATCATGTATGCATTATTAAGCCTTGTAATTGAATGGTCGATAGTTTGCATATCAGACTATTAAAATAATATGTTTTCCTTTCCTTTTAACACGTAATGTTAAAGCCTCTGCGAATATTTGGTGATTCTGATAATTATCAACAAATTACTACAAATGTTCTCTTCATTACAGTGATTTCTTTCAAGCAGTTTTTTTTTCTAAATGTGAATATCATTATCCATTTCCTCTTTTCTTATGAACTGATTAACTTTTAAAGAACATCATATGTTATCAGAGAAAATAATACTTTGAGGGTGGCTCCTTTATTATTTATGCAGTGTGTTACGAGAACTGCTGAGATGAAGACAGACTGTCGTTTAAATATATTACTCTCCTGATAATGCATGCACTCCCAGTATAAATCATGGAGGTGCAGTAAGCAGGGCGCCCTAACTGCAGTACTCTTGTCTTGCTGTGGTGTGGGTGGATTTTTAGGGTTAGTCTGACAGACATGATCCTAGATAAGTGTCCTCACTGCTGCTGTTGGTCAACTGCCATTCTCACCATTGCTAACTAGAATAAAGGAAGTGTTGTAATCTAAAACTGTACTTTGTGACTATGAACTTCATTTTCTACTTTCTATAAAGACTCTCAGATATGTGGGGTTCTTCATATATATTTTTAGGTAAATACTTAAGTAAGGATATGATTTGTATGCGGCACCATGTGCCCCTATCAGTCACATTACTCTTATCACACATGAGAGAGAGAGAGAGAGAGAGAGAGAGAGAGAGAGAGAGAGAGAGTGTGTGTGTGTGTGTGTGTGTGTGTGTGTGTGTGTGTGTGTGTGTGTGTGTGTGTGTGTGTGTGTGTGTGTGTGTGTGTGTGTGTGTGTGTGTGTGTTTCTACTCTGTAGGTACTAAACAGAGTACACATGCTGATTGTTCTACAAAAGCCTACAAACGACACTGTCCTGCAAATAGGAATTACTGCAAGTGCTTATGTGGTGCAGTGCAACCCTTTGCCTTTACATTTAATATATCTCATACTGAGAGGGAGTTTGGTCACCCCTCGTGTTTGCCTGTGTGAGATGTAACATTTCTGTTAGAAGTCCTCCTACTGTGTACCCCACAGTGTGCTATTATCTTTCCTTTTGTGAACGATCTTTACAGTCTAGTTTCAGTCAGCACAACTCGGTATTACACTTATATTGTGAAGTGATTGCAGCAAACTACATGGAAACAGGTGTGTGTTTCCACTTTCGCATACAATAATCATTGTGAAAGTTGTTGATATTATAAGTAACAAACTGTCAGTGTAAAAAAAAGTCTAAATATTTCTTTACACTTTCACATGATCTCTGTGTTTGGGGTTGTTCACTGAAAACATCCATGTGCATAAATAATAATGACTTACACTAATAAGGACGTGCATTAGTGCACTCAATAACTGGCATCAGAGGTCTGCAGGTACAGCACGGAAAGGACACATAATGTATGTGCAAGGCACACGTGGCACAAGCAGCAGCACCTGGTGCACAGCTCACAGGAAAAACAAAAAAGTGATCTCCTCTACCTCTTGTATACTTCTTATTTTTACTATTATGATTTCTTCATCCCCGATGCTCTCCACACTACATTTATCATATTACACTACTATAACATTTTTAATATATAGGTTAATAATCAACAAGCTAAAAACAATCATATTTTAAATTGATAGGAGTGCAAATGATATGTGGTAATAGTATGTTCCACCTCATCGTGATATCGTAATTATAAAAAAAAATACCACGATAAAAAAAAGTTGGAATAACACAAGACGGGGGTCATAATACCCTACACTCCACAGTGGTTCTCAGATAACAATCAGATCAATGTGAGCTGCTCTCTTGTGTAATAAGCAGTTTGGTAACAATGTAACCTTGATTAAAGTTCCATTGTTTTGATAATATAAAGTGTATCGTTACTCTCTGTGCTGAGAGATGCCTTTTACCTCACGTTATTATAAGGTCTAGAATACAGGTGTCAACTGTTCAAAACAGAATGCTCCTCGGTGCTGACTTGTGATTGATATATGCCATAACTTTCTCGCCATCCATATGACTAGCAATGCATTATATACAAAGGCAGCTGAAATTACACCAGGAGTTGCAGAAACTCAAAGTAACTTTTAGGAAACTTCATTTCAAATTATCCATTTATTTGTCTTATGGGAATCAATATCTTGTCACAAAAGCACCTGAAGTATGGGTAATTTGAAAACTGATACATATATTCATTTCAAATTTGTTTTAATATCAGGAAGAGCTATGATATGTCTCAGCCATTTTCCATCCATTTTGTTTAGAAATGTGTTTTCTGTATGCCTTAGGGAAAAAGCGAGTAGCAAGTGTTGCTATAGACTTGTCATAAATGTATCCCTGTCTTAGCTGTTTCATTAGAGAAACCAGCTGCCTCTTTGTGCGGATGGGATTTTTAAAGCAATCACTTGTGAAGCCTGGGCCTCAGTTTTGTCCCTTTGGCCCTTAAAGTTGAAGACCCATTCAGGAGCTGGGTTTAGCCACCAAATCAGGCTCCTTGTCCTCTGAGAGCAGGACTGGAGACATGCACTGAGTGTGCGGCATTCAATGGCTTATACAGAGGAGGTTAAAAGGGGAAGGGTGGGGGAGACCAAAACATTCACTCTTCACAATAGTTACATTAAATGCGACCAGCAATATGCATTACAAAGAGACACCTTCGTTTTCATTGTAAAACAGACTAAAGCCTCAACCCCATTCCTCCACCAATCTGAGGGTAGTGAACCAAAAATGGATATAGCATACATACAAAACTAATGGAATCCACTGGGAAAACACTTTATTTCTCGCAGTTCAACCTATTTGTTTTGTCATTGCAACCACAGAACAAAACAAATCTTTTAACTTCACTCCTTCCAGCTACTATTTTTTTAGAGATCTTTCCAGCTGAACAATCATTTATTTTCCAATGTAGTGACGCTTTGTTTGATTTGTGCATAAACTTCTTATATAATCTTAGTGTTGTACTAAACAAAGCGAACACCCAGAACAATAGGCAGTTTCATTAGGATAAATAAATAAGAATTGTGGTCTTTATAATGCCCATGGTAGAGTAAGTACACACACACACACACACACACACACACACACACACACACACACACATATATATATATATACACATATATATATGTGTACAAGCACAATTATGAATTGTATACAATGTTTTTGATCTCATTTATGCACCCCCACTGTCATACAAGCAACATTGCTTTCAGACTGTTATCTATATGAACTTTGTCTTAATATGAGATGGTTAACTGTATGCGTTTATCATTTACAATGTTGACTATAGTACATGTCTGTGAGCTCAAGTTTTGCATGATTCGTGAAACTAAGCATAATCTGGAAATTGTGTGTGAGGACTTGTGTCTCTCTAGTACCTAACAAATCCGAGGCTACTTAATGCAGTAGTTGAAAGCGTTGTATTAGCTGTTTGAAATCTCGCATATATGAAATGGAGCACAACCCTGGTATTTGTACAGCTGCTTTGAAGAGTGAATGAGCTGAAGCCAGCTCTGCAGTGTGTACCCCAGGCACAGCATTGCTTTCACCTTGCACAGACTTGAGAGAGAGGGAAGCCTGGATCTCCAGGCAGCTAATAAAGCACCTTGCACTCCATTCAGGACTCCTAGTACTAAAGGCTCATTTACATTGACTTCTCATTCCCCAGTGTTACAGGAGCACTAACAACACTCCAGTCTGATGTGTCTTTCCTAAATCCAACTAAAGAAGAGTCTCCGATGCCTCAACCTGATAGAGGGTATTACTTCATCTCTAACTTGATCGCTGCCGGATTAATTTATACATATCTCCACTGTAACCGTGATCCTCCTGACTTTCTATTAGATAAAGCAGGCACTTTTTTCTTTGAAACCACAAACAATGTGCTGTAATCGGATTTAATTGAATAGCGGTCAGCTAATTTGTGAGTAAAAGAATCTGGAAGGGTTAACGAATTTGAAATGAAACTAGTCACTTAGTTAAAGCTACAGTACCTCCTCTACCAAACCAAATGACATTATTATCTAGTATTCTGTGTACCAGTGGATGTTTGTGATATGAACACACATTGAGGGGGTTAGATTTGTTCTTTTAGGAGAAGTCGATGACTTGCATGGGTCATATTGGAGTTACTGAAGATAATTTTAGGTCTATGGAAATGAAGATGAAGTTGATTGCTGGCTGGGATAGTGAAACAGATGGGCAATGTTATTATGGACATTGCTGTATAGAAGAACTTTATGTAAACTCTTCAGTCTGGATATCCAGGTTATGACATATATCATGTATTATGATAATATACATAGGATCCAGTTTGGATATTCTCATCATTTTTTACAAATTGGCACGTTATAGTAAATGCTGTAGTGTACACTCCCCGGAATAGCCACACTGCATTGGAAATACTGGTTCGAAAGCATGTCTACAGCAGTGCATTGTGTCCAGTTAATGCAGTGCACCGCCTGTACTTTACATTCACTAGACAGGTTATTGATATAGTCCCCTGACAGTCTTCTGGCTGATGTTATCTGACACTGTGATTGTACTTTACCCATTAGTGATTATAGGCTGCCTCAAATTAACCATTTCGTTGCTTGATTAAAAGTAACACTTCCCTCTCTTACCGTCACGAAGACTTTGTAACATTTATCATTCTGCCTAAAATGACATGTAGTAATGGGATTTGTAGCATAGCTGTAAAGGCATAGGAACATATGCGTGTGGTCTTAATAATACTCACTATAATATAGTCCTATATACTTTTATCCACGGTACCAGTATATCTGGCACCCCTTGCAAGACCAGTACCAAATCAGTTTATGGATTAGGGTGACAACAAGTAGCAGCAACCTCACTTAAGATGTGCCCTATTCCATCTAATGCTGCAGACCATGCAATGTATATACTTACTTGTGCTATAAGAGTATACATAATATATAGCTCAAATAGAAATATCTAGATTGTACAGGAGGTCATGGAACATGTATATTAATTGTATGCAAATACATTACAACGGTTTTCATTATATGTGGATTGTCCAGAGTTTTACAAAGTCACTGCCAGAGGAAAAATCAGCTATCATATAGTAAAGTATCCGTCAGACAAAGACAACATTTATCAATACATCATTCATAAATTGCGTATACGCAAATTAATCTTATACAACCTTTAATGACCAATGGCAAAGGACAAGCAGATGTCATACCGTCTGCCTTCTTCATTTGCACTTGAGAAGTTCATGAACTTTTCTCACGCTCACATTTGATATTACATTGTGATACGGACCAGATCCCAGTGAGCTGTGCACAATCTGTAAATATGACAAATAATAGGTTATTTGAAGAAAAAAACAGAGGCAGTATCGTGCCGCTAACACTGCCAGGAACTTATCTAGGGACAGTGACAGGAACACACACTCACGATCAATAGATATATATTAAACACATAATTACATATTACATTAGGACAGGAAGATGGTATTTACTCATAAGCCAATCCATTAACTGCATTTAATATTACCCGCAGTAAAAGTTAAAAAGATGATAGATAGATAGATAGATAGATAGATAGATAGATAGATAGATAGATAGATAGATAGATAGATATTGGATGGAGAGAGATGAGATTAGATATATAGGCACATAGTTATGAGATAGATAGATAGATAGATAGATAGATAGATAGATAGATAGATAGATAGATAGATAGATAGATAGATAGATAGTTAGATATGAGATAGATAGATCTGAGATAGATATAATTGATAGATAGATAGATAGATAGATAGATAGATAGATAGATAGATAGATAGGAGATAGATAGATAGATATTAGATAGATATAATAGATAGATAGATAGATGGATAGATCAGATAGATAGATAGATAGATAGATAGATAGATAGATAGATAGATAGATAGATAGATAGATAGATAGATAGATAGATAGATAGATATTGGATGGGGAGAGAGAGATGAGATGAGATAGATAGATAGATAGATAGATAGATAGATAGATAGATAGATAGATAGATAGATAGATAGATAGATAGATAGATAGATATTGGATGGGGAGAGAGAGATGAGATGAGATAGATAGATAGATAGATAGATAGATAGATAGATAGATAGATAGATATAATAGACAGACAGATAGATAGATAGATAGATAGATAGATAGATAGATAGATAGATAGATAGATAGATAGATAGATAGATAGATATGAGATAGATATAATAGATAGATATAATAGATAGATAGATAGATAGATAGATAGATAGATAGATAGATAGATAGATAGATAGATAGATAGATAGATAGAATATTAGATAGATAGAATATTAGATAGATAGATAGATAGATAGATAGATAGATAGATAGATAGATAGATAGATAGATAGATAGATAGATAGATAGATAGATAGATATGGCAAGGGTTACTGACTGAGAACTGGTGAACCACTATGCCTATAGTAATGCTGCCTAACCTCCCATGCGTCCTCTCATTCCCAGCTCGATGTCTGTGTTACATACATGCACGGTGCTTCCTCCTATCCTGTAGGTAGCACAGCAGCAGCAGTTGTCTGTGTGACTGGCTGCTACCACAGCAGCGGGTTAGCCTGATTCCATGCTCTGACTCTCATAATGACATTTCAGTTAATTACAGTGACATCATCGCTGTTCCCCAGTCTCGGTGCTGTTGCATGGAGCTGCCCAACTGACTACAGCTCATCTGACAGTACAATCTTTATAATCGTTCTGAATTGATTAGCAGAAGAGGAAGAAGGAGAAGGGGGGTGACAGAAGAAAACAGATAAAAACAGCCGAGTAGGATCCCCAGGACAGCCCCCCACCCAGCACTGGTCACACACAGGATACACAAGGCTCCCACTGACCTGCAGCAACTGCAAATGTATTTTTATCAAAGTTCGAGTATAGGAGACATAACAGGGGTAAGGAGCTGTTCACAGTATGTATTCTTCTCTCATGTCTGACTAGTCACTCTGCTATACCACTTACATCCATACTCAGGACAATAATACTTTCTGTAATGATTTTATTTCCATGCTGATGTGTAGCCTATGACCGGACTCATGCAGCTGCTGCTGCTGGGGTTATGTGATGTACACTGCATCCCTCTCCATCCCATTGCTCCCTCTCCATGTGGATGCAGCAGTTTGCAGGTTAGTAAGGAGGGTAGGCGGGGCGCATCGGTTTGTCATCCAATCAGCGGACCAGGCTGGCCTCGGTTGCTAATGGTATCCACGTAAATCAAAGAGGAGGGAGCCAATGGGGGCCCCGGGGAGGAGGTGCCGGGGACGCGTGCCCAGGCTGCTGCAGGGAGAGAGGGGCAGAGACACCCAGAGAGGGGAGAGAGAGGGGAGCCTGGGGCGAGGGGAAGGAGCTGTCAAATGCTCGGCTCCTAGAACCAGTGCTACCAGTCGGGCTCGGAGAGTCATGGCGACCACAGCGTCTAACCACTACAACCTGCTAAGCTCCAGCTCCTCCATCGTGCATGCGGAGCCCGGTGGCATGCAGCAGGCTTCCGGATACAGGGATGCACAGACTCTGCTGCAGAGCGATTACACGCTGCAGAGCAATGGGCACCCCCTAAGCCATGCACACCAGTGGATCACAGCTCTGTCTCACGGGGACGGAACACCCTGGTCCACGAGTCCCCTGGGCCAGCAGGACATAAAGCCCAGCGTGCAGCCCAGCAGGGAGGAGCTGCACAGCACCGGTACTCTGCAGCACCAGGGCAGGGGTCCTCATCTGGTGCACCCAGCACACGGGAACCATCACAGTGCGGGGGCATGGAGGACCACTACCTCCACTCACTTGCCCAGCATGGCATCCACAAACGGCCAGGGTCTCATCTACTCACAGCCCTCCTTCACGGTGAATGGAATGATCAACCCGGGCTCCGGGCAAGGTATGCATCACCACGCTCTGAGGGATGCCCATGAGGAGCATCACGGCGACCACGGCCACCAGCAGCAGCCCCAGCAGCAGCAACAGCAGCACTCCCAGCACCAGGGACACCACGACCACTCAGATGAGGATACCCCAACTTCGGATGACCTGGAGCAGTTTGCCAAGCAGTTCAAGCAGCGGAGAATCAAACTGGGATTTACACAGGCTGACGTGGGCCTGGCCCTGGGCACCCTGTATGGCAACGTTTTCTCCCAGACCACCATCTGCAGGTTCGAGGCCCTGCAGCTCAGCTTTAAGAACATGTGCAAGCTGAAGCCTTTGTTGAACAAGTGGCTGGAAGAGGCGGATTCGTCCTCTGGGAGCCCGACCAGTATAGACAAGATAGCAGCTCAGGGGAGGAAAAGGAAAAAGAGGACCTCTATTGAGGTTAGCGTAAAGGGGGCTTTGGAAAGTCATTTCCTGAAGTGTCCCAAGCCATCTGCCCAGGAAATCACCTCACTGGCGGACAGTCTACAGCTAGAGAAGGAGGTGGTCAGGGTATGGTTTTGTAACAGGAGACAGAAAGAGAAACGGATGACACCACCGGGGGGGACTATTCCTGGGGCAGAGGATGTATATGGGGCTAGCAGGGACACACCACCACACCATGGGGTGCAGACTCCTGTACAGTGAATCCTCAATGATCAATCACTTAGAACTTTTGATTGTCCTTTTTATACTCTCCGAGAACATAGCAGCTCGCTGGACTATCTCTCATGGTAGCAGGTGTAGTCATGTGTTTTGACCTTTGCAGGCGACTACCCAGGCAATGGAGTAGAGTGAGTATACACAACATGTCAGGAGCTGAGACAGAAAGCCACCCAGATACACACGAGAAACATTGGGTAAAGCAAAAGGTAGCTTTATTCCCCGGAATGATGCTCAGTGCTGATTGTAGCTCCTTATGTCTATTTAATGTGGATCCTTTTAACCAACAAGCAAATTACAACATTGACGATATTTATGAGTCTAAAATTGCACTGCAAGGAAATTGAAGTTTACATGAATCATTCAAAGAAGATTTATTTCTCAAAATAATAATAATATTCATAATAATTAAATAAAAGCCCACGAATAGACTGGCAAATTTACACAGGGAACATTTTTAACTAACCATTAGGTTAATAACAACATGTTACCTTGTTCTCATTTGTTTTAAGTTCATATGTGTTTGTGGACATTTGTTATAAACATTGTGTTATAAACGTTGTGTTATTCTTATTTACCTTTTTCAAATTAGACAGCTTTACATAGTGCAATAGACTGCACACGGGGAGAAATGCAGTTATATTAACCATATAGTAACTATAGTCCTACAGGGATTCACATAGACCATCTTAGTCATAGTATTATTTGATACTTTAAAGATGTTGAGTAAACTTCATTCATTTTCAGGCAGTGTTTAGGCACAGAAGATGGGAAATGGTGGGAAAAAAATCAATGTGTCCTCTGATCGCTTCATTTTACCAAAGAGGCCTGAGGTCCTAGAAGAGGTTAAGTGTATTCGCGAAATGGTGCACAATAATGCATCAGGGTATTCGTGCTCTGGAGACAATGCTGAATATAACACTATTATTATATCAGCATTTCATGCCATGAAAGTTGGTGACCTTACAATCCTAGAAAGGATATTTTTTAATTTAATATTTATGACAGAATAGTGCACAGGCCAGGAGATGTTTTTTCCCTTCATATAAAGTGTAGTGCATTAACTGTATTTTTTTTAACGCTTTACTTTTTTATCTTTAATTCGCATTGTAAGTGTTTTTTTTTAACACTGGCTTGCAGATAGCGGACCCTTGCTCTGAGTTTCTAGCTTTTTATTCATTTTGGCCAGATGTGTGAGTTGGAAGGGTCTTGCTTTTATCCATTGTGGGAAAGAGTCTAGGGGGACAAAGGAGCTTACCCATTTCAATCTCTTTTCATTCTATTGTCTATAAACTGAATTCTTTGACATTATCTTGGAGGTAAACCGCTAGCGTTCACAAAACAAAGGGTTTAGTGGCGATAAATGAGGCTTCAGTCCCCATCCTAGTTCTTCTTAAATTCAAAGAGCTACTGAAAGAAAGTTATTGCTTATTATAGCAGAGGGAAGGAAGAATACACATGTTATAATATGCAGCGTAGCAGATTGATATGGCTTTAAATCAAATTCCTAATCATAATATTATTCTTTACATGTGCTCACAGCTGCACCCTTCCTAACCGATTGCAATGCAAGTAGGTGTTAAATATTTAACCCTTCGGATACATTAGAGTTAAACTTGTTGACAAACTTCATTGAAGGGTTAGGAGCGATTGTTACAGAAATGATACAAGTTTTGTTGGATTCTGGAAACTAGTACTTTATAAGTATCTGGATGTTGTTAGGTGGATATAACTAAATCTAACTATGTACATATGTTTAAAATGTGTCTTATAAAATGCAGAATAGTTTAACCCTTAATTCTGTCTATGTTTTTTAATGCTGCCCAGGGAAATATTTTTCATAGCGTTGAAAGTGGCCTGACTCACTGTATATATATATTTCTTCAAAAGCAAAAAATCCTCTGGAGACATGTTTTGTTTTGGTTTCTGTCAGTTAGAAGAGGTCGGTGATTGAAATCTATATGAAGATGTATAGTTTTCAGGCTCTTCAAACATTTTGTTTTGGTATATTTTGAATGTGCTTGTGGGGAAAAATAAAATGCAGATATCCTTATATATTTATGTTAAAGCAATATTTTATTATCTACATAAAAATGCTCCTGCAGAATAACTTCACAGTTTACTCTAATTATTGAATTATTATTTTGTTCATCACAAAACACTGGTGTTTACTACAGTAGGTTTCTTTTTGTTCTTTAAAAGGATGCGAATAATACACATTCATTGTACAAAAGAAAATCCAAATGTAAACAAACAATAAAATAGATTGCAGTTAGACTTTAACACACGTATTTTCAAAATGTATGTTACATAATTGGATACATCTCTTGCCATTATTAGCGTTTATATAAAAATGCACTGTTTACTTGAGGGAATAATCCAGCAATATATTAACTACATTTCCCAGGTAATGCAGTAGGGAGAGTGAATACAGATTGCTTTTAGCGCTATTTTTATTCTAAGCACATTCTTATTTAAAAATACTTCATTTTTACAGCTGAAAATGAATACCTATCATGTGTACAAAATCTAGATCTTATTTCTACAGTTGTCTTAAAATATTTTATATACGTATTATAAATCATATAAGTTGTATAACTGATTGTTTTTTTCTTTTAAATCAGCATATATGTAACTTTAGCATTTTTAAGTACTCTGAATTATGAATATCTAATATATTTATTTATTCATGTATAAATATGTAGTAATGTGACCCTCTAAAGTAATAGGAATATTTGATGGATTAAATCTGATGGGCAGGTCCAAATATACTTATTATATTTGATCATCGTTTCTAACTCTAAGTCAATAATACTACACGCGTCTGAGATTCGGCTAAATGATCTTATCAATAGTCTGGGAGGAAAGTGACAGTAAGAAGAAGTGTTTTGTGACCGCAGACATGCTGATGGGTAGAAATGTTTAAGCTGTGTATAGATCTGTGTAGTGTGGTCAATATCCCGGCGAGAGAGTGCTCTGCACACAGCCGCATGTGCCCTCTGCAGGACGTGTCAGTGGGGGAGACACGGGCCTCTGGTAGAGGCTCTCACTCTCTGCCTCCCTCGCTGAGGCCGACCTCTATGATTGATGGCTGCCTTTAGCTCTTTGTAAAACCCCATATCGTGCTTCTCACACACATCATTATCATACAACACATTGCGGGTCACATAACACAGGATCGTTTTACGCTGAACCATATTTTGTGTATGTTTGTTGTCTCCAAACTAGCCAATCCCAATATTTATTCTGAACATTTGTTTTGTTTCGGATGTTTTAAAGATAATTTGTCTTTTTTTCCCTTTTCTTTTGTGTATTTAGTTCAATGACATTATATTCCAAACTACGTACACTTTTATAACAGAAATAACAAAAGATTATTTTCTTGACTATGACATATTCTGACATTCCCAGGCGTGTTGTGTATATTGTCCATTTATATGTCAACAGTGGACACAAAAGCCTATTTTGTTATATTGGTGTATCCACAGAAGGCCTTACCCAGGGAATTCAGCCTTGTGTTAGCAGTAGTCACAGATGTTTAGCAGTGCTAGTGCCTTGGGCAGGTTGTTAGTAAACAAGAGCCTGCGGATGTCTCTTTACCATGCCACCAATCTGCCTGACACTGCTTTCTCCAATACATAAAGCCACATTTTTATAACTATTTTTTTGTGTAACCAACTGCTGTGATGTGGCATCTATCCTTTAGGGAAGTTATATTTCGTTAAATAAATTAAAAGAGCAACAGACAAGCATTTAATCTACCTTTTCTAGAAGACAACATGCACTGATATCAAATATTATTTAGCCACGGTGACAGATGTGCATATGCGTTATCTGTACGGTAGCTAACTGCTCCTCTGTATTTGGGCCCTGCTATAAGCATAGCCCTATACTATTTTTTATACAGTACAAGATATAAACATGTACCCAGACATATATATATATATATATACACATATATATGTGTATATAAATATATATATACAAATAGACACACACACATATGCATACATATATCTGGGTACATGTTAGCTACCGGGTACATGTTAGCACTATACTATTTTTTATACAGAACAAGATATAAACATGTACCCAGACATATGTATGTATATATATATATATATATATATATATATATACACATATATATGTGTGTATATATATATATATATATATATATATACAAATAGACACACACACATGCATACATATGTCTGGGTACAGTTAGCTACCGTCACTATTGAAATATTTGTAACGCAGTAATGGTGAAGATACGATTTAATTAATTTTATCTAACAACTGACACTTTCTATACATTCGTTTATCCCGTGCCTCTTAATACGCATGTAAAGCGTAAGTGCTTTAAATAATACTAGTGTTAATATCTGAAATATTCTGTGTCTTTTTGAATTTATATGAAAAGCAGTTTTATGGTAGATTCATTGTCTTATTTATTTGTAATTTATAGACTGTACAGGTCTATGTCGTTTGAGGGGAAATGGCTTTTTTTCTATAGTTTATAATATAGTTTATAATATGTCTATAGTTTATAATATGCTTTGTAAAAAAATCAATTCAGCAAAACATAATATATGATTCGCTAATTTATTGTTTTATCATACATTTTTTAAAAAAATGCTATTATCTCAGAAGCATTGGTCAATACAAATATTGAATATATTATTACAGCCTGAAAATAACAATATAACCATTTAGATATTTCAGTTGCTGGGACACTAGGTTCTAACGCTGCAACTTGTATATGGGATATTTCCAATTTGTGCAAGTACCAACGTCAATGTTAATTGTATACCCACAAGTTATTTATATATATATATATATATATATATATATATATATATAGTATAGGGACTTTGCATTCTGTATTTTCTTATTCTGTCCAAAGACCTGACAACCTGTAGTGTATCAATTAATTTGCTTATGATCCACCTACTAGAAACATTGCAATAAAATTAATCCCTGGGTGTTTTATTGCTGCATATTGTGAAATATTATTTTTGAACTAGTTGGAAGGGACTATATTGTTTAAGTTATTTCTGAATGGATAACCCTGTATCTATTGAATTTTAGGTTGCTCATGGAATATGTTATTGTGACACGTTCAAATATTAATGTGATGTTGTGCTTTCTACATGAAGATAGGTGAAAACCAGTGTACACCCAGCAAATGTGTCTCAAATTGTGTGTATTACTTGAGAGACAGCTGTCAGGCTGTCAGTCTATGGCTGCGAGCGTATTAATGTGATTTTATTTTTATTGTGTAAGAGGACTTTTAAAAGTTAGTTAGTCAGCTAAAAAGAGGATGTGACTGTCATCTATACAGCGCCAAGTTTGCAGGACATGGCTGCAACATGCGCTGTGACATGACTGTTACGTTAATTAACGACTGACATTATATCACCGCCTTGTAACATTATATGATATTTTTTTAACCTCCCTAAACTCTCCCTTTCCCTTCTCCACTATTTACACCCATGCAGGATCAGTGATTTGGGAGCTGCTTTGTGGTCAGTAGGGGACCTGCTACACACACACACAAGGCCAGTGCTATGTACCCCTCCTCTGCCTGCGGTTTGCAGGCGTATTGCAGAACATCCATTAACAAACTAATTTGTATTTGATTGTCTGGGCGGGCTGAGGTTACTTGTATTGCACTAAACATTCAAGCACATACGCATCACTGATTAACAGTATATATTAAATAAACCTGTTTGTACACATTGTCTTACCCCATATAAGCAGAGTCTTATTATTCTAATTACAGTAATTAGTGTATTGAAATGTTTTCTACTTGATTTGAGGCGACAGTCACTAGCTTTATTTCATCAAACACTTCTTCATAAAGAAAGCAGGCTGCTCAAATCAGCACCATGGTCGGATTAGTGTATCACGCAGGTGCACACGCATTATTTTGTGTGTATATATATATATATATATATATATATATTTCTTACACAAGGATATTATAGACAGACATATAGATAGATAGATAGATAGATAGATAGATAGATAGATAGATAGATAGATAGATAGATAGATACGCTTACACATTTTCCTCTATTATAGTTTTACATAATTGCATACGATAAACATGTGTAGTATTATAGATTTTGTGCAGGTGTATATAGTTCAACGCCGGCAAAATATAAATCACTTATGTTTCTGCATCGGTTTAACCAAATTGCTTTTTTACTCAGTGTAAAAACGTTTTCTGTAATTGTGTCCCACAAGCTTTAAATTAATGTTACTATTAATTGATAAGATCAGGTAATCACACATTGCTTTTCGATAGGGAATTGTAATTAAAACTTAAATCCCCTCTTGCTCTCTCTGTACATACTTTGTGCAGTTTAGTGAAGTTCAGTGTAAAACAGTATACAGGGATTATTCCTTACCTAAATTACAATCTGCTATTGATCAGTTGTTGCTAGCTCCAAGGATTAAAGTGGCACAAGACTACATTAGACCACTGAATGGCCTCACAGCTGCAGCCTGTACTCACATCAAACTGCTGTTGTTGCCTGAGAATAGCAGTCAGCTAGCTAGTGAGATTACAGGTTGCTTATGTAGATGGAGTGTTAAGACACAGCATTTGTGCGTCACTCCCTGTAGTGAGTTAATAATGTGTTTTATTTAAATGATCGCATGAATATAGAAATTTATAGCTAACAGTACAACTACGATGTGGGTAATGTGTTGGAATAAATCAGAGTGGATTTGTATTTTATGCCATACCACTTTGAGAAATAACATTTGTAATCCTGTAATTTATCCTTAGATATAAAATATAATACTGACCCACACAAGTCTTGAATGAGTAGATGTTCTTGTAGGAAGCCTATAAAGAAAGAAGCCTCTGACTGCATTTTTATTACTCTATAAATAGTAATATTTTGACATGGAGTGGTCATATTTTTAGATATACACATTGATCTATTTTAGAGACAACATGCAGTTAGAAACTGTGAACAATAATTCGTTTTCTAAGTATTGTTGGCCTCTGTAGTCTGTAAAATTTGACATAAAGGTATAATATATTTATATAGTATAATTATAGCATTCTGCAGTTTGCCTGTTTGTCCACAGTCACATCACTAACGCACACAGCCTGATATGCGATATTAATGTGCTATTTCATATTTTATTCACAACCGTTTGAGTTACAGATTTTATTTGATCGCATTTTAATACATAAGATAATTCGCTGCTGTTTTAGGCAAACATTTAGTTGTGTGTGTTAAAACGTATAAATTCGATGTGTGAAAGCTTTGTAATACAAGTGATGCAAGTGGTGTTATTTTAGCTTTGATGTTTTTCCCATGGTACTTTATAACTGAAGACTGTTGTTTCATTCGCAAGTTGGTCAATTTGGTGTTGAGTCATAGAGCTTTAGCGACCTCTATCGATTGCACAGTAGAACTTGTTTCAAAATACCTTTACACGGGATGACCATCAAAAAGTAGTAATGTCTTTCCAGTTTGACGTGTAATTTATGTAGTAGAGCCCAAACATTGTACAACATATAACAGAGCTCAATTAATCACATCAAATGTCAACCAAATGCAGTGTAAGCTAAATGTATATCTGTAACTGTCCAATTATGTTTCTATCTATCTATCTATCTATCTATCTATCTATCTATCTATCTATCTATCTATCTATCTATCTATCTATCTATGTAGTAACCTGTAATTGATCTAGATCACGTACGTACCACTGGTTTTCATCCTGTGTATTTGATATGTAAAGCTCACAGCAAGCCTGCTTTTTTACATATAGTATATTTGTGTGATGTGTGCTTGTTTCATTTGCCAAAAAAAAAGTTACTTTCCCTGTACAGATCACCACTGACCCAGTCTCTACCCTACATATTCATACTTTTTATTTTGTCTAAGATCACTATAAAACGAAGTCGTTTTTGTATGAGCAGTAACTTTTCATTGACAGGAAGTGTGACAGGAGGAAAATAATTTGCAAGTCTCTGAAGGTTTGGAGGAGTGATCACAGGACAGGCTGTATTGTGACAGTGCGGCGCTGCTATGGTGAGATGTATCTTCAGATGAGCCAGTGACAATACCATCTTCAAAGACTCTCACAACAAGCAGCCTCACGTTTGATATTTTGATTCAATAGGACCTGAGCTTCACAAGATCTCCCTTCTCTGTTTATCACTTTCTTCCCCATATTTCTGATTCCTTCCTTCTCTCAGTGGTTTTTTTTTCTGGTGCCTGCTCAAATTAAGCTTGTCTTGTTTCTGTCCTGACAACTGTTCCAGAAGTTGTCCTTCTTCAAGCTCCTCAAAGACTCTCTCATCCTGACTGATCTTCCCCAACAATCATACTGCATTTGCTTCTTGTTGTGCAGCTGATGCTGTGAACACTGACGGATAATAGATTTAAATGCCAGCCTGAAATGTAAGCACCAGCCTGACAACGCTGTCCTGTGCTCAAGTACAAAGACGGTATTGGTGTTTCCAGACTGGAGGAGGTTAATCAATGCTGCACAAATTCAAGAATGTAGCAGGATAAATTTTAATATTTATCACATTTTATTGAGTGTATTTATTTCATTTAAGAGTAGACCAACCCATTTACAAAGCTGTCACGTTATATATCCTTCTAAATGGAGAGTAAGGCTGCTGCAGATCTGAAAGTCCTACAAATTATACTGTAACATAAAGCGACAACAGATTAATGCTTTTTGCTGTACAATAATGTATATTTGCATTGGTAATTATATTGTACGCTAATAATTCTAACCATCATCTCAGTGTTTGGCACTGAGCGATCCCCTAGGTTTATTAATGCTCTTAAAATATTGAAGGTTTCAAGGCTTTAACCCAACACAAAGCAAATATTCCACCTGCTTCCCCATCATATGCTCATTAATAAGAGCCTCTGAATCCGCGGACCCTGCACGACTACAGAATTACTTTTTACACTGTTGTAGAGTTTAACAAAAGATGACATAGTCTACTGTGGATATTCGATTTTGTGTATCTTCCATACATAATGAATAAGAAAGACAAGAGAAAAAAAAGCTTCTAGTCAAAGGGCATCTTATTAGATGAGCGCCTTTCTGCAGTCATACAGCCACACTAATTCAGAGGGGAAAAAAAACATTTACAAATCATTAGTATTAGGCAGTCCCATTATATAGCCCCTTTCTTACCCATTCCATTATCTTCCCTTTTACATTTTCATGTAGCTAATTTTACCTCTCCATTTTTATTGCCGTGCTTACTAACCTTTAAGCAGCAGAGGATATAATAGAAGGGCAAACAATTTTCTCACAGTTAACTAGACAGCACAAATGTCACATGTTGCAAACTGAAGCCTATTTGCAAAAAGGAAAAGGGACAAACAGTGAATGCAGAACATGCTGTAATCCCAGCGATTTGCTTCGCCCAGTCCTGCTGCTTCCTTCCACTGTATCTGTCTGCTCTAAAATGATGGAATGTTTTCTGCCGCACTAAACAAAGAAATAGTGGTAAAAAGAATCATATATCACCATATATATATATAGTAACTGACTCTACTAGAAAGAAGGCAATAAGTGATCTTTCCTGGGTGTATCATCTTAAAAACACATATTGTATTCATAAGTGTGAGTGTATTTTAAACTTATTATAAAGCCAAACGAGCAAATAATTATTGCTGACAGATGTAGATGTATTCTGTTTGTTTTATTTTGTTTTTAATTCACCGATATACTGTAACATTCTATAACTAGACTCAACTACGTTCTTGTGGAAGAAGGGTTTGTTACAATTGCTATCAAACCCCCCCTCCCCTCGATCATTATGTGTATAGTAACTAGGTTTCATTATGTACGGCCAGGTCATGGCATATTTTACGTTTAAGTAAATAATTCTGCTTCTACTTCGACTCATATAATCTACCTAGGACTCAGCGGAACACATTTTAACTAGAGACGGAGAATCAGATCTCTCTCTCTCTCTCTCTCTCTCTCTCCCTCTCTCCCTCTCCCTCTCTCTCTCCATACTACTAATGGTCGAATTCAATCGATTTTGATCGAGTTACAGAACCGATTAAAATCGACCATTAGTAAATATATCCCTCTCTCTCAAACGCTACACAAACTCAGTAACTTCAAATGATCAGATGCAACTCATAGATACCAGTTACAGAGAAACATGCAACTGTTGTAAAAAATAACATACATTATTGTAAGTAACATCACTTAATTTCAAAGACAAAACCAACATATTGAAAATCTAAAACATTTCAATAAAAACCTTAAATATATCTTTTTAAAGCATTTAAATACACTAAAAATGTAAAGGCTTATCTTACATATAAGATGCACTACATGAGGTAAATGGACGCTGTCAGAATAGCAAAGGGAACTTTGCTTTGTATGTATTAAAAAAACGAACCGCAACAACTGGACACAGGATGATGGATGCATGTAAATCCTTTAGTAAGAGAGTGACATACTGTACTAAGGTGTAAGTTGTACCTCTGTCTGGCAGATACAGGTTCGCTTCCAGTGCTCAGTCAGTGGAGGAAAATGCCTTCAGTAAATAGGCTGTGCCTAATACTCTAACGGGATGTGTGTAAAATGTGTCAGGTAGATTTCATTTACTGACTATTTACTGACTGTAGATTATCTTAGTGCATCTTATGTTGTAAAGTGTTCCCCAGCTTTTACCAGGTATAAATGGTAATTTACCATTTGTATGAAAATTTAATTATATATATATATTTTTATTGCAGTTTTGTTACTATTTGACTCTTTTACAATATGTAGGTTATTATTATTTATTTTTAATTCATTATTTTGTAATTTTTTTCTTTACGTTTCAATAACTTCATTGCTTTAGTCCTATCTATCAGCAGTAATCAGGCATATTACATAAGAGCACCACGTTATTGGCTGTGCGCATAGTTCTGTAATTGTAGTGCACATGCGCACATCGCTTCTCTAAATATTTCTTTTCTAATAAACAAAAATCAACTTACAACTCACAGGCAAACAACTGCTAAAGCTAATGAATGCATTACTACTTATGCAATTTTGTTGACATGTTTTAAGTTATTTTCACCTGTTTATGGAAAAAAAGGATTGAAGACCTGATTATACAAAATGCTGCACCAAAACTTAATATAGGTAAGTTTGCATTAAATTATTGGTGCACATTATAAAGCTATACCTAAACACATGGTTGCTTTAATGAATTCATCACAGTGCTCTAGAACATGTACTTGATTATTAAAAGTATGCTGCTTCCAAATAACTGCATACACAAAATGCAGATTTATATGCTAGTCCAAATATATATATGGGACTATATAGGGGAGGAGTGAGCAGAGATGTAGAATACTACAATGGGATGTTTGAAAAATCTGTCATTTACTAAATAACTCCCTAAGCCCACAAACCTACTAGCATTTACAATGTGTTTTTAAATGCTAGTACAAATACATGTCATGCATAGGCATTTCTGATTTTTTTACCTTTAATAAAACACAAAAAATTCAACAATTAGTGTTTTTGAAAAATGCAATGTAAGTGACAATGCCAGTGGCTATGGTAACACTACAAATAATGAGTTCTATTGTAAGACCCATTTACATGTATTTTGCATGCATTTAAAAAATCATATTAAATGCATATAAAAATGCCTGTGTGTATGGATTTTCAAACAAATGATTTTTCATAACATCTAAAATAGTCCAATAAATGTATTTAGTTTAAGGCAAATCAACTAATTTGGAAAGCACACATTTATAACTTTCACTTTCCTTTTTTGTGACTATCAAAATAGCACATATACTGCTAAGGGATGAGCTCTCAACCTAAAGGTATATACTGTACATACAGTATAGTAAGGTACAGATGACTGTAACAATAGTCTGGGGATGATATTCTAATTGTCAAGCAAATTTGCACTAATTATGTCAATATTCTAATTTGAAATTCTTCTTTAACAGATTTGACTTATTTTTATTATTCACTATACCTTTGTGAAACATGAGAGTACAAAAACAAGACCACTCGGTAAGCCCTAAGATGTTTTTTTTTCTGTTCCACTTATTGCTTCCTATTTGTTTACCTTGTGTTTGTCATTGTTCAGGATCTTATTGCTGTACAGGCAACTGTCCAGTGTATATTTGTTTTGCACGCACTTCATTGTTGTATTATTCTTTTAGTTTTACATTAACCTTGATGGCAGCACTGCAAGTAGAAAGTGCCTTTTATGCAAGCTGTGAAATATAACTAAATGGTATACAAACCCTGTGCTATTATATGAGTACAAGACAATGGTATGCACATCTTTTCACAAATTGTTGTTGGTGAGTTTGATCCAATGCTTTGTTTCTGATGGTATGCAGTTGTATACAGTACTGGCACCTTTTCTCTCTAGAAACAAGAAGCTCTTCTGCAATCATCAATGGTATATTGTAACACCCAAGCTACATTATAGGCTGGAGAGACACTGACCTAGCTACAGGACCTTCAGCAAGTCAGAGGTAAGTTTATGTGACAATGGTACCTTTTTCATTAAAAAAAAAGCACTAGCTTGATGATATTGTTTTAGACATCTACTAAGTTTACTGCAGACAAGGATGGACCAAGTGGGTTATATATAAAATGTTAGCGCCATATTTAAACACATTTAGTTTAGGGTTCCTTCAACAGTCAACAATATTTAAATATATATGGAAACAAGCATGAAAATATGCAACAATCACAAAGCAGTTTTAATTTGTATCATCTAAGTCCTGGGCACTAGGCTTGGGCTTAATATGTGTAGTCTGTATCTAGTTATAAGATGTGGGGACCAGTAACTTAGAGAGGAAAAGAGAACAGCACTACACCAGCTAGCAAACAATACATAGGATTTGAACACTTTAAAGTGTGCCTACCACCAGGTTGTCAAAGTGTAAAATGTTGACCCTGATTTTGCTTGCTAAAATTAGCAAAAATTCTGCCCTGTTCTGAGATTACACAGATGCTCTAGTGGGCAAATTGAAAAGATCCAACCACCTGCCACTTAGGCCTTACACCCAGATCATAGAGGGCCTTACACCCAGATCATAGAGGGCACAGTTAGCCCAATCAGACAAAGATCACATGTAGAGTCAGATTAGATAATTCTCCAACTGGATTTACTAGCTGTCCCAGTCACCACTAGGACGATTCTTGGCCAATTAATCAACAAAACAGAAAACAAGAAATCATATTTGAGATTCATGTGCACTTATAGAGCTATTTGGTATGCCTGTGGTATATTTTGTCGACATTTATGGGAATGTTCACCTGGTCATAATATCAGCATGCTCACAATGTCAAGCAGCTCAACATTTATCATGTCATTATAAATGAAATTATATTAGAAAATCAACAAGCGTTGAAGGTGGTCTAGAGGTAAATTAACTATTCTGGTGGGTCCGGTGGCTCCAGGGATGTTCTCCGGTTGCAGCAGTAGTCTGATTAGGACTTCCGGTGGATCCAGTGGCATTTGCGGTGGTAAGTATGGCTAACTCCTATCCATCCCCCTAGTGCCTAACCCTAGCCTCCCCTCCCGCAGGTTAACCCCAAAACTCAGCTGCCAGTCCATGCAGCATGTTGGTGTTTCACATGTTGACATTTCATACATCGACATTGTGAACATGTCAACATTTTGCTCATTTAATCAATGTCGATATCCTAACTGTCAACACTGTGATGTCAACATTCACAATAGAAGACTGCAATGCCATTTTCATCCTGCAAAAAAATAGACTGGGCCTATAATTAAATGGAATGCCTTTTGCACCTCTCATGCATAATATGTATATGAGAGCATTTAACATTGTAATAATAAAATTTAAACCGGTTGGGTATGATATCCCGGCGGCTATTCAGGTGCCGGGTGAAATGCAGACATCAGAAGCCCGACATACCAGAATCCTGAAGGGGCAGGTAAGTATACTAACCCTCCCCTCCCCCCCCTCACCCTCCCTTAGGGATGCCTAACCCTAAAACTCCCAGGGTGGTGCCTAACCCTAAGTCCCCCAGGCGGTGCCTCAACCTAACCCCCCCTTCTTGCACCCTAAACTTTACCCTCCTGGGGGGGTGCCTAACCATACCTCCCCCCGCTGGTGCCAAACCCTAAACCCCCTTTCCCCTAGACTAACCCTAGCCCTCCCTGGGGTGGTCCAAACCCGGGGGTGCCTAAACCTAACCTTTCCTTTACCCGGGGCTAACGCTAATCCTGTCCCCGCTTATCTTTGTTCGAGAAGCCATCTGCCAGGATTCCATTGTCAGCCTAAAGATAGGCGTCGGTATTTAGACACCTATCTTTAGTAATAAATCAGGATTTAGATGCCGGGATTCCATCAGACGGCTTCCTGTGCGTCGATATTCTAACTACATCCGCATTTAAACACATGAAAGTAGCATGTACAGAAAAAAAACCATTCTGTATGTTCCTTAAATCTCATGATATAAAAGGGACAGTACAGACTTGAAAGCAAGTCAGCCATGTTCTAAGCTGTACGCCACTATGCAGCTTCAGTAGCCCTGTTCAAATACTTGGATTCATTATCAGTGAGCACTTGTCCTATCCAGTGCAGGAGATCTGCTGGGAAACAGGCATATCAACAAGTATGCACAATTCTATACTGTAGCTTGTATTTCCATCAACATGCTCTCGCTAAACTTTGCAAGTGTGTAAACATCCTATTACCACCCATTTGTGCCCCTTCAGTTGAAAGTGGAGATGCTATTGAGTTACGTACAACTAGGAATCACTACATGAAAAAGCCATCCACACAACTGACTTGTTGTGTTCATTAGCCCCAAAATGAGGTTCAGAGTTGTTTAATAAGAAAAAAAAGCCAGAAGTTGAAATATATAGGTGGGTTCATCCCAAAGTGGTCATAAGCTAAACTTTAAGTGAGATTTTCAATCTTGTAAGAAGGAATGCAGCAGTATAAGCAAAATCCATGAACAATGTCTTTATATTTTCATAGGTAACATGTGGTATCCTACCATTATCAAGCATTCCCACAATGGTCTATGGGCTAGTAGTCTACAGCAGTGTCTTAAGAGAGGAGGGGGCCTGTGTGCAGTCTCTGTCCAGGGCCCCCTCCTCTCATACCGGCAGAGCACCGAGGGCTCGATTCAGACCCGCTCAGTAGATGCGTTCGCACGCACCCAGCATATGCAAATCCAGCCAACCCACAGTAAGGCAGGCGATCGCATGGCAAGGCATTAGCACGCCCACTATGTCTTGGCATGCGATTGCTTTGTGTATGCAGACGCCCACCAGCCTGTTTTAAGACATTCACTGGCACACGTCATCTCCAGGAAGTGTATGCAACCATCGGTACATCGGGTACCATCAGATGCGATCGCAGTGCTTGAGGCAGACCATTCCCTGCACTGAGATCACTTTAGTGTAAAAACCATCCAGGTGACGTGCACTATGACGCTGTCTCTAAATTATGCATGCCTCTGAAACGGCGTTAAGACGCTCAGGCACGCCTGCATTTGCACCATTTATAATGGCCAGCCCCTGTCGCCACCCACAAACGGCTTCTCCTGTCACTCACTCTGCTGGGCTGTCTATGCGCAGTGAACAAACACTTCCCGATCTCTCGCAGTGGTTTGTGCACGTGCACTGTGATGCATACGCATGCGCACAATGCGAAAATCGCCCAGCTATGAGCGAACGCATCCTAGTGAGCAGGTCTGAAGCAGGTCCTGAGTGCAGTATACTCTGAGCACTAGGAGCACTAGTAGACTCTAGCAATGTGACAGAGGCTACTGCACATGCGCAGGTCTCCTGGGAAATGGTGCAGAAGCCATTTTCCTGGTGATTTTCCTGCTGCGCATACACAAAATGATTTGTGCAGTGCTGCTGCCACCAATATGGGCTATGGAGAGGTAAGTATTGAAGAAGTGGGTACAGGGTGTGTGGGTCTCCTTGGACCCAGGGGCCCATATGCACCGCACATCCTGCACCCATTAAATATAGGCCACTGGCTGTAGCCTATAGACTACATAAAAAAATAATTGGGAGAGAGCTCCTCTAGAACCCTCCCCGACAATGGCTGCCAAACAAGCGCAGGGGTCCCGAAAGTGGAGTGAAGAGACAGCTAATGCGGTCAGTTCAGTCCAAACACATCACAGGGCTCTTACAAAGCCCCTATCACTCTGTGTGTCTTTTATTACATTCGGGCAGTATATAATTTATTATACACCCGATAATTGATAAATATGCCCCTATATGACTTTCTTAAAGCAGATAATGGATTGCAGAGCTATCAGACTGAAATACCGAAATTAATGGTTCCAATTTACATAACTTACATCAAGTGGCTAATAGGGTTATCCTATATGAATAGAATACATATCACAGGGAAGAATATATTTGGCATACAATACAATTATTAACTTACATTAAAACCAGCAATAAAGTGCAATACTGCAAAATAATAAAAGATCAGTACTAAACATCATATGTATAGACTGAATTAAAGTAGATACTGTACATAATATTTTACTGTATAAGTAAAAAAAAACATCTCTCATATTTATTATATTACATTGACTTAAGAAAGGACAAAACAGGTCAGCACAGACACTCTTATCGTGTCCTTCCTCCTTCCCCAATAATTTATCAATCTGAAGTACATTAAATGTTATTTGTTGGGGAGGAATACACAGGAATACATTAACAAGCATAATCAAAAGAACAAAAGTAAAGTATTCCAACAAGGGGCACTCACGGACTTATGAGGTATAAATTCATTCAGAAATTGAAATTCACTATTATGGTGACCCATAAAAATCATCTAAAATATAACTTTTATTAGTGATTTTCTTAAAAAATATAATACCAGTGAAATATAAGGTGAAAAATGTACAATTGTGATATAAATGTGAACAAACAATATATAAAAGTTTATTTTAAATATTGTGTCCACTCTCAATTATTTGTATCTTCTGTTGTGAAATCTTAGCCCTCCAGCACAATGTTATCTATGATACAGTGCTCTAAATGTATGTTCCAAAATAATTGAGGAGCACTTATATATCTTGCATTTACTGTATTTATGTCAATGTAATTATTATTTACAGAGCTACAACTTTCAGACCTTGGTGTCTAATATATACACTTTTTTATTATTCCAAGGCAGGTAGCGTGTCTGGCACTTTTTAAATATTGTTGTCCACTCCACGGCCCCCACTTTTAGTTACTACAATCGTGATAAGGGAGCTCACTACTATAGAATTGTGCATACTACTCATTTATATCACACTTGCACATTTTTCACCTTATATATCTCTGGCATTATATTTTTAAGAAAATAAGTAATAAAATGTATATTTTAGATGATTATCTTGGGTCACCATAATATTGAATTTCAATTTCTGAATGAATTTATACCTCATTAGTCCATGAGTGCCCCTTGTTGGAATACTTTTCTTTTGTTTATGCATGTTACATTGACTCATAAGAACCACTTAATTTCGATGTCACTATTGAGTTTATGCGGATTGAAGAATTCTGGTCATATATCCATTTTGAATCGTATTTAGCAAAATGGATTCTATTCATATTGGAGAACCCTATTTAGTCACTTCATGTAAGTTATGTAAATCAGACCCACGTGTTATAGTATTTAAGCTTGATAGCTCGGCACCAGATCCCTCTTTTTTGCTTATTCCACAAACCTCTATTGGATATTTTCGTATGTTACCATTATTGAAAGGATATCTAGAAGGGATTACAGGATCTTTATTACATTAGAATTTCAAGCCTAAATCCTGTCCCACTTTTCTTCTTCTGTTACAGTATTTGCTGTAAGTATTTTACTTGCTGTGAAGGAGACCAGGTGTATACCATTTACCCACTGCTTTTCTGTAATTAATAAGTTATATATTCACCATCCTACTACTCACTTACCACTGGGCATTCTTGTTATCTTATTATGCTCATGTTTATTTTCATAAGTATCAGATGACATTATGACAACAATTGGAGGAATTTCACGCAGGTGATCAGCTTTCTCTATGAATATCATGTACTAATGTGAGAACATTTTGGAAAATGTGTTTTTTGGACTTAACATTGGACAGCACCTTATATCTATCTATACTAATATAATAATAACTTTGTATCTGTCTTTTTGTTCCAAGTTGGTCAAAAACTACTAAACAGATTTTCATGAAAACTGCCTCATTTTGTAGTGGAAACTCCTTTCAATAACCTGCACTTTGTTTCATCTCAATCCGTCGAGTTATAGCTGAGTAATGACAAAAACAAAATGTATTGACATCATCAATGCAGAAGATAGGTGTGGTGCATGTCTGGTAAGGGGTGGGGGGGGTGCTTTGGGCCCATGTTCACTTGAATAGGATATGCTACATAACAGTCTGTGCACAGGGCACAGTGACATTGATGTGAGTGATGGGTGAATAGGATAGGCTACATAACAGTCTGTGCACAGGGCACACAGTGACACTGGTGTGAGTGGTCGGTGAATAGGATAGGCTACATAGCAGTCTGTGCACAGGGCACACAGTGACATTGGTGTGAGTGGTGGGTGAATAGGATAGGCTACATAGCAGTCTGTGCACGGGGCACACAGTGACATTGGTGTGAGTGGTGGGTGAATAGGAAAGGCTACATAGCAGTCTGTGCACAGGGCACACAGTGACATTGGCGTGAGTGGTGGGTGAATAGGATAGGCTACATAGCAGTCTGTGCACGGGGCACACAGCGACATTGGTGTGAGTGGTGGGTGAATAGGATAGGCTACATAACAGTCTGTGCACAGGGCACACAGTGACACTGGTGTGAGTGATGGGTGAATAGGATAGGCTACATAACAGTCTGTGCACGGGGCACACAGTGACATTGGTGTGAGTGGTCGGTGAATAGGATAGGCTACATAGCAGTCTGTGCACGGGGCACACAGTGACATTGATGTGAGCGGTGGGTGAATAGGATAGGCTACATAACAGTCTGTGCACAGGGCACACAGTGACACTGGTGTGAGTGATGGGTGAATAGGATAGGCTACATAACAGTCTGTGCACAGGGCACACAGTGACATTGGTGTGAGTGGTGGGTGAATAGGATAGGCTACATAGCAGCCTGTGCACGGGGCATACAGTGACATTGGTGTGAGTGGTGGGTGAATAGGATAGGCTACATAGTAGTCTGCGCACAGGGCACACAGGGACATTGGTGTGAGTGGTGGGTGAATAGGATAGGCTACATAGCAGTCTGTGCACAGGGCACACAGGGACATTGGTGTGAGTGGTGGGTGAATAGGAAAGGCTACATAGCAGTCTGTGCACAGGGCACACAGGGACATTGGCGTGAGTGGTGGGTGAATAGGATAGGCTACATAGTAGTCTGCGCACAGGGCACACAGGGACATTGGTGTGAGTGGTGGGTGAATAGGATAGGCTACATAGCAGTCTGTGCACAGGGCACACAGTGACATTGGTGTGAGTGGTGGGTGAATAGGATAGGCTATATAGCAGTCTGTGCACAGGGCACACAGGGACATTGGTGTGAGTGGTGGCTGAATAGGATAGGCTACATAGCAGTCTGTGCACAGGGCACACAGGGTAGGATAGGTTACATAGCAGTCTGTGCACAGGGCACACAGGGACATTGGTTTGAGTGGTGGGTGAATAGGATAGACTACATAGCAGTCAGTGCACAGTGCACACAGGGACATTGGTGTGAGTGGCCGGTGAATAGGATAGGCTACATAGCAGTCTGTGCACAGGGCACACAGGGACATTGGTGTGAGTGGCCGGTGAATAGGATATGCTACATAGCAGCCTGTACACAGGACACACAGGGACATTGGTGTGAGTGGTTGGTGAATAGGATAGGCTACATAGCAGTCTGTGCACAGGACACACAGGGACATTGGTGTGAGTGGTGGGTGAATAGGATAGGCTACATAGCAGTCTGCGCACAGGGCACACAAGGACATTGGTGTGAGTGGTTGGTGAATAGGATAGGCTACATAGCAGTCTGCGCACAGGGCACACAGGGACATTGGTGTGAGTGGTCGGTGAATAGGATAGGCTACATAGCAGTCTGTGCACAGACACACAGGGACATTGGTGTGAGTGGTGGGTGAATAGGATATGCTACATAGCAGCCTGTACACAGGACACACAGTGACATTGGTGTGAGTGGTGGGTGAATAGGATAGGTTACATAGCAGTCTGTGCACAGGCACACAGGTACATTGGTGTGAGTGGTGGGTGAATAGGATAGGCTACATAGCAGTCTGTGCACAGGGCACACAGTGACACTGGTGTGAGTGGTGGGTAAATAGGATAGGCTACATAACAGTGCACAGGGCACACAGGGACATTGGTGTGAGTGGTGGGTGAATAGGATAGGCTACATAGCAGTCTGTGCACAGGCACACAGTGACATTGGTGTGAGTGGTGGGTGAATAGGATAGGCTACATAGCAGTCTGTGCACAGGGCACACAGGGACATTGGTGTGAGTGGTGGGTGAATAGGATAGGTTATATAGCAGTCTGTGCACAGTCACACAGTGACATTGGTGTGAGTGGTGGGTGAATAGGATAGGCTACATAGCAGTCTGTGCACAGGCACACAGTGACATTGGTGTGAGTGGTGGGTGAATAGGATAGGTTACATAGCAGTCTGTGCACAGGCACACAGTGACATTGGTGTGAGTGGTGGGTGAATAGGATAGGCTACATAGCAGTCTGTGCACAGGCACACAAGGACATTGGTGTGAGTGGTTGGTGAATAGGATAGGCTACATAGCAGTCTGTGCACAGGGCACACAGGGACATTGGTGTGAGTGGTGGGTGAATAGGATAGGCTACATAGCAGTCTGTGCACAGGGCACACAGGGACATTAGTGTGAGCGGTGGGTGAAGGTGCTGCTGCCACCAGTCTGTATAGTGCTGCATAGGGCCACTCCCACAGCAGGGCCCCTATGCAAAGCAATACAACTAGAACACATCAAATATAAAAAATATTAGTAGAGGCAATTTCATCAAGGGCGAAACCACAGACAACAGGTAGTCTGTAATATTTGTCTCATGCTTACATTAACTACACTCTACAATATTTTTCATAAATTGTACAGCTGTACAATATTTGTATTGGAATAGGAGATAAGCCGCCCTCACTAGGTGGTGCATGTTGTACAATACTTTAAACACCACTTTATATTATCATTTACAGAATTTACATTTGATCCTGTACAAAATTAAATATCTGAAGCTTATTTACATGCTGAGCACAAGCATTTTCTGTACCATGTAATTAAACATTAAATAACACAGCAAGAATGCCTATGCTAAGCATGATGGGCACATTATCAAAGCCTACAAGAACACTAGCAGTTAGTGCTGGCAAGATGCACCCATCTCTCTAGGACTACAAGCTAATGGGTAAGCGCTGACAGTGTTTTATATAAAGTTCGGATTAGCGTGTTACATTGGCTGCAGTCTTATGGGACTGATCACAGCATATAGACAGGCTTAATTAATAAAAAGTCTAATGCTAATATTACAAAACTAGAATTGTACATACTTAAAAATCATGCAAACATCGATTCATTTAATGGCACACATAAGACAAGATCTTAATGCAAATTTTGTAATTATAGTGTTGAGCTAATACTTTACAGTGAAGTGTCAAATCCAAGTCCTAACCTGTTTCTTGAGGGTCTTCAATACTGAAAATGAGATGCAATGACTTTAGTTAGACTGCAGAACCACAAAACACTTGCTGGTCAGGACACGTGAATATTACTGGTTTCTGCTTACTTGCATCCCTGGAGAGATTTGCATCAGAATCAATTTCACACAGTATGATTTTATAAACGATATTGCTGTTTTCGACCGATTGGAATGCCAAATCGTTTAAAAACTGCCGTGTGTAGCCACGATAATGATGCCTATGTACACTCCCGCTGGTCGTTAGTCGTGGTCTGTGATCTTTTGAACATGCAGAAAGATCACAACCTGTTTTTCATGATTTGTCAAACATCGTTCCGTGTGTACGCACGATGAACGATTTCATGGACAACAAACGATTTGTCATCACTTTTCCAGGCCACTCCCCTCCACCATTTTGTGCCAGCCGATGACGGAGAGACAGGAGCAGCTTTGGATCATCTTGACTTCCTGGGATTGTTTAGTTATCTATATGGAATCTTTCTACCTGCTTCATACAAACTGCACTGTCACAGAAATGTCCAATTTATGTATTTCAACAAATAAGGGCGTGATTCAGTATTGGTTGCTAATGCTGCCACTGCTGCAAATTTTGTAAACATCAGCTTGAAAACATGGAAATGTCGCAGATGCCGGGCTTTGTATTGAGACGCTTACCGGCGGCATCGCAAATCCAAGTGACTACATACAATGATGAAGCATCGGTCGCAGATTAGTTGATAATTAACATTCTGGGTAATCCTGCAGAATGGTCGTGGAAACTGAGACACCAGAGTAATTTTCACTGCGTCGCAGTCGCAGGCTGAGACATGCCCTGAAAACGGTGGTAACACGCCTGCATTAGAGTCACCACCTCCCCGTTGCCACCCACAAATGGTTTCTGTCTGCCAATCACTTTGCTAATAAATTCTCACTGTGAGCGATAACGGTAATGAGACTTGATGAATGCACAGTGTAACACAGATGCATGCGCAGATCACCAATAATTCTCAACTGCGTAAACATCGGTCATTGCGTCCATCTATGAATCAGGCCCTTAATATTTAAATAGTTACAGAGCAGATATGGTTAACATGGTAACATGCAAGGTGTATAGTCTGCACAGCATCTATATTGGTCAGGAAATATAGTATTTCCTCTACAACAACCTATACTCTGTAGCGCAGTGAACATATAGAAATATAAATAAGATTGGACCAGAATATGGTATGAAAGTTAAGCGTTATGAAAGTAATATGCACACAGTAGTCACACCTTCCTATGCTCAGTGTTATTAGAGCCCAACTGCTCACCCTTTCTTGTTCTCGATAAGCTTCTAATACAGGGCAGATGTATTAATCTATTCAAAGCATTCAAGGCCACATTGTCGGTGCCAGGGAGAGAATGACCTCCAATAAAATAGCATAAAGGAATTATGGAGTGCATTTATCCAGGAAAGTATACCAATTCCTCAGTTACCAACTTACTGAGTTATCTGCACGTTAATATTACAAAGAATAAAATATATTTTACAGAAGAGAAGTGATAAAGGTTCTAAGGGGTCTATTTATTAAAGGTTTCATCACAAAAATCATGTGAAACAGCTGTGTCCTCACATCAATATTTTGGCATGTTCTCTTGTGTCTTTTAGTTGTCAACAGTTTTTAAGAGCTTTTTCTCCTTCAGACAACATTGACTTATTTGTCTGGCTATGGCCCTTATTCAATATGTTTCGCACCCGCGATACTTTTTCGCCTGGCGGACTTTCGCCAATACCCCTTTTTTGTAGTGCGGCAACTTTTTGCGCGCGGCCCCACGATTCTCCGTATTCAATATGAAAGTACGAGAAAATTGCACCCGGCGATACTTGAACAGGCGGAAAGTAATCTCCAAAATGGGGTAATCAGCCTGACACCCCCCAAAAGATGCACTGACATGGGGGATTACTATGGCTACCCCCGAATAGGCCTGCTGAAGGTATTTGGGGTACTTAAATGTTCTCAATAGGTTCTAATTAGCATCTTTGTATAAGTGGTGAAGAGTAGCATTTAGCAGTTTTTTTTTTTTTTTGAGAAAATAACTAGTCTCAGCAAATTTGGGGTACATGAAAATGGGGGGTAGCATATTTAAAAGTTGCTAAAGTAAAGTTTAAAAAATTGTGAAAAATCCACCTTTCGCAAGCACCTGCAATCAAAAAAACACCTGGGGCATCCTTGGGGACTCCCCTGGAGTCTATTTTGCTAGTTTTTATTTGTGTCTCCCAGCTTTTTTTTTTTCACCCCCAAAATGAAAGTACTCTTTTGGGGTCTTCTAAAGTCTTTTTTTTTTTTACACAGTTTACCTTTGGGGGACTGTCTTAAGCCTGCACGGGGGTTCCCGCAAAGTTGCACCCCAAAATCCCAAATCTGCACTTTTTTCCGCCTGCTATTCATAGGCAAAACTTTTTTGCCACACTTGTAACCCTGATTAATAATTATGGTCGTATTCTGAATTACTTTATATATGTCATATCATTTAATGTATTGCACAAAGTAAGGTTTCCCAAACTTGGTCCTCAAGGCACCCTAGCAGTCCAAGTTTTCAGGATATCCATGCTTGAGCATACTTTAGGTGACTTAATTAGCACTTCTGCTTTCTTTTTCTTTTTTTAACCATCTGTGATCAACCATAGGTATCCATAAAACATATCTGCCTTGATGACAGAGTTCAGGAACCACTTATTCCATAAAGTAAACTTTAGTGAAAATTATATTTTAAGGGAATTCTATTCAAAAAGAATGTCTTGATACAATATCATCATTATTTTGTATAGATTCTACCTCAAATAAAAATAATCATTTCTTCTGTCAGAATATTCTATTTAAAGTTTGCTAGCAGAATGCAAACAATTCTCATAATAACTCTTCCAATGGGTTACATATCTGCCTGTAAATTTTATCTTTTACTAATGTATGGAAAGCAATAAAACAACTCACAATCATGGTAATAAATGCAAAAATACAGAATAGCTATTCTGGAAGATCTTATGGCATATGAACAATTACCTTATAATGTAAATAACACTTATTGAATACTTAAAGATACAAGGGGTATACTGGGCTTTGGTATCTCATAGTAAAAAGATTGTAAATTATTACTATTAAGATATTGTTAACATCAAAGATTGTGTCTTTATTAAAAAATAACTTGAAATAACAGATGAATTACAGATTACGGGGTTCATGTATTAATAAGTGTCAGTGCGTCGATTATTGACAGTCAGTCTTGAGACCAACTTTTTAAGTTTCATGTACTAACCATAACCCACAGGGATAGTGGTAATGATAACCGCTGTCTTTCCGAGTTACATCCCTGGCATATCTTTCACATTTGCATCTGATGGTTGAACACAAGCGGCAGACTTGAGACGCTTTGTATCTCAATACAAATCCTGGCGGCTGTCACATTTGCATCTGATGGTTGCGCCTTTGTACACAAGCGGCAGACTTGAGACGCTGTGTGTCTCAATACAAATCCTGGCGGCTGTCACATTTGCATCTGATGGTTGCGCCTTTGTACACAAGCGGCAGACTTGAGACGCTGTGTGTCTCAATACAAATCCTGGCGGCTGTCACATTTGCATATGATGGTTGCGCCTTTGTACACAAGCGGCAGACTTGAGACGCTGTGTGTCTCAATACAAATCCTGGCGGCTGTCACATTTGCATATGATGGTTGCGCCTTTGTACACAAGCGGCAGACTTGAGACGCTGTGTGTCTCAATACAAATCCTGGCGGCTGTCACATTTGCATATGTTAGCATATATGCTGTGGAAGGAATTTGCAGCCACAGCATTTGCGACCATCCCTGAATCAGGTCCACAGTCAAGAAAGAGGTTAGTTGCAGACATAATACAATGGAAAAGGAGTAAAGCATCATCAATGTGACATGGTTTAGAAACCACAGGAGTACATTGAGGCAATTACATTTGCCTTCCTACAGCTGATCTACAGGTAATAGGTGATGGGGGAAGAAGGGGGTAGTTTGTAAATAGGCTTCAGCCTAAAACATTTGTCCTTTGTCCCATGAGCCATACCACAAGGTTTTAAATCTCAGGTTTCCACAGTATCAGGACCATCCAGAGACAAACCACAACTCATTGTAACGCTACGGGCCCATTTATCATTGATCGCTTTTGCAATGTGATCAGGGCATGCCAGTAACGCCCCTGATCGCTTTGCAAAAGGCAATTTCTTCGGCTGGATGTATCATCCGGGACATGCAGGGACATGGACTCCGAAAGGAGCCCGTACCTGTGATGTCTCCAGAGAGCGGTCGGCCACTACAGGGGGTGCACAATCCCGTGGACTGCACATGCACATCCGTCATAGCCGGGGAGGGTTCCCGGCGGATCCCTCCGCCGGCTAATAGTGCGCGGTGTAGCCCATAGGCTACAGTGACTAACGCCATGTTCAGATGGCGTTAGCTGTGGGGGCCAATATCTGGAATGCATCGCATTCCGGATATTGGTAAATTTGGCAGCATCGCTTCCCCCATAGAAACCTATGGAGGAGGCAGCTGACAGTGGTAATAGAGGGATCCCTCCTTAATACATCCAGGGGATACTTAGTATTTGAGGTGTTTTCTGGGATTTTACCCCAAATACATTTTGATAAATGGGCCCCTACGAAACGTGCCAAATCTGAAATACTTTCACATCACCAGTGGTTTTTTTTCTATGATTAAAAATGTCAGTATTCAGGAAACAAAAAAGTACCTGTACTCACCTAAAGTTACAAGTAGAAACAAGAAAATAGTAGCTTCCATACTCTGGGTAAGTGTGCTTATTTTACTCATTTCTGAAATGTTTCCGGAACTAGTTATAAGAATTAAAAAATGAGACAAAAAAAGGTGCTGGTACTGAATACCGCTGTATTGCAATAAAGATCTGATAACCTATTATTTCAAAACTGCAGGAAGCGTCATGGAGGAGAGATAACATTTTAAATCATAAGTAAAATAAATGTAGCAGTCAGCCGTTTCTGTCTTATTTACTGATATTTTAGCACTTCTGCAGTTTTCAAAAAATGTCCTGTATGTTCGTGGTGTTAAAAAGGACACAGAGAGCCAATATGTAATATACAGTATTTGCCTGCACTCCCAGAATGTCCAGAGAGACCTGCACATTTTGCGAAGCTGTACTGGACTCCCTGGAGAGTAGACCACCCTCCTGGATCCTGCCCACTTCCCTAGTTTTACTAGCAGAATAGTTACAATGGCATTGTTTGGGCAGGAAGTTTTAGTGTTAAAATATATAATTTTCTGGGATCTCTCCTTTAAGCTTTAACAGTAAATTATCTTTAAATAATTACAAACATTAGGCAATAATGTCGAAATATATAAGGAGTTATACGGCAAGAAAAAAACAGCTCTAAAGCATTTTGTAGCATCTGAAAACTACATATAAATAAGCAATGTTAGCAAAGGCAAACAGCATCTCTTGCCCTGTGTATTGTAGCGTCCTGTTGTTACAAGATAAAATCAGCTCTGTGCAATTTATCAGTGTCCTCAAAATAGTAGTTCTACCATTGCTGTGGGATGCAAGTATTGACAGCAGTAAATGCTCCCTATGCTTCATAAAATAAAATTAAATAGAGTCACATTCTAGAAATCATAAATTAAGCTCAACCTAACTCAATTATTAATTGAGACTTCATTAGCAAAGAGTCTCAGGGCGGTTGTTACTGCAGTTTTCATTTATTTTCAAACCATTAGATAGAGGCTGTCAGATATAATCTTTGTGGATGCATGCAGAGTTCAACAAGTTCTAGTAACAGTTAAAGTAGGACATAAACAGCAGGCAGCAGGCAGTGGAACAATGTCTGCTGTGTGATCAGTAGACAATCACTTCGTAGGGAATGAGAGCATCTTTCTTAGGGCATCAGACTTTTACTGTGAGAAGTTGTTGACTTTTAAGAAATTATATATCACTATTTTTACAAGTATACATAGTCATGTTTGTACACGTTACCATTTAGTTGTGTAAAGGTGCAGTTAGTTATTTAATGTTATTTGTGACAAAAACTGAGTACACACAGATGATGTTTGGGCAAATCGTATCAACATATCGTGCAGTGTTGACTATATGATTATACACTGGGTATAAGAAAAGTTATCCTTTATTTAGTAAATAATAATAAAAACCAACAATAGATAATGTGAAAATAAAAACCAACATGTGTGGGAATATTATACAAATGTGGGGTGAGCAGCAAGCGTGACACATGTAGTAATATTAGTTTCACTGACAATTGACACGTCTGTAATTGAAAGATTTATACATATGTGCCATAAATCGACAGAATAAGTGTGTGTGTTACTAGATAACCTAGAGGATACGTGTGAGCACAACTGTATAGAGGTTACGTCCCAGGTTGTGCACTTAATACCACCCTGATTGCATGTGGTTTTCACACACATATAAGTGAAAAACAGACGGACATTATAAGAGAAATGGAGATTTAAGACTACATAAATATGAATGTCTGTTTTTCGTCTATGGCTAATTAATTTATCGTGACTTGTATAATATACATGAACTAATACAGAGTATCTTTTTTGTGTCCAGATTAATATAGTGCATTAAAACCTTAGTTTTTCCTGGATATTAAACATATTACTCCCAAGCTACGTGTATTTTCTTCATACGAATGCTTAAGAAACACTGGCAAAACATATATTTTATTGAAGAAAGAGACAATACAAAGGCACATAGTGTTTTTTTAATACACATTTCGTATTTACATACTTTTTTCACTACTATCTTTTATATATCGCTATTTTATTTACTAATATTTTAAGGTATTGAATAAAAGTTATATTTTATTAATACATTGTTTGGTGCTGTGTGCGCCAAAACAGATCTTTTTTTTCCTTTGTATACATTACTTAATCTGTGGCAGCACCCCCTATCCCACACTGATACTGATGTATGGAATTTGGGGAATTTAGGGGCAGTGGATATGTTATTGATTATTAGTAGTGATCTACAGTGCAATAAAATCCTCCTTTTCTAATACAGCAAGAACAGAATGAAAATCCATAAAATAAATAAATTAAAAACAATGTTGCTAGACAGGAACTAAACTTTAGTTTTTATAGTTTAAAACAGACAGGTGACTTTAACTTTTTCAATCATATAAAGATCTATCCATGCTGGTAACTAGTCTATGGTTATTACGTTTATTTATTAAATGATTTAATGTTTGAAATACTAACATTTTTTTTACAGAAATTGAAATTTTTTGACTACACTAATGCTGGAATATTGGTAATTACTGTACGAGTATTCTTTGTTTGAAATGATTCCTTGCTCTCACTGGCTGACTGGTGTGTTTTTGTCACACTCACTATTATTTCAGATATGTACTGTATAACTACAGTTGTGCTATTGAAAAGTTTACAGAAAGAAGTTCAAGATTTCAAAAGGAAGATGTTATCATGCATAATGTACAAAGTGAGTGTAAGTTAAGCAGCACTGTACAAAAACATTATTTTTCTTAAGCAACATCACGCATAGCAAATGGGACCACAAGAACTACAGAAGTGTATAACAAAAACATGACATCATGACATCAGCACTTGTAATATATTATGATCACATTACAAGAACCACTGGTGTATCCATAATCGGCTGGTCACTGTTCATATTATTATTATTTTTTTCATATAACTCTATTTAATGGCTTTTATTCATCTTAAGCAAATGTAAGTGATTCAGTTAAGCTGATGTTGCCATCAGCATTTGTTAAGCATAGCTGTTTAGAGATACTACAGGTATTATTCTATGAAAGTAGAGTAAGGACAAGCAACTGTAAAATAGGTTTAGAAAAGAAAAGGGCAAACATTTTGTTACTGCTTAAAACTGTTCTTTTTAATGGTATAACAAAAAGGCTTTCATACCTTATGCTATATTGATTGTTACTCCTCAAATTCTCAGGTACTTTAAACTGTGCTCAACAGCAGATTCTTAGTTCCACACTTAAGTATGGAGTGCCCAGTGGATTCCTTTCACAGGATAGCCATAGATGCAGAGTACAAATGGTGTCACCCGCAAGAGAGCTCTTCCACATATGGTCCTGGCTGACAGTGACATTCTGGGTTCCAGAGAGTATGCCAGGAACAGTCCAATTTGGCTCATATAATAGTAGTTTAGAAGTATAGGAAATCTATTATATTGTAGCTGCAATTAGCTAAGCACAGTCAGGGCCATTGGGAGTAATTTTGGGTCGTGGTGCTGCTGTTTCTTGGCTGCATGGACCAATGGGAAGTTTTTATGGTATGCAATCTCTATATCCAACATTTAATGTGATCCTGCTGGTGTATAGATGGTGTATAGATGTGATCCTGCTGGTGTATAGATGGGTCTGTAGTCCAATCCATCCCCACCATAAACTTCTACCACCAGGCCTCTAAAAGTAGCCCTGGTCCGGGTATTAGGGGAAGGGGTCAAGATTTGAGAAGGAGAAAGGGCAGAATGAGAGTGATATGAAAAGGAAATTGTCTGTCCAAAGGCAAATACAGGGGAAAGTGTGGGAATGCCCACTTGTTTCTCCTTATTTGCCTTATTACACAGAACACAAAATATATGGGAAAATCATAAACAATAGTTCATAGAGCCACATGAAATATACCGATTAGTAACTTCCAATAATAAAAGAGAAATATGGAATATAATGTCCAGCAGTTAGGTGTAATCTGTATACAAATTAAATGTCACCGATCATAGACGTCAATTATTTGCGTGTAAATTATATAGTAAAAGGAATAAGGCTTATTCCCACTGGTTCCAATGAAATTTGTGGGTGAGCTCTTTAATTTCCTATTCTCAATGATGTACTGCACTGAGGAGATACAAGACACAGAGAGGTGAGATAATTGCTCCTTGATCTTTTTTTACTGGTTAAATGCTAACAGTGGTGAAACATGGCCCAGTGACTGACAGCTCCAGCTGGTAGCTATAGGCAAATAGTCTTAAAAAATGACAATAGCTGCAGCTGGTATAAATGTGTTGTTGGTGTCAAAGCTGTTGTAGTGCAAATAAAAATAATAAAATAAGTATTTTAGAATTAATTCTGTTAATTAAATAAAATATACTAAATATCCAAAATACCAATGTGTTACAAAAGCTGGTGCTCCTCTGCAGTTCCTGACACTAGTGGCACACAAAATCATCAAGGGTTTCCACAACCAAGTCTTCTACAGTATTTGCAGAGAGGTTATTACAACATGCTCCAGCAGAGGGCACTACAAGGGCAATACAGGATGACCACTGTAACACATTTCTTCTGCCTTCCAGCACTGTTAGATCCAAGTAAACTGGATCTAAAAGAAACAGACCTATTCATTTATATAAATTATAGATTACATTATAAATCCCGGCTAGGCAGTGTAAATGTTGTTAAAATTAATGCATTTCCCAAAATCCGCACTTTTCCAACCCTCCCAAACCATGGCCCTCCATATGCCTTCAAATGTATTCAACATAACACTGTGCAATTCATTTGGGCTAAGAAATAACCAAGTGTCAGTTTGTGAAAATTACTATTCTAGGCCCAGGTCTGGGGTTTGGGCTTCCAGATTTAAAAAATAACTATTTTGTGGTGCAACTCAATCTATATTCTATGGAGAAGACCAAAATATACTGGAATTTGGATACTATTTGAGACAACAGCCTCAAAATTGCCTCTCACTCCACCTCCACTGGCTACACGGCACCTTTGCTCTACTTTAGTGGATGTCCAGTGGTTTCTCTGGGCCTGATTAAAGCAAGGAACGCAGATGCGAATGCAATAGCGATTACGCATGCAGTCTCACTGCGATAGTATGCTGATCCTATGCGATCGCACTCAGCACAACATAAGGATACCCAATTTACCTTACACACATCCGTAATGTTTAGCAAGGCTGCGAAACCATCGATACAATCGAGTACTGTGGCAGCCTCATGCACACTTCCACAAGCTCTGACCTTACTCAGAGATTTCTAACTTCCACGCACGCTCAGGCTGCGTACAGCATCGCAGTGGATAATTTATGAACGACCCTGCAATGGCGTTCAAATGCACTGGCATGCCTGCGATTGGCCAACAACCCCCCCATTGCCACCCACAAATGGCACTTCCTGTCAATCACTCTGCGATGGGTCTGCGTAGCCACTGCGGTTGCAGTCTCGATTGCTATGGCTAGTTCACGCACTGCGATGCATACACATGCACAGTACGCAACAACCAAATGTGTGCGTATTAGCAACTGCATCCTTGCTAAATCAGGCCCTCTGTTCCTAGTAAAAGCCCTTTATATAGTAATAAAATAGGCAACAGCATATGAACCATCTACAATTTCTAAATGCTGTTTTTACACATTAATTTACACAAACCAAATATCCAGGTAACTATCACATATAATAATGTTGATTATGTTTAGCATTTCTTAATTTGAATGGAATGACATGGTTGTCAGTATAAGCTGTTTTATTTATTTTTACCTTTTCACATGTTTTTTTTCATTTGTTTTCTGGTGGACTCCTTCTTTGCATGTACTCAAAGAGTCAGTGTAAAGACTCTGACAGCTGTTTCTATTGGACTAACATTGATCCAATGGAGACCTGATCTCATATCCTAAACATCTCAGGGACTGCTTTTACTGGAATGAGGTATTTGTACTGCCATAGGGGTACATGGAAACAGATGAAAAGGACCTTTGCACCGCCTCTGAATACCTCAGCTGTCCTCGGAGTATGGATGTTATTTTCTGCCTCCCTTTTCAAAATAGCCGTGCAAGGTTAATCAGCTCTGCTGCACCATGTTAGTAAGTATATTCTCAATACGTTGGACCTGATTCTGAATTGTGCGCAATTTCGAATGCGAACACATTTTGTGATTTTTAGCAAACTGCGCATGCGCTTTGGCCAACAAAAACAACTTTGAGCAGCAACAAGAGATTCTGAGTCATATGCATCTTAGTCACTTTCCATTGACGGCTGAAGGGCTGTTACTGGGCAGTGGGGCATTTGCGCATAAGAGAGGCATCCCAGGGGCATCTCATGACCTATTTTGAGTATGTAGACTTCATGCCATTTTCAATCAGATCTTCTGCACCAAGCATGCGATAGGTGCAAAAGCTGTTACTAGTGATGAAGGCTGCTCTCACGGTGGAGGGCTGGTGGTGATGAGGCCACATAGATACACCCAAGCCATTCATCTGTTTCCAAGTCAGAATGCAGGAGGCATACGATTTTTGATTGCAGGAAGTGGCCAGGTTTTTAATTCATAATATACAAAACAAATACCAACTTTGATATCAATGTACATATCAGCAAATTATAAATGACAACTCATTCGTGACAATGAATCATAAATATACAATGAAATAAGTTGTGAAATTTACAAAGATGTAAAAGGAGAAACAGAGAATTCTGAGAAACATTTGTTGAGCCTGCAGAGAGGAACAATAAACAGACACATCCACCAAAGAAAGTAACAGAATTAAGATGTATGTTGCTTGTTTATGTACTGAAGGTATTTGTGTATTAAAAAATAAGTTATTCTAGCAAATTATTCAGGCTAATTAGCCTTAAATAGTCTAAGCATCTGTTAGTAGATATGCTATATAGGAGCAGCAGAAAGTATAATCAAACAGGAGCTTTGTATTTTTGTATAAACAGACATGGTCACTTAGAGCTGCCACAGGCCTGGGTACTGGGGAGGTGTAGTCATGCCCCCTTATAAAATTATAAAAATTGTTTTCCTGGTGCCATGGTTGCACAGGGGGTGTCAGCTTAGCAGCTGGCAGTCCCCTTAGCAGCGGACCCTGGCCCCCATCTGGCCAACCAATAACCTTGGGCCCAGGTAATTAGTACCCTCCCCTCAGCACCCCTGTAAACAGGAACAAACACATGTTTTAATCTTAGCATGTGCTGCATTCAATATGAAGGAGGAAAGAAGAAACATCTTCTGTATTAGAGTCTGGATAAATACACATCCCTTGGCTACCTTCTTTTTGAACAAACTTTATCAGCAGCTGTACACTAATGACATCTGTATGTACAATGGAACAGTTGAGAACAGTGGAAAGGTAATGATATCTCACAGCGCTTTATATTGGTTCCAAAGTTCCAGAAGTAATTACACAGGAATCTTTATCCTGCGATGATCCCTTATAGTAGATAGACTGTGCATCTTTTTGGAGATGAAGGTAAATGTTTTTCCAGTATTTTCTATCTCCTCCTTAATAATGAAACTGGTCCCCGCATCAAAGGACACCAATGGAATGTGAATCTCAAACAGAAGTAGGAGAGAAGCAAAACATAGCGTAATCTCCTTTAATCAATTGATGCATACATAAAAACAAATATACAAACATACAAATTCTGAGTATGGTAGAAAAACACAATTACCAGATTAGCTTTCAGAACTATAAGATAAGTTCTGGAAAAGCATGTGAGGAGACAACATAGGAAACTCCTTGATGTTTCTGCTGACATCGGTCATAAGAAAAAGCCAACGCACTTCCATCCCTTCCTGGGGTCTTTGTCAAGGCTGGATAAGTAAGTGAATAGTGAGCAGTACTTTCCTTTCTAAAATAGCAAGGTCTGCAAATCACAGAGCACTCCAAATCAAATCTAAACTAGACACAGATGATCTATCTAAATGTGTAACCACCCCCATCCTATAAGTGTTCAAACATAAAACTGCACGGCGCTGATCTGCCAAACGAATCCAGCTAAGTCCCGATCACATGACTTAAGACGTCATAGAACCCAGAAGTGTAATTGTAATGGAGACTTTCCTTTCGCGTCCCCGTTGTCATAGTGACTCTCCGGTCATGTGTTGGATCACATGGGACCAGTGTCAAGGGAACCGTCATCAGCGCCCCCGTTGTTACTGCAACCACCCGATCTTACAATTAGTTTAGCGTCCTCGTTATGGGGATCCTCTGATCATACTGAGGAAGTTTTCATAAGTGTACGAGCACTTCAAATCCTTCTGGACATCAAGATTTATGGATTATATTTTTTTTAACACATCGGGGCTGTTTGGTGGATACCTTCAGATGCGAGTCTTACTGTGGTTAGCAGCATAATGGTCCTATGAATGGCACATCTCCCAAAAAAAACAAGACATAAAATTAGAAATATATACTGTAAAACAATTAAGATAAAATTACTTTAAAAACCATTTGACCTCAAAATCTATATTTAATCCACCTGGATGTAAGGTGTTAAAATCATAAATGCACTGCATTTCTTTTTTTGCAAGCTGTCGGGCCACATCTCCAATTTCCCTTCCCTAACTGCAAATAATCCAGCAAATCTATTAATGCCAGTTAACGAGCAGTTATGTTTTAATTTAAAATGGTGAGAAAGTGTATGGCTTTCTAGACCTTTTTTAATATTACACATATGTTCACCAAGTCGAACTTTTAATGGTCTAGATGTGCGGCCTATATAGACAAGATGGCAAGAACATTCAATCATATAGATAACATTTTTAGTGTTACACATGATAAAATCATCAATGGATAACCTCCCTCTCATTGATGATAATCTCCTCCATTTTTGCACCACCATAGGTGTTGCGAACCCCCTTACAGCCCAAACACAGCCCACAACAAAAAAAACTTTGGATTTAATATACCCATTTTGGCCACTAGGGGGAAAGGCACTTCTAACTAATTTGTTGCCCAAATTAGGTACCTTTTTATAGATAACCCTCGTTCTATGTGGTATCTTATCCCCAATGACAGGATCCTTTTGTAAAATGGACCAGTGTTTGTTTAAAATTATCTCAATAGCCTTATATTGGGCACAATACCCGGTAATAAAGGCCCATTGATAACCATCATCCTGTTTCTTGACTTTTGGGGCATTCTTTAATAGATCATGTATTTCTATATTTTCTATTTCTTCCAAGGCTTTGGTAACTGGTCCATGACCATATCCACATGACAATAAATTATTTTTAATTTCAGTGGCATGCTATCTAAAGATTTTATCATCTGTACAATTTTGTTTAAGTCTTTTTAGTTGACCACTTGGAATTGACCATAGCCAATTTCGAAGGTGGCAACTATCGGCTCCAATGGCAACTATCGGCTCCAATGTACGTTATTGAATCCGTTGGTTTACAAAAAGTTTTGGTCATGACCTTCATCTTTTCATGATAAATGGTGATGTCTAAAAAATTGACCTCCAAATCCCTAATATTAAAACTTAATTCGATGTTTAAAAAATTATTATTTATATATGTGCAAAATTCTGTCAAGAGTAAATGGTCTCCCCTCCAAATCGTCGAAGTAACACCACCAGGACACCAGGTTCGCACCATATGGGTTATTAGTCCAAACTGTATAAGTCTCCCATTGCTCCATAAAAATGTTGGCATAACTTGGTGCGAACCTGGTGCCCATGGCGGTGCCGACTTTTTGTAAATAAAAATCATCTTTGAATTTAAAATAATTATTACATAAAATAAATTCAACACCACATATTAAAAATTCTTGTAGTTTCTTATCCAATGAACTAGTGAGGAGGAATTTTTCAACAGCCTTAATACCAACCTGATGTTCAATTATAGTGTACAGAGATTTAACGTCTGCTGTCACTAACCAGAAATCTTATTCCCATGTCATCAAAGACAATTTGTTTAGGATATCCCTAGTATCCTTTAGATGAGATTTATTGGTACATACTAATGGCTGCAAGTGATAATCGATATACTCTGAAAGGTTAGATGTTATCGAATCCACTCCGGAAACAATCGGTCTCCTCTGGGGTTGGAGTGGATCCTTATGTACATTTGGTAGTATGTAGATAACTGGTATCATAGGGTCTGAATTGATGAAAAATTTCTGTTCATTGGAATTAAGAATCCCTTGTTTGCCAAAGTATCCACCATGGCAGCCAACTTATTTGTAATGTCAGCAGTTGGATCTAACCTTAATTTGTGGTATGTGGTTCTATCTCCCAATAATTTATCAACTTCAATTTCATACCAAGTCCTGTCCATCACTACCACCCCGCCGCCTTTATCGGCGGATTTAATCACTAGATCTGAATTGGACTATAGTGTTTTTAGGGTTTCTCTCTCCTTTTTAGTCATATTGGATCTACCCTTCTCTACATTTAATTTCCTTATGTCTTCCTGAACAAGGGCAGAGAAAGTGTCCACATAGTTACCTTTAATATGGGCTGGCAAAAATACCGATTTAGGTTTAAATGGGGTGTTCACCAAGCAATCAGTAATGTTGGGTTCTTCCTCATCCTCTTTACTGAGAAATTTTTTTTTAAGGTGAGCTTCCTAACATATTTATGTACATCCATAAATGTGGAGAATTTATTAATGCTATGGGTAGGAGCATATTTCAAACCTCTTTCCAAAACCAAAGTCTCATCTTTTGATAGTACATTTGAGCTGATATTAAAGATTTTAACCTTCCAATTCCTAACAGAATCTTCACTCATATAGTTTTCCCTAATTACTCTATTGGCATCTCTTTATTCCTTTTGTTTTTCCTTTTCCTTAATTTAGGGATGCCACTTCTCTTTCCTCTATATTTCCGATGTTTTCCCTTATGTTGTGTGGGCGACCTCTCATTCCTAAAAAGGAGAGGAGTAGAAAGTCCTATCATTACTTAATGGAAGGAATCTGTTTTTTGTGGGTACATTGGTTCTTACTATTTCTGGACTGGTGATCCCAATTTGATCTTTGGGTCTACCATTTCTCCAGTCAGCATCCGCCCCTTATTTTCTTATCCTCCTTTTTTGGGGGGATTGTCTAGTCTCTGCTCTGAACCAATTCTCTCTCATATTTTGTCCCATGTCCTGTTTAGCAAAGATCTTTCCTTTATCAGGAGGTATATATTGAGGCCTGAATGTTTTGAGGGACTGAGATTCACCCATTATTCCTAAAATGGTACCTGTCATTGGTACTATCCTTCCTAAACCTTTGTGGAAGGCCCATATTTCTTTTGGACCGGAACGGTTCTCTCCTATATTCACGAGGCCTAAAATGTCTCTCCCCTTTGTATCACCCCTGTCATTCTCCCACTCCCTTTTAGATTGTAAGCTCTCATGAGCAGGGCCCTCTACCTTCATGTGATTTTCCTCACTTAAACCATCATTACCTTACCTTTGTTGGTAATGACAGCTTCAAGACGCCTCCTATATGGAGAAACTAGTCGCATGCATTGCTCAGGTGGGTTTTTGGTCAATTCTTCCACACAAACAATCTTCAAATCTTGAAGGTTCCATGGGCCTCTTCTATGAACTCTGATCTTTAGTTCTTTCCATAGATTTTCAATTGGATTCAAGTCAGGTGATTGGCTGGGCCATTCTAGAAGCTTGGTTTTCTTTCTCTGAAACCAATTGAGAGTGTCCTTGGCTATGTATTTGGGATCATGGTCTTGCTGAAATGTCCACCCTCATTTCATATTCAGCATCCTGGTAGATGGCAGCAGATTTTTATCAAGAATATCTCAGTACATTTTTCCATTCATCCTTCCTGCAATGATATGAAGTAAGCCAGTATCGTATGCTGAAAAACAGCCCCACACCATTATGTTCCCACCTCCAAACTTCACTGTTAGTATGGTATTTCTGGGGTGATGTGCAGTGCCATTTCTCCTCCAAACATGGTGTGTATTATGGCATCCAAATAGTTAAATTTTGGTCTCATCTGACCAGACTATATTCTCCCAGTATTACACAGGCTTGTCCAAATGTTGTGCAGCAAACTTTAAATGAGCTTCAACATGCTTTTTCTTCAGCAATGGAGGCTTGCGTGGTGAGCGTGCATACAGGCCATGGTGGTTGAGTGCATTACTTATTGTTTTCTTTGAAACAATTGTACCTGCTAATTCCAGGTCTTTCTGAAGCTCTCCACAAGTGGTCCTTGGCTCTTGGACAACTTTTCTGATAATTCTTTTCACTCCTCTGTCAGAAATCTTGCTAGGAGCACCTGGTCGTGGCCTAATATGAACTTCCAGAAATAAGAGTTTCTGCTCATTCAACTTGTAATTTTAGTTGCTTGATTGAGGAGTGAAAAACTTGCGTTCCTTTCATTCAGAAATTCCCATAAGTGTGAGATGGTTATTGCCCTATTACAAATCATAAAGTTGTATTTAATCTGTTCAAATGTAAAACACTGTGCTAGATAATGACAAAAGCTGACTGACTGCTTTGGACAAACTACTCCACTTTATCTCCAAGGCTTGATACATCTATCCTACAATATTTTAGTCTAATGCAGAATCCATAGACTTCTCATATAATTAGTAAAGCTACAGTAAGTAACATCAGCACTTTCAGTGAGACAGGAGCTTTATTTCACTCATACCTCATAGTCAACAACCCAAATTTTTAATCTGTTCGAATTTGAATTTCACCGGCTTGATGGCCAAAAATATATGTGTTGTGCAATCTTCAACATACCTCAAATTTACAGCATTCATTCACAGTTTGTGTTTGAGGATCACTATTTGCATTCACCATTTGCGTTTTAAGATTGCTGCCCAGATTATTTTTAAATATATATTGTATCCCTGTTTTTTGTTTTTTAATCAATAATATGTTTACTTATTTTAATTATAAGGCACATAGGGCCTGATTCAGAGCCGCTAGCTCTGACAGAGTGCTCGCTCTGAATCAGGGCCGGGCTTTTTTTTTTTTTGGAGCGGCCTCTTGGCGAGCGGCTAGGATGATGGTCGTGATGGTCAAGACCATCATGACCATCGGGCTTGCGAGGAGACCCTTGTGGTAGGGTCTCGCCCATCGCAAGACCCAGAGAGCTTTCGGCTCACTTTTGATGTCAGTGGAGCCGCCCCCAAATGGCAGGCGTTTTCATGGGAATGCCTCCGTTTGGGTAGCCACCCCCTGGCCCGCCCACCAAAGGGGGCAAGCTGTCACTCAACATCGATAGCTCTCCCCCTTTGGTGCGAGACCCGGAGCGATGGAGAGCCCGTCGCTAGCCGGGTCTTCCGCATGCGCACGACGGAGCCGGCTTTGTCGTGTGCATGCGCTGTGGGCCACCATCGACCCTGAGCGCTCACGACCGGGTCTGAATCAGGCCCATAGTATGTTCACAAGTGATAGATTTTGCATAGGAATGTAAATGCTAAACAATCAGTGTATAACTATACAGTTAACCTTATAAGTAATAATTGCCCCTGCCGTCAACTGAGTGCTTAGACATGGGGTTACATATATATTCATATAATTTTGTCTATGCAAAATAAACACAAACATAAAGTTGTATGTATTTTAGGCCCAGGCTCCTTTTATTTCCAAAGTGAGATACCATCTTTTACCATAATGTGGACATGTTTACCAAATATTTGTCTTTTGTGTCAGAGTTTCTGGTAATATATGCTTGTCTTTGATACTGTATTTAAATTTACTAGATCTATCCAAATTTGAAAGGTAAGGTCTTCTGAGGCCGTCCATGATCTTGCTATACAGCTTTTAGTTAGAGAAAGCAGGTTTAATCACCCTATAAAGCTAGTACAACTATAGCTATCATAGGGATATAAAAGGGAATGTGATACATTTTGTCACAGAATGCCAAATGTGTGTTCTACTGGGCATTCTCATAAAAAGCGGCAGAATATACATATTCCCCAGAGGTTGTCTCGCATTTCATCAGTCTGGTAGGGGTAAGAATCTATGTAGAATATGTGCACTCAAAATGGCTTCTTGTGAATATTCTAAAATATCCTCTGTGTGTCACCTCTGTCTGTTTGCCACTCCTCTTTAACTTGATAAGATAAAAGAAGAAATCTGTTGCACAGGAAAGTACCAACAAATTGCACTAGAAAAATACCCCTAATAGTAATGATTCTCAATCCTAATTATAGTTGGGGGTGCTACCACAGATTCAAAAGATATACATATTGGAAGAAAAGAAGGAAAGAGATCTGTACAGTGCATCCGGAAAGAATTCACAACACTTCACTTTTTCCACATTTTGTTATGTTACAGCGTTATTCCAAAATGGAATAAATTCATTTTTGTCCTCAAAATTCTACACACAATACCCCATAATGACAACGTGTAAAAAAAAATGTTGAGATTTTTGCAAATTTAATAAAAAAAAACCACTAAGAAATCACATGTACATAAGTATTCACAGCCTTTGCCATGAAGCTCAAAATTGAGCTCAGGTGCATCATGTTTCCACTGATCATCCTTGAAATGTTCCTACAGCTTAATTGGAGTCCACCTGTGGTAAATTCAGTTGATTGACATGATTTTGAAAGGCATAGACCCAGGAGCATTTCTAGAGAGTAGGGGGCCCGTGTGAAGTCTCCTATATGGGCCCCCTCCTCTCTGCCTGGCGGCCGGCAGTGCACTGAGCTGTGCGCGGACAGTGCCAGAGTTATAGACTCTGGGCACTAGATTGTGCCCAGAGTCTATAGAGTATGCGCAGGTCACCAGGAAAATGGCCATGGCGGCCATTTTCCCTGCACTGCGCATGCGCACACGATGGGAAAATGGCCACGGCGGCCATTTTTCAGTTGTTTTTTACAGTGCCGGACCCCTGCGCCGATGTGGGACTCTGGAGAGGTAAGTAATACTATGGGTGCAGGATGTGCGGTGCGGGGCCCCCTGGACCCAAGGACCTGTGTGCCCCACACACCCTGCACCCATTATAGATACGCCCCTGCATACACCTGTCTATATAAGGTCCCACACTTGACAGTGCATGTCAGAGCACAAACCAAGCATGAAGTCCAAGGAATTGTCTGTAGACCTCCAAGACAGGATTGTCTCGAGGCACAAATCTGGGGAAGGGTACATAAAAATATCTGCTGCTTGGAAGGTCCCAATGAGCACTGTGGCCTCCATCATCCGTAAATGGAAGAAGTTTGGGAACCACCAGGACTCTTCCTAGAGTTGGACGGCCATCTAAACTGAGCGATCTGGGGAGAAGGGCTCTAGTCACGGAGGTGAGCAAGAACCCGATGGTCACTATGTCAGAGCTACAGCATTCCTCTGTGGAAAGAGGAGAACCTTCCAGAAGGACAACCACCTCTGCAGCAATCCACCAATCAGGCTGTATATTAGAGTGGCCAGAGATTACTGCATAAATTACTACCCTATATAGAAATCACAACTATATGCATTGAATACCCGACATGCTATTATTAAAGCTCTACTGAGAAAAGGGCTGCATGAAATCCATATAGTAGGGAATGTATAGCTGCATTTTATGATACCTGGTAACTATATCCTTTTCAATTAAGTTACAATTATATCTGATACATACAGTGAACAACTGTTTCAATACAACATACTAGTGTAAGAGATACACAGTTACTCTGATTATGGGCAACATTTTTAATTAGCTGGAGTCACTCTGACATATATTTTGGGAATAGCAGCCAAATACGTGTATGATCGTACCAGTATATAGGATAGTATACAAATAATAATAAGACCAGACATCAATATTAGGGTATAGGTTTAACTCTTTATTGAAAGACATTAGAACAAGACACTCGACTATATAAAAGAATATATATTCTTTCATTTTAATCACCTTTTCATACTATATACACATTTCTTTCTATACTTTTAACCAAACACTTCACTTTGCTTTTGTAATATTTGAATAATTTTAAATAATAGAATAAAGGTTATATACAGATTTATTTCCTTCTTTTCTTATAATACTTTCCTTTAACTTGTAAGCACTCAAATGCAGGGCATTCTTTCCTCATGTGCTTTTTCTTCTCTCCTTGTCCATTGTCTCCTCCCCACTGCCTACAGTGGCACCAAACCTTTAGGTTTTGCCTCCCTGCTGCTTTTTTGAGTATTATGATTGCTGATGCAGCAATGTTTATAAACCTTGTCCATGTCCTGCAAAGTTTTATACTGTAAGTCACTTTTTTCTTGTTTTGTTCATACTGTTTCTGTACTTTGTAAGGCACTACAGTCTCTTTGAGGCTCGATATAACAAAAAAAAAAATAATAATTCCCAATTAGAGTCCCTATATATTTCCACTTTGTAGAAAGGAATGAAAGATTATAAGAATTTATTTCATCATTAAGGGTGTATAAACTCAACAGATTAATTTTGACATCCACATAAAATATAAAAAACAATTTTGTAATGTCAATGTATTTAAAAAAAAAAAAGTTAATTCAAATGTACCTACAATTTGATTTTCTTTCCGCTGTTAGTGGAAGCTAAAGGTCCAGCATATTATCATCCTAAAATATGGCAATTCCATTTACATAGCAGACAACTTGCCATATCACAAGTCACTAACCATAACTAAAAAGTTAAAAAAATTATAGCTGTAACAAATTATAGTTTTTAAGAACTAACAACTATTTACATTCCAATTACTGTGATAGAGTATCTTGTCACTCAGCTCTGGAGCAGAAATCAAATTAGATATTGCAAATGTTTAGCTGTACTATTTGTCACTATTATCTGTTTTTAACAGAAAGAAAACAATGTGTTATTCCCTAATGCACAGATATGCAGCAATTTTAAGTTCTAGTGTACTATACTTTATTAAATGTTATTTCATTCCAATGACTTGTGTATTTGTTATAGTCTGTTTTTTCTAGACCATGAAAATACAGAACAAGCTATAAAGAAGATATTTGGTGGCAATCTTCACAAATGAAGTGAAACAAAAACAGACATAAGGCAGATATGTGAAATTTCAGTAACAAAATATTATCTTAAGAGCAGCTTGAGAACCAGAAACATGTCAACAAAAAATCGTAACTTGGAGGAATATAAATACAAAGTTATTGTGTGATCATGAAAGTCATCCAGGGGTTCCATGTTTTGTAAAAAGAGGGAGAGGAGCATCTTAAAATAATTATCATATAATCCATTTAGTATATCTATCATTTCTATTTGATACCCAATAAATGAGATGAGGAATTAAATTTTTTTAATTGTTTGGGTGGTGTGATGAATCAAGGTTTGCAACATCTTCAGTCTTTTGCTTTTGAGACAACATTCATGGTGCTGTTCACAAACTTTTTTCCCATTTAAGGTCATTTAAAGAAAACACTATCGGATTTCTCATTTGTGGTTTAAATTGCCATTATTTGCAGACAGTAACATGTGTATATATGTAACTTACATTATCACTGTATTCTGTCATTTTAACATTCCTGATGCTCAAATTTATTTAAAATAAAGGTCATAAGTAAACAAAAATGGCTGAGTTTTTAAATTCTTTAAAAATATAGCAACAAAGCAAAAAAAAAAGATAAAGTTTCAACAATGATAAATTACTTATTATTTTTTGAAAATGCCAAATTAGCATAGCACAAAGTTTCTGAAGTTGGGTAAGAGAGTGTGTTAACATTTCAGCATTTGATAATTTAAGTTACCAGTGTTTTGAAGCTGCTGTGTAATCATCCTATAATACCACAGATGCACAGAAGAGATAAAGTCATTAGTTTATGGACCAGTGTAGTAAACTTAAATGCTCTAGCCTCTGCTCAAAACTACTGTTGTAATTTCAAAAGTACTAAAGGAATACGCAGAGATTAGAAAATGAAAAATCAATCCGCCATCCTGTTACTGACAGAACACAACCACAAGTTCATATTTGCTCCAAGACAAAACAATATTGAACATACATCTTTATTACCAATTGATTATAAAAAAAATAACTAGAAGTGCAGAATAAAATTTAAGATACAATTAGCTGAATTTGATGAACTACATAGAAAGGCGGTAGTGTGTCATGTACAGAAGCTGCAGTTTCTAAGTTACCACTTTGTTAGGCCATCTGAATAATTATGTTCAACTTTATTTGTTTTACAAAATTGTAGTAGGAACAACTTAGTCACCACACAATCGCTAAACATTCTTTCTTTATGGTAGCATAGGCTACCTCTCTGGGATGCAGTTCCCTACTTAGGAAAAGAATAGAATTTCCTTCCCCTTAGTCATTTACTTGGCTAAGTAGAGTTCCTAAACCATAATCAGAGACATCTGTTTACACTAGAAATCTCCATTTGAAATCTGGGGCCTGTAGTACAGTAGATTGGGCCAAAGCAGATTTCAGATCCATAAATGCCTTTTCACAGTCCTGTGTCCAAGTTACCACCTGTGGCAATTTCTTTTTTTGGTAGATCAGTCAGAGGTTTAGCTAGGGTGCTGTAGTGGGGTGCCAACTTTCATTTGTAACCAGCAGTCCACCAAAATTTACATGTCCTGTTTTTTATTCTTAGGAGTAGGCCATTCAGTAAAAGCCTCCACCTTGTTCTGGTCGAAGGATACCTCCCCCTACTCATGCCCAAAGTACTGCACCTCACACATGCCAATTTGTCAATTCTCAGGTTTCATAGTCACACCTGCCCCAGTTATTATGTCTATCACACTGCTCAGATGGATCAGGTGTTCATCCCAGGTCTGGCTGAACACCGCAATATCATCCAGGTAGGCAACAGCATGTCCTTCCTGGCCTTCCAGCAGGTCATTGACCAGGTGCTGGAAGGAGGCAGGAGCCTTCTTCATCCCAAAGAGCTGACCAAAAACTCAAATAACTCAAATGGGGTGATAAATACAGACTGCTCCCAGGCCTCAGTAGTCAAGGAGATCTGCTAGTATTCCCTACTTAGATTAATAATGATATAGTGTGCCTGGGCAAGCCAGTCCAGCAGTTCATCTATCCTGGGCATGGGATAGGCATCAAACACAGTAGCATCATTTAACCATCTATTGTCCACACAGAACTAGGTGCCCCCACATGTCTTGGGGATCAGTACAAAAGAGGCAGCCCAGGAGTTGTGGGACTTTTGAAATAACCCTAGCTGCAACATTTCATCAGTTTCCTTCTTCACAGTTTTCAGACATGCTGGTTGTCTAAGAGGGGTCTGTTTACCTGTGTCCACATAATGGGTAACTAGATGGGTGTTCCCTGGCTTCCTGGGAAAACTGTGTTGATAGTGCTCTAATGTCACCGCTAGCTGACCCAGATGCACTTGTGACAGCTTCTCACTATGGTGTATATGTGCTAGAGATCCCCCACTCTTAGTAGTAGCTGCTAAATCCTAAAATGAGTCTGGTTCCTGTTCATTTTCAGGTAAGTTACACATAGCGAACACACAGACTCCCCTTTCATGATGAGCCTTTAATATGGTTATGTGGTATACCTTGTGTTTCTTCCACTCCTCCTAATTGGCTACCACATAGTTAACAGATTGACTATAGTGTAGGGACCCTCCCAGGCAGCCTGTAACTTGTTCTGTCGCATTGAGATCAATACCAGAACCTTTTGCCTCACTTCAAATATACACTCTTTAGCACTGCAGTCATACCAGTGCTTTTATTTTGTCTGAGCAGCCTGCAGGTTGCTCTGTTGCATCCCCATTAAGGATTGCCATTTCTCCCTTAACTGTACTACATAATGTATCACTAAAGTTACAGGGGTGATCGATTTTCCCTCCCACTCTTCCCTGATCAAATCTAAACGGCCTCACATCCGGCACCCATACAGGCGTTTAAAGGGTGAGAAGCCAGTGGATTCCTGAGGCAAATCTCAGTATACAAACAGGATTTTCAGTGGGATCCTCTCCCAGTCACTCCACAAAAGTCCTAAGAATCTGTTTCAGCATGCCATTAAAGCACTCACAGAGTCCATTGCTTGGCGGATGATAAGGGTATGTGATTAGGTAGTCTGCCTGCATCTTCCTACAGAGACTCTGCATGAAATTAGACATAAACTGGGTTCAGTTTAGGTGAGATAACAATTCTTTCAGGAACCCTATCCTGGAAAAGATGGTTATAAGGGCATCAGCCACCTTCTGCACGTATGGAGAGGGCCACTGCTTCAGGATTTCTGGTGGCATAATCCATGACTTTCAGGAAATATTCTTTCCCAGAGCTACTGGGAATGGCTAGGGGCCCCACAATATCTACCGCAACCTGTTCAAAGGGTCCTGCTATTAGGGGTAGGTGTATAAGAGGGACCTGTCCCACATGTCCAGACATTCTGACCAGCTGACAAGCATGACAAAAGTGACAGTACTAGTCAAAATGCCTGGCCAGTAAACATTGTGCACTAAGGGGCATATTCAATCGGGCAAGAGGTTTAGCGAGGTAAAACACCTCGTGGCCAATTTTGGATTACCACAGGTATGCGCACTTTCGATACCCACGGTATCCAATAAAAAAAAGTGGTCTCAGCGTTTTCAGTGTTGAAAACCCCATGTCGCAAGAGAATAAAAAATTCTTCACTTACCTGCCATGGGGTTTTCAGTGGTCTCTGTGGCTCCCGGTGGCCTCCTCACCATCTTCATACTGGAGAGGGGTCTACTGGGAGTCCCGAGGGCTGCTGGTAGGCTCCAGGGGCTGTGGGAGGGGCAAGGGCTGCTGGGAGATGTAGTTCTCCCATCACCCATTCCAGGGGGTGCCACACACACCGGGCGTCACACACACACACACAACACTCATACACACAGACACTCACTCATACACACTTACAGACACTCACACACACTAATATACTCACCCTGCAGCAGAGAACCCGGCTTCCGACGCAGGATGAAGAAGTTGCAGAAGATAGCGCAGCAGAAGGTGAGTAATTATGGACTAATTAAGCTAATTGGATACTTCCAATAGCTTAATTAGTCCTCAGTGGGGGTGCCGCCGGGGTCCCAGAGCAAGTCCCACTGATTTTCCCCAAAAATACAGATTTTGGGAAAAATCACACTTGCTCTAGAGGTGCGTGAAAAAAAACCTCCCAGGGCACAAAAGAGAAAAAAACACGCACCTAATTGAATAGCAAAAATCTTGCACCTGCAGGTAAAACCTCACAGGTGCGGGATTTTTGCTATTCACACACCCAATTGAATATGCCCCTAAGTGTGCCTTTGTTTTAGTAATACCCAAATGTCCTGCTAAGGGAACCTTATGAGCTACTTTTAGCAACCCTTCCGGTATCCCTTTGGAACTACCAGCAGTCTTTCAGCAACTACAACCTTAGTGCATCTGTCACATTTCTTTCCCTGTACAGTTTCCCATGTTCCCAATACACTTTATTCTGATCACCTTCTTTGTGCAGCTGACTGGCCCATGCCCTGATTGATTGTAAGGAGGGGTCAGTCTGCTGTTCCAACTAAAAGTCTTCACTCCTACCCTTCTGTTCAGGGGGGAGCTGGTGAATCTGCAGCTTCTGGGGTAAGCTGACTGTTCCCTTCCTGATCAGAGTGTGAGTTTGCAGATTTTGCAGGCGAGAGAGAGGGGGATAGGCTGCTGATGAGTTACTATGGTTCCCTTTAGGGCTTAATGGACATAATTGTATCATATATGTATTTTTTATTAATGCTGAAACACAAGTACAAGAGTAAACAAAGGTGTCAGTAATATTGCAAGAAAGGCAAAAGCAGATATACAGCCAAGACACCAAAAATGACATGGACAAAGCACATCAATATAACTTTAGTAGTAGTCATATGGTCTGTGAAATGCAAAAAAAGGGATGAGGAAAAAAACAACAATCAACATTAAGATCTACAAATATTGTGGACATACTAGAACATGTGTTTCAGAACTCTACATAATCTTAATTTTCTCAATCAATGAACTATTATAGTGCATCAGGGATTACATTGGTGCACCAAAGTAATTTAAACAATCCAATCAGTAAACAGTAATGAGGATAGGAAAGCGTCTGCTGACCATTGTGAAATGCAGAGAATATTAAGCATATAATGACAGTAATACGTCCTCCTTATGCATCTAAAAAGTTATAAAAAAGTAGTTTGTCCAGTGAGCAACATGAAACCTAGGGATATATTTACTAAAAGTCGATTTAAATCGATTTAAAATCTATGAAAATCTATTAAATTGATCAAAATTGATTAAAATCGACCTTAAGTAAATATACCCTCTAGAGTCCAGACAACCAATTGTAGTAAACTAATAAAAACATAAACACCAAAAGGGGTGAGTCAATTTACACTGCACCTGTCAAGGAGTAAAAAGGTAATCTGTGCAGTGACCCAGGGCTAACTAAGTGACAGATGCCTGAAGCAAAGTAGTCAAGATCGTGGTGTAAACCATTGTCAAAAAATGGATATTTTAGCTGTGAAGATGAGGGTAAATGCAAGATTGCGTTTGTGTAAAAGTGGTAAATCATGTAACTGGGCAATAAATCAGAAACCTCCTGTCAAACCAATACTGCTTGGGAGGTCAGTGCAAGAGAATGAGTACCCTGATTAGCCTGATTTTCTAAAAAAAATTGCTGCAGCAAGCCAGGGATTTGTAGTAACTAAATTAGCAATGAAGGGATGCGATAGCAATGTAGTAATGGGTACAATGCCACTGCCAGTACAAGCAGGCATGAAGGTAGTAGATGCGAGTACTGAACTAGAAATGGGAGAAAGAGATCCACATGATCCAAAGTATCCTGGCTGATAGAGAGATCAGAAAAAGGGGCTAGGGCACTGTCAAAAGAGGGCAGCAGGTGGTCAAATCCTATAAGGCAGGTATCAAAATTTTAAGCATCTCACCGCTATGCCAGATGCTGGCAATGTAATCTCCTCCATTGCTCTAATGCAGTTTCATAATGAACACTTAATGGAGGGAGGCAACTATGAGACCATGGTGGACAGACTTTGACAGAAGCTCACAATCATCAGCATACAAGTGATAATGCAGTAATTTGCATTAAAATAGCAGTAAGGGGTAAATTTACTAAAAATCGGGTTGGTCCCGAATTGATCCATTTTTAAATACAGATAGGAACAATCAAAATCAGGAGTTTTTTTTTTTAAATAAAATTGGGTATTTACCTAGCTCCCATTGTTTGTCAGGATCATGTTTTCCGATGGTGTATTTGCCCATGTTTAATCACCGTGTTTCCCTCCCGAACAAGCAGCCTGCACACATCAGTGAAATATGTGCAGGCTGCTTGTATTGTTTTACTGCAATTAAATGGTTAAATGTAAGAAAAAATAAATAAATTACGTGGGCCCCCCACCCCAAAAGCATAACCAGCCCCAGTCTCCTGACCCAGTCCTGGTTCCTAAAATATGGGGAAAACACAAGTAGGGTTCCCACGTATTTTAGAAACCAGCACTGAGCTCCCTGAGATGGTTCCCCCCAAATAAAGCGGTCCCCCCTCTCCTGCCAGCACCCGTACCCCCGCTGTAAAAAAAATAGTCAAAAAAACACAAGACACACATACACCGTAGATTTTACAATTTTAATACATACCTAACACACTCACACATACTTACCTACTGCCAGATGTTCACGTCCCCTTCTTCACATAGAAATCCAATGGGTTACCTGTACAAAAAAGCAATACTCACCTACCTCCTGGCGTAGATTCTGTCCTCTTCTCCAGTAGGCTCCAATGGGTCTTGTCAAAACAAAAAAATGAGTGACCTGTACCAGCTCGGACAACTATAGGTATATGTGTTATCATCACATATACATATACAACGTGGAATGACCCCACATCATATTTTTAAATAAATGTAAGTATTTAATTTACAATAACAAAGCAGAAACATACGCAGATCACACTGATCTGTGTATGTTTCTGCTAGACACGCTGCTCAGGAGGGGGTTTATTTGAAACTTCTATTTAAACTCTGAGTTTGCTATTATTACACCCGTGATTATAATCACGATTTTTGGTAAATTCCTGTGTTGTATTCCTCTCTTGGGAAAGTACTGCCGTGTTGAGACGATGGTGTATTCATTTCTATATGAATTTTTGGCCGCATTTTAACTATGAATTCGGCCATGAATAACTCTAAAGTTACGGCACATACTCCCGTTTTTGCAATAGTAAATTCCTGTGTTAGAAAAAATGGCTCAACACTCCTATACAGCCACATTCCGACCAACACGATTCTTACTAAATTTACCCCTAAGAGTAGATTTTAGGAATAGTCAGAATTCAAGGCATGAACTATGGTTTACTGATGGCAAACAATATAATAAAAAAAAGAGCTTTTAAAAGTTGGTGTAGGCAGATGCCTCTATCTGTGTGGCTAAGGTCCCAATCATTAACACCAGGTGTAGGTAAGTGAAGTAATGTACTTCTCACTCCAACCACAAAGAAAAGTCACAGGTGTCCAGCTACAGGAAGATTAGTGGCAGACAATCTCAGATACAGTATATACAGAACCACAGGGTCTTTTGGAAAGCAAGTAAAGAGGGGATCAGAGGGAAGTTAGGCAAAAAGAGGAACTGTAGGAAGGGGGAACAAGGAGGTATAGCAGGATAGAGCAATCAAAGTGTGTCCTAATCTCCAACACCCTGATTAGGCAAACAAGCCAAGTTGTTCCTCTGATTATCAGCAGCAAAAGGGTCCAGGTCTGAGGCTCCCTCATGAGAAATGAGATGACAAGCAGCAGCGGAGCCTCTACCCACAAGCGTTGAGATTCATAGTGCAAAAGGGCAGAGAGACAGAAGCAGTAGCAGTTCCTGGGCAGATACCTAGCAGGGAAAGCAAAGAGGGAAAGTAATTGCCTCCAGTGAGAAGAGGGTTGTTTCCGACATTACTAGGCAGCAAGAGGGGCCGGTTCCCAGCCAGTATCACAATACACAGGCTCCTAGAGGCATCAGTGGACAAGAGGCAGTTGGAAGTTCAGAAGACCATCTGCAGTCACAGCGAAGGGGGCAGAGTGACACCACCTCTCAGCAGGGTAGGAGTAGCACCACAGTGGGGTCCACAGGCACTGATAGGTCTTCCACTGCTATGAACAGCCAAGAGCAGGAGGACATGTTGGTACAGCTCAGCCACAAGGCTCCAGCACAGAGAAACAGTGTTGTGAAACACTGATTCAATTACAGAAGGTCCCAGGCACCGCACCGCTCAGAGGATGCAGCAGTCTCGAAACACAGCACTGGTCACGGCTCAAGTAGGGCAGAGTATGAATACAGCCACCAGAGCAGAAATCAATGGCAGGGGAAAAGCTCTTCTACCACCAGGTCTTCACACCAGCACACCACCAGGAACTCCAGGCTATGGCATAACAGTGTAAACTTTTGAGGCCAGATGTAAGTAGCTTCAGGTATAGAGAATGCAGAACAGAATTAGCAAGCTATGCCTGCACTTCAAGTGCCAAGATGGTGGCTGGTGATCATAAGTGCCTAAAAGTATGTATGCTGGGATCTGGTGATAAATAAGTCTCCAGGAATGAGAGAGCTTTGAAAAGTAGTCTAAAAAATGTAGGAGCTCTAGCCATAAAATGGAAAACTTGTCCCAGGAAAAATGTGCCAGGTATACAGCCAAAAACAAAGCCAGTTACTGGAGCTCTGGTAAAATGTGGCCATGCTAGGCTACCTCTCCCACGGGAACTCATCAGCTACATTTTTTTTTCCTCCAAATAATTTTTATTGAAGCGTTGTACAAACAATTGTATACAATATACATAGTAATAGTCATTGTTACAGATGGAAGTATTCTATACTAAAAGAATTAATAATTATTTAGACAATACAATTATGATGAACATAGCCTTGGACAATTTCTCAATGAAAATGCAAACTGTAAATCATTGGTCCAGATAAATTTTTATACTTTGTTCATACCCATCCTTGGTGCTTGTAATGTTGTACAATTAGGCATAACTGAACACATTTTACCCTGATCAGGCTCTGAACCTTGGGGATTCAAATGGCTATTATTCACAACAACCGAAATTACCTTTTTCATTAGTAGCAGGTGCATTTAAACACTTTTTTCCTTTATCAGTCTGCTGTACCTGTGAAGAAATAGGTCTAGTTTCAGCAATAATATCACAATCAGTTATGTATTCAGAATGCATTCTACCTAAATCCATTCTTAGTAGTACATTGGTAGGAAAATTATTAAGAACATCTCGTATACCTTCCTGGATCCCCAATCTAAATATACTCGTGATTGGCACTTCATGACACACTTCACCCATCCCTTGTACAGTAATAGTCTTCCCTGGAACAAGGTTCTCCGTTCTCACTAGAATGGAATGTATGAGAATAACATCTGCCCCATTGTTATGTAAACCCATAGTCACCTGATCACTGACCGTGACCAATTGCAGATTGTCTTGGGGGCACTCTTTGGGTGCTTCAAAAAACAGGACTGCTGGAGAAGTTTTTCCTGCAGGGCCACCCATGGGATAGGGCGTTAACTTCTTCTCGGAACAGGCAACACTGGTGTGCCCCACTTGGTTGCAAATATAACACCTGTGGGCACCTCACAACACAGGCTTTGTCCCCATCCTGCCAAACAGTGAAGAAACATCTGAGGTCGTTGCAGGGAAAAATGGGGGTGATCCTCCAGATTGTCTCTCTTTACAGGCTGATTGCCTGGTCATTCCACAAGATTTCTTTACGGCAGGAGCTCTGATGATGGTGTACTTGTTCAAAAGGTGGGCAGCCTCCAGAGATGATTAAGGGTCACAATCGAAAACCAACTTTTTGACATCAGCACGGCACAGTGAGATTAACTGCTCCTGAATAATTAGATCTTTGAATTCATCAAATTCGGTCACTTTCAAACCCTCAACCCACTGATGGAAAATGGTTGACAATTGAGCTGCAAGTCCAGAGTATGTATCAGAGGCACTGCGTTTTAGCTCTCTGAATTTCTGTAAGCTTCTGGGCTGATGGTAAAGCTCTGCAGCAGAGTTTTCTTTATTGTGGCATAATTGCTATCCAGTTCATGGGGAAGGTCTGAAAACACCGTCAATGCTTTCCTTCTCAGTGCAGAGGTTGAATAGATTGCCCACTGACTTGAGTCCAGTACATATTGTCTTCAAGACTTGGAATCCCTAAAAAAACGTGTTCAAATCTCCATCTGTTTCGAGAACAGGGAAATGTTCTGGACGGGGTCAACTGATATGCAAGCCTCTGACTGCAGGCGTGCTGATGAGGCTAGGTAGCTCCAGCTGGAACCTGCGTTCAGCCTCTCATTCTGCAGCCTCACAGTTAGTTATGGCTTGCCATTCTGCAGCCTCATAGAAAGATTGGTGTTCTATGGTTGCGCGGCATTCTGGTAGCTGTTTGGCATTCTGCGGCTGCTTGAAAATGCTGTATCGGCTGTAGTGGGGTCACATTGACTGCATCTCACATATTTGAGGGCATATTGTAAGTACATAACCAAGGCAGGATCCACACTGGAACTAATAGAGGGGCCCGAACCCTGAAGGGTGTTTGTATTAAAGTCTAGTGCCAGCTGATATCTGACTGACTCTGTCCAACACTTGGATTCTGAAATGCCTTCAGAAGTGCTTGAATCAGTTACTCTCTGATCTTGTCCATGCTTACAAGTCCTCTTTCCACAGATTTCTATAAGCTCATAATTTCTCAGCTTTCTATAGTTAGCGGCCATCATGGTCCTCACTTTTAGCCAAATAAAATAGAAAAGAAAAACAAAGGGGGGACTATTTGTACTGTACTTCCGCAAATAAAATTTTAAGCATTGAGCGTAGTCTCTGGTAAATTAGGATGCTGATCCCCTCAGGAATCAAACACCACTAAGTTCTTATATAAAAAATGATTATCCAACCGCTTTCCACCAGTTTGTCATGATTAGCCTGTTCCCAGGTACTCCAATATGAAAGTGCTGTCAGTGATTATGGTCAAGCCAGCACTCAAGTTTAATGTCACATTTCCCACTGCTACCACTAAGGGTATTTTTCAGGAATTTCACTCCACTTGGTAGCCACTAAGGAATAATTAGGAGCCCTTAGGTTCTCTGGACAATTCACAGTTATCAAAATTATTATATGCAAACAATAATTTCACACAGGTCTGTAGCATGTAACTTGGCACTTCACAGGCAATAGGTTTGTTTAAAGACTACTGAGAGACAACCTAAAATAAAAATGAAAATTTCATTGGAGCACAATTACTCCAATGCTTAAAGGTTACAAAAATGAATATACAATAGGACACAAAGATATATGCAAATAATTTTCTCATTAAATAAAAGGGAAAAAAAATTTCACTTACAAGAAATATGTACTGTAGTGAAGAGATCTCAGGTGAGGAGTGGACCAATGCAGCTTGGAAAGACTTCTCCATAGATTGAACAATGCATCCAGTTTTTCCATGTCTTATGCTGCGGAAGTGTTCCTTTCACTTAATAAATTCATCAGCATTATTTATAGCCTCTAGACAGATACAATAGAATGGTATGTATCCTGTAATACAAATTGGTAGTTTAGGTAACCATTCTAATGAGGTCACCTTGTTGCAGTAAATGGGCATTCGCAATTGGCTCAAAATTATATTATATATTAATATTAGAGTCTAGAACACATTTTTTATTGTGATTTATATGTAATTAGAGTCCAAAGTGTGTAAAGTGAAAAGATAATGTTCAATATTTACACATCTAAAACAATCTAGGCTTTTTCATCCCACATTCTAGCATCAGCTGGCACTTAAATTGATTAAGTTCAATTTTCCGTATTAGTGTGAAACGTGTGTTCAGTAACCATCAGGGGGCGCTGGTCTATCTAGTGACATTTTGCAGGCTCTTTGGGTACCTTCTGCAAAGTTTGCTCTCAATTTAAAAACACATGAATGAATATGACATGAAGTGGCAGGTATGAACTGTCATATGTTGCAAATGGTTTAACAAAGACTTCAGCATCTTATGTACATATAGAATGTCAGATCTTCTGCAGTATGCTGGGAAATTTTTACTCATCCACTACAAACCAACATGGTCAGGAGCATCACTTTTGTTTATTTATTTTTATTATTGCTTTGTTACAAAATTTTGAGAAAACCATTTAAACCACATTGCAGCAGATAGGCTATTGCTGACATGTTTCTTACACATTGGTATTAACATACATGCTATTCAAAAGCATGAAAACAGATTTTGGAATAGAACATAATATTTTCAATAACCTCATACCTACTAACATGCAGTCAGTAGACTTTACATTTTGCTGCATTTTATCCCCAACACGGCTGAATCTATTTACTTGCATACACCGCAACTTAATGTATGGTGATCCAAGGATTGGAAGTGCAAATGCTCATTAATCACTGCATGTCATACACAATCATTATTGACATGTGGTGTCACTAATGCAACACCGAAGATAATGACCTTAAGGAAGATGACAAATGGATAACAAATTGCTAATTATTTTATTTTTACTTTTATTATATGAGTAAAAAAGGAAAGGGGGATTAGGTTTTATTAGGTTGACTGAAATGGAGAAAGTAGTGGAAATAAATAAAAACATGTCTTGTGATGGAAGAATACATTTGTGTGTGATAGGTGAACTTTTATATGGCTATTTATTCCAAATTTCTCTTTGTGTGTCTGTCTCTGATCATGTTCATGTGTCTTTCAGTAACTGTTGAATTAATGATTAATCCTTGATTTACTTACACCAAAATAACTCAAAAATAGTAAATATACAAATACACCATAGGACATACATACCATATATTAGCTTTATTTTTTAAACATGTTTTATTTATTAAATTATTCTTCACAATGGGAATTAATGGTCTGGAATTTGTTACTAGTGATTAAAATATAGGTATATTATGTATACACATCAATTTACAGTGCTGACTACAATAAATAGCCCAATATCGCATAACATGGCCCAAAAAACTGTTGCAATGTCTGTTAATTTATGACCAAATGCAGATTATGATTTGCATGTTGGTAAAAGTGGAAGTAAGGTTACAATGGCTGCCCTGTGAGTGTGTGGAAGTTTTCTAACCACACGACCAGGCCCCCGTTATGCAGAATGGACAGCTTTTGTCCAGCTGAGAATTGGTTTTGTGTCCTGGCGCTGGCAACAACAGGAACGATTAACATCTGAGGCCAATCTGTTTTTTCTATGCAAACAATACTTATATTTTAGCAAATACTAGCATGCTTTAACAAATCCACATTACTGTCTGCACTAACAAGGTCATTATGAAGCAGAACACTGCAGAAATAAATACACTGTAGCCTACTTACAAGCATAGGCATACAATCAAGAAATCAATTGTGTATGCAGATAAAGCAATGTGTGATTAGCCATCTTCAATTAAAACGGATTTATTTCGTTTCTGTAACAAATGCTAGGCACTCTGATTACTGGTATCATTATGTAGGTTATTTAAAGGGCCATTTTTGAAAAGCAAAAAAAAAACCACCATAAAAGTATTTTATTTTTCCAAAGTTATGCTTTTCTAATTGGTCTTTATGATGATAGTCAATGTAGGATTTATTCTCAAGCGTTCTCCCTATGCTCTTTCCTGCATGATCAGTCATCTATAACACTCATATTTAGTTTTTACCAAATGTTTAGAGATACACTGCAGACATCAATAAACAAGCTGCTTAACGGCATGAAACGGTAAGATAGGTCACAAGCTTTTATTAGTTTTAGACACCTCGCAGAAGTCTTCTGATGCAAGGATCTGACATAACAATTAAGTTGGGAACACACTATACGATCCCTTGCACAACATATCGTTCCGATGCGGATTGGAAAGATATATCGTGTGGATCATATAGTGTGTATGCTTGCGGGTCGTTCATCGCATCGTCCCATCTTCTGTGCTACACAGCAGATGAGACGATGCTATAAATGATGCCATGACGCAACACGCAGCATGGAATTAACACATAGCACCAATGTCGACTGCATCACGCAGTGTGTAAGAATGGCACGATGTATCGTGCTGTCGCTGGGTACACATATTGTGTAGTGTTTACCCAGCTTAAGTAAGAGTAGTACAGAGCGGTTTATGATAGCCTATAAAGGGTAATTTGCAAAAGTGCAAAACAGAGCCCCTATAGAGCTGTATCATTAAGTGTTCTTGTCCCTGCTCTTATGGGAAGCATATGTGCATCAAGAGGACAATGAAACAAGCATCTCCTAAGGCACTTGATAGGATATGGAGTTCATAACTAAATGTAGTCTGGCAAACTCATATGGGTTCTATTGCTCCACAATGTTACCTTTTTTTGTGAAACAAGATATTTAGAGGGGTGAAGGGGTAGAAAAGGAACATTTTGTTTGTGTTCCCAAGTTAGCACATGATCACAGAATCTATTCTACCCAGCATAAGGACTACTGTATAGGAGAGCTTAGCAGGTGCTGGTAATTGTCCTATAATTACTAAGCAGATGGCATCTGCACATCCAGGTACATTTTATGCAAGTATATTTTTAAGCAATGTATCTGCATTTTCCTGTCAAATTTAACAAGTACAGCAGTTTGCAAAAGTATTCAAATCCCCAAAAAAGTCAACAGATTTTTTCTGTAGTACAAATTACACTTCTGCAGATTGTTCCATAGACTATTTTTATTGCAAACCAGTAGGCTCTTAAAGTACATTTTCAAACTCATAATTCATTTGTACGCATTTAAAAAAAAATTAGAAAAAAAAATGTAAAATGCTGCTTGCATAAATATTCAACCTCATGTGCTGTGGAAATTTCAAATCTACACATATGATCACTTTTGCCCTAAAAAAGTGGCTTTCAGTTAGACTAGGGGTGGGCAATAACCAGCCCCCTAGCAATTATTATTATTATCCTTTATTTATATGGCGCCACAAAGGTTCCGCATTACACAGTACATAAATGAGCACACAAGAAAAACAGTTAAAAGTAATACAAAACAATACAGGACAAGGACATGGTTTATAAACATAGCTGCATAACACAAGCAGCAGGACATGAGCAACCAGGTGTTAGGTGCTGTTGTGGGGAGTTATGTGTAAATTATACTATAAGTAGGGGAGGAGAAGCACATGAGGGACACGTGAGGGTCCAGGATGTACTTCTAAAGGGATTTTAGATCCCCCAACTGTACATGGGTTTACGGCCCTACACTTTAATAACATCCCAGCATGCCCTGTCACAGTTTTGCTATTTGGCCATTCTAAAATTGTTGCAAGGCATGCTGGGATTTGTATTTTAACAACAGCTGGACGGCCACTTAGGGCCCACCCCTGAATTAGAACTCTAGCAGTGAATCATTAAAAAAGGTCAGTTTTTATGGATAAAAGACCCCCTAATTCAAATAACATTGGCCATGCTGTAAATCTGAAGGAAAGCTGTTAATATGAAGGCTAAAGAGCATTCTACAAAAAAATTCAAGATAAAGTGACAGACATGCACAAGGCTACAAAATAATATCCAACAACTTGTATATTCCTGTGAGCACTATTAGATCAATTGAGATGAAATGGCAGCTGCATCATATCACCAAGGCACTGTCTAGACAAGGCCACCCCTCAAAACTTGATTTGTGAGGGAAGCCTCAGAGAGGTCAACTTTCACAACAGTGATTTAAATATAGGGGTACAAAAAAAAACAGCATGGGATCCCATTGAGAATTTTTGCATGGTTCTTCTCAGCAATAACCACGAGGTATTATAATTTTCAAAAACTTTATGTGTAATAACTCTATGACTAACCCGTGACCTATTTCAGATTGCACAAAAGGTCAGTGTTCTTATCTGTCAATAAAAGCTGGGCAGCAAGCCTCCAGACCCTTTTTGCTAGTTGTAAAAGACAGTGACAGAAGTCACATGTGAGGGTCCAGGATGTACTTCTAAAGGGATTTAGATCCCCCAACTGTACATGGTTTTATGGCCCTACACTTTAATAATTCTGTTTGAAGATCAAATATGTCTCAAATACTGATCTAGAAACCAAACTCTTTGAAGTGTGATGCAACCTTTTCCCCTTGCTTGAGAAATCTGATCCTCTGATAATAGAATTGGTGTGAGACCTTATTTGCATTCTCGCAGAAAGTAGCCAGGAAGTTGGGGCTAGGAGCAAGCCTGCAGAGCATAAGACTCAACTTTTCCTCTCACCTACTGTTGCGTCCATTATGTATGGCAGATGTTCCCATACTCAGTTTTCAAGGCACCCCAAGAGTCCAGGTTTTAAGGATATTCATGCTTTACCACAAGTGACTTAATTAGTACCTCAGTCAATTTGATTTAACCACCTTTGCCCAACGATATATATTTCTAAATCCTGAACTGTTGGGGTGCCTTGAGGGCCACATTTGAGAACCTCTGACCTAAAGAAAGTCTGCAAGACACGGATGCACCAAACATTTCTCATGTGAACTCATTTTACTAGAGGGCTCTAACCAATCTTTCATAATTAGAGATTCTGTGTAATTCCTTTTTATTTCTGGAAACTATTTGAGTATTTTAATCTGTATATCCTTTATTTAATCATTTTTGCATTTGCTATGCATTGGAGTCATTTTGTACTCAAATTAAAATCCTTAATCTTAGAGTAATATCTGAAGTTATTTCCATGAACCTAAATGCCTGTAGGATTGCTAAAGTCTATGCTATCTATATGTGTGACATTATTGTTTGAGTGGGATGTAGTTATCAAACCAGTGGGCGGCATTCTGCCGGCCTGAATCCCGATGCTGAAAGTTCGACACGAGACTTAAGATAGGTGTTGAAATACCGACGCCTATCTTAATCCCAATGCCGGAATGCAGAAGGATGCCAGCCCGAACATTCGTAAATCCGGGGCGCTCTTAGCATTAGCCGCGTGGTGGGGAGTGTTAGATTTAGGCAGCATAGCGGGGTTAAGGTTAGGTTTTGGGGGAGAGGTTAGGGTTAGGCATCCCTAGAGGGGAGGGTTAGGCACCACTGGGGGGGATTAGGGTTAGGCACTAAAAGGGAGAGTTAATGTGTATGGTGGAGAGGGTTAGGATTAGGCTACAAAAAGGGAAATTTAGGTGAAGGGAGAAAGGTAAGTATAATTACCCGACCCATCAGGATACCAACCATCGGGATGCTGCTGTCTATATTTTGAGAGGAGCCATCCAGACAGCCAGCATTACATACAGATTCCGTTTGAGTAATAATAATTTTGGTATTGTAATCCCCAGGAGAATGTAAGGGCTCCAAATTTGGTGGCAGCTTGAATTGTGTTATTAAATGCGAGTGCTGACATGACTATAACCACGGCCAGTGGTGTCTGATTGAGGTAGGTATCAGGGTACCGATTGATTGTGACAAATTGGTGGCAAGCAGTGGGATATAATTTTTTTTTATTATAAGAACTTAAGTAAACTAGTAGTGGGCGATTCCTGAGAGAGGGTCAACATCATATTTTAACAAAAACCACACTCAATGCTTAATATATTTTGACGATACAAATATGTGCAAATAATCCCTCCCTTTCTATTGTTTTTCTTTTCTATTTTTATTTGACAAAAGTGCGATCCAAGATGGCAGCAGAGTAAAAGTAGCTGACGAAGGTTGAGCTTTTGGCTTTGTGTGGAGACAGAGGAATTATCAGTTCTGGTAAGAAAGCGATCAAATGATCCAGTTGCTCATGGAGGCCGATCAGAATCCAGGTGCTGGAATAAGCTAGGCACGTGCTAGCCCTGTTTTGGAGAACATGAGGCTGCAGAACACCAAGCTGTCAGCGTGGTTGTAGACCACCAAACTGCCAGGGAGGCTGCAGAACGGTAGGATGTGGAGCACCAACCAGAACACCAGGCAACAATAGAACGTGAGGCTGCAAAAAGTGAGGCTGAGGAGTGCAAAGCCAAATGCCAGTACCAGCTGGAGCTAGCCAGGCTCAACAGCCAGCCTGCAGCCAGATACTCACATCACTTCCACCCGCCCAAAGCACTGCCTAGGTACTAGAAAGATGATTTGAAAAGATCTGCCAACAGAATGCATTGGGTCTGAGTCAGTGTGCTAGCATTTTAACTCCTGGATTGGGGGAAAATGCTTTGGAGGTATTCACATATCTTTCCCTGGAAATAGATGGTATTCGCATATCTTTCTCCTGCCATCAAACAAGCTTTGCTGAAGCATTTCAATATCACTCATGAAGCATATAGGCAGAAATTCCAAAATTTAAAACACAGTGCCTTGAGTATGAGCAACTAAAAGACTTCATTATCTCCCTATGTACAGCAGATGTCAAAGAATGGACCATCAATCGTGATCATAAATCAACTCAGGAAGCCAACACCATGGCTCCTGCTGCAAGGAAATCGTTTGGGATGACAGAACAATTGGCCTGGAGTGATAAGGTAACCTAGAGAATCAACCTGGTTTTCCCTCGCATCTATACCAGCTGATGCTGTACCTTTTGGGATGGTGAGGAAAACAACTGTTTTGGTCGATGCTCACAGATGTTATAACTGCAACTAAATGGGACACAACAGTTTCACCTGTCCCAAAAAAGAAGTTGTCAACTGTGGGGGGGGGCACTGCTGGAAGCTGGTTGCCCGCAGTCCTGTGCATTGGAGGACCCCAGGAGCGCCCCAGAGACAATCTACAATTGGTCACTATCATTGATCAGGTAACCATGGGTTTAATGTGACACTGGTGAAGACATTACACTTGTACATCCCGCATTAGTGCAACCAGAAAACATTATTTCAGGACAGACAATTTCTGTGCAAGTGGTGGGTGGAGTGCATCCCATCATGGCAATCGCAAGAGTATTCTTCGATTGGGGAACAATGAGAGCATTACAGGATATTAAGGAGTTGAACAATTTTCCTGTCTCTGTATTGCTAGGAACTGATTTGGGGAGGATGAGATCTGCATATGTATCTGAGAATGATGTAATTGCTGAAATATTGCAAGTTATTTCCCACATATCCCTAGCTGCTCAAGGTAAAGATGTGTAGAATTGTATGTGATTATATTAATGTATCTGTTGCAAGAACTAACCTTTTACATTCCCAAGGTATTGAGTACAGATAAACTCTTCTTTGTTAACCCCTGAAGGGCTTGACCAGGAGTTGCTTGCAATTGGAGTTTCTCACCCAGCCAGCCCCTCTCTCCAGACTCTGCACAAACAGACACAGGCACACACCCAGCCAGCTTCCCCTCTTCCCCCACACACAGAACAAGTGATGAGAAGTAAAGCTTTCCAGGTGGAGCAACAAACGGATCTTCCTTAGATGCAGTGAGGATGCGGGCTAGTCAGTTGCCCCAAGAAAGAAACCCTGATAAAGTGTATTGGGAGCAGGGCAAATTATAGGTAGTGCCACAGGTGTACCAAGCATGATTGTTGAAAGTGGCACAAGAGGTCCCCTTAGCAGGAGAATTGGGTGTTACAAGAATCAAGTCACGTTTAGTGCACAACATTTACTGGCCAGGCATGTTGACTAACATAGTCAAAAACTATTGCTCTTGCCATGTTTACCAACTGATTGGTAAGACTGGTGACGTGGGGCAGGCCCCTCTCATTCCCCTACCCGTTATATGTGAATCCATTGGGTTGCCATACATATTGTGGGGCCCTTAGACATTCCCAATAGCTCAAGGAAAGAGAATATCCTGATTGTGGAGGATTATACCACCCACTACCCAGAAGCAGTGACCCACTCTTCCATATGGGCTGACAAGGTAGTTGATACCCTTATAGTCCTTTTTTCCAGGGTAGGGTAGGGTTCATGCAGAGTCTCTGTAAAAAGATGCAGGTAGATCACCTTATTACTTCTTCATATCACCTGCACAGCAATGACTTCTGCAAATGTTTTAATGGCACCCTAAAGCATGCTTATGACCTTTGTAGAGTCCCAGGGAAGAGACTGGTAGCATTTCCTGCCACACTTCCTTTTAGAATACCGAGAGGTACTGCAAGAATCCACTGGCTTCTCAATCTAAATTTCTGTACGGGTGCCAGCTCCTTTGATTTTATTAGAAAGGAGTGAGAGGGAAAGTTGATTACCCCTAAAACATCAGTGATACACTATGTCAGTGGTTCTCAAACTCGGTCCTCAGGACCCCACACAGGTCACATTTTCCAGGTCACCCAGCAGGTGCACAGGTGTATTCATTACTCACCGACACATTTTAAAAGATCTACAGGTGGAGATGATTGTTTGGAATGGGTATGAAATCCAGTCGGCCGCATGGCCGGTGGTTCAATTCCCGTCAGCAACAGGCCGACATCAGCAGAGTTCCGAGCAGTGGAAGCCCGACAGCGCTGGAAATCCCGATCGTGGATAGGTGAGTATCTACTAACCTAACCTAACCCCCCTAACCCTCCTTAGGGGTGCCTAACCCTAACTTCCCCCCCAAGTGCCTAACCCTAATCCCCCCTCTAAGTGCCTAAACCTAACCACCCCCTTCCCCGCTGCCTAAACCTAAGTCCCCCGGGGGGGTGCCTAACCCTAAGTCCCCCCCGGGAGCCCTAAACCTAACCCTCCCCCCCCCGCGGCTGTCCACTCGCGGCGCCCGGCATCGCTATGATCGGGATGCCGGGCGCCGGTCTTCCGGCATCGGGGAAATGCGGGTGTCTACATCTAGATGCCCGGCATTTCACCCTTGCCGGGATATGACAGTTCGGAAGCCGGCTGCCGGTATTTAGGCAGTCGGCTTCCCTATTGCTTCCCGATTGTTTCACTTGCAATTCTGTGAAGAGACCTGGAAAACATGCACTGTGTGGGGTCTTAAGGATCGAATTTGAGAACTTGTGTACTATGTGGTCCAATTCAGGGAGATAATATAGTCCCTAAAGGGGATGGCACGGAGCAATCTGCAGGTTACACAGACCAAACAAAAATGCTGGTATAACTGCAGTGTAAGACAGCATATACTTGACATGGGGCAAAAGGTTCTGGTATTGATCTCGATGTAGCAGAACAAGTTGCACACAGCCTGGTGGGGTACCTACACTGTTGTGCACTACCTCAATGATGTTAATTATGTAGTTGGCAGGAAGGGAAACAAGAAACACATTTATTACATAAACATATTGAAGGCTTATCATGGATGGTGAGCCTGTGTGTTAGCAATGTGTATCCTGCCATAAAATGAACATGGGCTGGCCTCTTGCAGCTGCTGCTAAGGAGGGGGGATCCATGGCTGACACTCACCATAGTGAGCAGCTATCTGAGTTTCAGATATGCCAACTAGCTGACACATTACAGCCCTATCAGCACCATTTCACAGGAAAGTATGGAAAGATACACTTAGTCACACATCATGTGAACACAGCTAGCTAGACAACACTCACACAACCAGCATACCAATTTTTCCTGGAATTGATAGTTGCTATAAAAAAGGAAATTAATGAAATGCTACAGGTAGGGGTGATTAAAAAGAACCACAGCTCCTGGGCTGTCCCAGTGGTATTGGTCCCAAAGAAATGTGGGGACACCCAGTTCTGAATGGACTGTAGGCAATTAAATTATACCATTGTGTTTGATGCCTATCCCATACCCAGGATAGATGAGCTGGTAGATCGGCTTGTGCAGGCATGCTATATCACTATTATAAATCTTAGTAGGGTGTACTGGCAGAACCCTTTATCAACATAGGCCAATCCACATTTATCACCCCATTTTGGTTGTTCAAGTTTCTGATGATGACCTTTGGTATGAAGAATACCCTCATCTCTTCCAGAGCCTGTGTCACAGAGTGCCGGACTTCAGCCTCCACTTACCAGGTCCGGCAGAGATGGTGTCAGGCAGTTCCTATGGGGCAGCCGGCAGGAGGGAGGTTCCTGGTGGCAGCTGGCTCTCTCCCTTCTGCAGCCGCTCTGGGCAAGTTGCTATGTCTCCCTGGCAGATTGTCTCTTGGCTGCAGCTCCCAGAGGGCCGTGCAGACCGCTCAGCAGTCTTTAAGGACCAGGCGCACCATAGGCGATGTCACATGGGTGCCAAATTCAAGTCTCATCCTATATAAGGAGGTTCCTGAGTGCACTCCTTTGTAAGAGTATAGGCTCCCAAACCTTACTCCAGCATCTCCATTATCTTTGAATATTACCGTGTATTATTGACTTTAGCTTCATTCCTGACCTGTTTCCGTCTGATTCCTGGTACCATCTCGTCCATCTGGTTTCTGACTCGGCTTGTTGACTGTACGCTTTACGATGTACCCTGCTACGCTCCAGTGTACACTAGCACCTAAACTAGGAAACCACGTCAGAGGGCCATGACCTCTGTGTCGGACACAGCAAAGTCCAAACCTCCTTGTGGGGGTCCCTGGTGAATATCGCCACCACGTTAGACCCAGTACAAAGTTACAGAATTTAAGTCAATTGAAAAGTACAGGCAAGCGTCCACTATCCATCTCTGAGTTTGCGACAGAATATTCTGGCCCAAAATGGATGACGTTGGTAATCTTTTACCCCAAGATCTGCTGGAAAACCTCCTTGCCAGGGTCAAGAAACAAGACCAGGTCCAGATTATGCAGTGTCTACAGATGCTCATGTAGTGAGTCGGTACTACCCAGCCACCTCCGGTATAATTAGCACCACCTCCTGTGGCGGCAATTCAAGCTGCAGGTGCTACAGTACCACTATGGATCCCAAACCCCTCAAATTGTATGGGCATCCCAAAGGCTATTGGGGATTTCTGAATCAGTGCTCAATTCAGTTTGAGGTCCAGGCTGCAAATTTCCAATCTGAGAGGGCAAATATGGCTTATGTTATCTTACTGCCCTCTGGACAGGCCCTAGCATGGGCTTCCACGTTTTGGGAGAGATATGACCCTCTGGTCAATAACAGCACTGAGTTCATAGCAGCTTTCCATACAGTCTTTGCTGAACCTGGATGAGTATCCTCCACAGTATAAAGTATTATACAATTGAAGCAAGGCAATCTGACTGCTGGACAGTATGCGGTGCAGTTTCGAACCCGTGCCTCAGAGTTTTGGTGGAAACCCTCAAGGTTTTCTTGGATTCTGGCACTGATAGCAACTACATTACAGCCCAGAAAGTCCAGCAGTTATGAATTCCTAGTGTGCCTCTACAGTCTTCACCTCACCTTATATCCTTGGAGTAGACGGGAATAAAGTTTCTGCGGCTACCATCTGCTCCCAGATTGCAGGAAACACCATGCAAGTGGGCATTTTTCATAGGGGATTAATTCCTTCTATATACTCCCATCATCTGAAAGTCCAATAATCCTAGGTCACCCATGGTTACACAAACACACCCCCACATTAGATTGGAACAAACCCCAAGTCCTGTCATTGGGGTCACAGAAACATCAGAGGTGCTTACCCACTATTAGACCTCTGCATCGAGCCATTCAGAGTTTGGCTGTTTCACCAGATAACTTCTGCCAGTTCCGTATCGACCTTCAGGGACGTGTTCAGTAAGAAAGCCGCTGAGACACTACCTGCAACTCAGGAGACAGCTCTATTGATCTGCTACCTTGGAAAATGCTGCCTCATAGAAGGGTCTTCCCGCACTCGCTTCCAGAGACCCAGGCAGTGTCTGAATACATCAGGAAGATCCTTGATAAGGGTTTCATTAGAGAGACCCAGTCACCCACAGGAGCTGGTCTTTTCTTCGTTAAAAGGATAGAAGTTTAACACCGTGTATTAATTACCGGTGCCTCAATACCATTACCATCAAGGATCGGTACCCACTACCCCTGATCTCAGAACATATTAAAGGGGCAAATATTTTTTCCAAGTTGGATCTTCACGGGGCCTATAACCTAATCAGGATACAAGCTAGGGACAAGTGGAAGATGGCCCACAACACTTGTGACAGTCACTACGAGTACTTGGTCATGCCTTTTGATTTTAATAGCTCCTGCTGTTTTCCAAAAGTACATGAATAAAATCTTCTGAGATCTGTTATACAAGTACAAGGTTGTGTATCTGGACGACATTGTGTGTGGTGAGAGGGGTTGTCTATCACCTGAACTGCCCACATTCTGGTGCAATCAGCTCCCTCGAAGGAAAGCTGGAGTGATGCCTGTCCTGTTTGCAGCAATGGAGGTGTGAAACTCCATATTTTCACACCCCAGCTGCAACTCATCACTGAGCAGCAGAGGAAGAGTTTAAAACTCTCATCTGCCTGTTGCTCTTTGCACTGATGACTAGCAGCCCAGTTCATAGGCCTTAGTGTTGTAGTGCCAGGGACCAAGGGCTATGCTGGGAAAGCATGGCCAATTGTGGCTGCAAACCACTTCTGACTGCTAAGCATGAGGAATGTTGGGATATGTACTTTGTTGGTTTACTTATGTTATATACCTATGTGTGCCCAGGCCTATGCTCATGTATGTTGAAGTGCAGTGTCTGCTGCCATTAAAGACACTGATTACTGAGTACCTGCCTGTATTGTGACCTCATTTCTACACCCCATGTTACACCTGATATTCTTTGAAGATAGCCTTCCCCAGCACGTATGTGAGGTGCTGTCATGACTCTGGGTTCATCATATTTTCTCCAAGTAAGAGAAATGCTCCATCAAACAAAAGAAGCTGGCATTCCTGGGATACATCATTTCAGGTTCTAGTTTCCAGATGGATGTAGAGAAACTTTCCGCTATTGTCAATTGGTCTCGTCCAGTGGGGTTGAAGGCAGTACACTTCCTGGGCATCTGTAACTTCTATCGGCAGTTTATCAGAAATTATTTAACTGTGGCAGCACCAATCGCCGCTCTCACCAAGAAGGGCCAAGATACCAGGTTATGGCGTCCTGAGGCAGAAGAAGCGTTCACTCATTCAAAACAGCATTTCATCTCAGCACCTATTCTAAGGCAGCCTAACTGTGGCCAGCCTTTCTTCTGGGCAGTGGATGCCTTTACAGTTGGTGTTGGGGTGGTGCTCTTGCAAAAAGCAGAGAAGGAAAGTGGTGCTCTTTTAGTTTCATGTCTCGTAAATTCTTAGCTCTGGAGAAGAACTATGCCATGGGGATAAGGAACTGTTAGCCATCAAGCTGACCCTGGAAGAGTGGCGTGATCTGCTAGAGGGGGGGGAAATTTATACGGACCACAAAAATCTTACGTACCTCAAGACAAAGTATGGGGAGAGAAGTAGGGCTATGGTCTGGGGCACTCTTTAAAGTATAACTAATGTCATTAAAACGTAACTTTTAATAGTATCAATAATATTGTAATGTACCAAAGGATATTTATAAAATTAGAATTGGATGGTATAAGTCCATCCTATATATAGTAATTATCATATACAGAAATTTCTGAAGGCGAATTTATTAATATATGCACAGTCCCATTTTAAATGTGGTTAAAATAGGTAATACTGTTAACTGAAAGAAATATTGTCTGACCAAGTGGAAAAACAATCCCAATTTATATATTCTTATCTACAGCACCTGGTCTTCCCTGGAAGTCACCTTCCAAGTACTGATCAAGCCAATTACAAATTAGCTTCCAAGATCAGACGAGATTGGGCAATCAAGTAATGTATGGCTGTAGATATTATGGGAAAAATTACACACTTATGGATCAGACCAATATATATGTAGGACTAGTTAGATTTAAGCAGTCCATTTGTTGAAAAAGTAACCATAATTAAATAAAGAATGCACAGGCAGACTCTATTTGCAACTTAAATCTGTATATTAAATCTCATGATGTTGATATATGCTAATATAGCCTATTAGTTCCATAACAAGGCAAAGCATATATTGTAAATATATCTACAGAGCCATATAGCCAAATGCTTCAATAAGTAAATTTAACAGGTAGTGTTACTGTGTTACTGCCAGGAGTACAACCATGTGTCAATTGATTAATTAGTGGACAACATTAGTTATTCAGTCCAAAATCACACCACTCAGCATATGTATGAAGCGAGATACATGTAAAAAATTAGCTCTCTATCTATATATATCTCTCTCACCATGCTCAGCTAAAAATATACATAGCACAACAGCGCTATTGCGCTACATGTAAATCAATACAATCAGCTGAACCATGCATTAGAGAGACTCTGCTGTGTGATGGTGCATATACAATACCGCTCCTGCTATCAGTTTCCAGAGAAAGTCCAACCCATATGCTGGCTGGACAATTGTGCATAAATCAATATGGAAGGACGCACGTTTCGCCCGGCTGAGGGCTTGTTCACCTCATCCACATCCCATAATTGTGTTACTTCTGTATAAATACCCTACACCAATATCTCAGCAACCTATGATTCTCTAGTAGGCGGTAGCTCACCAAAGGGCAACGCCTTCATCGGTCTCAGCTTATCAGTCAAGGAACCAATAGGATGACATCCAGCGCAATGCATGTTGGTTAATGTAGTCAAATCTCGTGCCGTTTTGAGCAATTGATGGCGGTTACACAATTTCGCCCTACCAGATCCTATGTTTAGAGTCAGCCAACCAGCTAGCACAATGCATGCTGGTTGATGTAGTCTAACTCCACACTGTTTTAACATGCATTTGACGGGCGGTTACACAGTTCCGCCTTACTAGATCATGTATAGGAGACACACAACAGTGTGACGCTACGCACACTGGATAATGTAGTTTTATTATGACTTGATAGTTAATCCAAAATTGATACAGCAATAAATATCATAATGACCAGAGGAGAAATAAATAAGGTGCAGAATCTAATCCACATATTGCAGAGGATATAAAAGTTATCAAGACTAAGTGCCTATCAATGGTAATAAAAGTAAATAAAGAAAAAATAAATAAAAAAATAAATAAAAATTGATAAATAATAAATAAAGAAAAATACAGGGGTATGGAGGCAGAGATATTCAGCTATACATGCTAGTAAATGTAGTCTCGTCCAGCAATAGGAATAGCTAGACGTAGGCCTGTGCATTCTTTATTTAATTATGGTTACTTTTCCAACAAATGGACTGCTTAAATCTAACTAGTCCTACATATATATTGGTCTGATCCATAAGTGTGTAATTTTTCCCATAATATCTACAGCCATACATTACTTGAGTGCCCAATCTCGTCTGATCTTGGAAGCTAAATTGTAATTGGCTTGATCAGTACTTGGAAGGTGACTTCCAGGGAAGACCAGGTGCTGTAGATAAGAATATATAAATTGGGATTGTTTTTCCACTTGGTCAGACAATATTTCTTTCAGTTAACAGTATTACCTATTTTAACCACATTTAAAATGGGACTGTGCATATATTAATAAATTCGCCTTCAGAAATTTCTGTATATGATAATTACTATATATAGGATGGACTTATACCATCCAATTCTAATTTTATAAATATCCTTTGGTACATTACAATATTATTGATACTATTAAAAGTTACATTTTAATGACATTAGTTATACTTTAAAGAGTGCCCCAGACCATAGCCCTACTTCTCTCCCCATACTTTGTGTACGTATATATGGGGCTTTGGGTGCACCACCAACATATGCTAAATATGGATAATTTTTCATGATTATGAGATGGTTGGTTTATTATCATATAGATTACTCTTTAGCTCTGTGCAGAATCATTCCCTTTTCTTTTGCAACTATAACCTACTGAGTTTTTTCTTCAGTTTATGATTCTGGCACGAGCATCTCTATATACAATTATATAGATACAATTTGTACTTTCTTGGGATATGATAATTATTGCATAATTCCACATTTACTCACGATTCATACCCTTTACAAGTTCACCGTTGACCATTAAAATGGCTTCATTTTCTTTGAAGGATCAATTGATAACCAAAAGACCAATTCCAGACAATCTAGATGATATATTTGCAGGACTAACTATCACTAATACAATTAGGGACAATTGGGAGACAGATTTGTATAAACTCAAGTCTACACTACAGCGTAGAACGAGAGTATCCTGGGATGTAACAACTCTGGAAAATTATCACAAACAAGATCACCCCCAGAGGTTTGAGACCAAAAATATTCCCGGCTTTCAAACTGGCCACTGAGAATTTGAACAATGATTGGGAAGCAACTTTATTAAAATGCTCCCAAGACCTAATGTCCATTCTAATCAAGCATAACCATATCATACTTGATGAGTGTGAAAAAGAAATTGAGACACTTGGGAAGAAATTGGAAAATTGGGAGAAGGTGTCAAACTTTCAGAAAACTGTAGAAAAGCACAAACAAGAATTAGAAATGTACGAACAGGAGATCATAGAAAGGAAAAAGCTCAAATTCAACAGAGATAAACGGGATTTCCTGTCCAGAAATATTTTCAAATGGAGCAAATCATTCAGACCCAATTACAAACCTCAAGAAACATACACCTCATCGGAGATGGAGTCATCAGGAGGGGAGGAATTTTCAGATAATAGAAATATATCCCATATATCTCGCTCGCGACAAGACAGATTTGATGACCAACACCCATCAACTGCTTTTTTAGGACTAAGCAGAGGGGGACGTACCAAATTTCGTGTAAAAGGAAAACAAGGCGGAGTAATAAGAAATGCGGAAGAACATCTAGAATGGGACCATCAACCTCCATCCAGATACTCAACCAGGACACGGAAGAAATAATTGACAAATCCAATTTAAAGATCATCAATTTATCTGATCTGATCTTAACTGAGGCAGAAGAATCAGTACTTAATAAGGGTCTTTCTTTCTCCCCTACACGATCCTTTGATAGGTTTGGTTGGGAGAAGGATTTAAAACTATTTGGCCGCAAGTTGTTGCTTAAGAAATACTTCTCCAACCTGAGGAAGGAGCATAGCGATGGAACAAATGCTAGCCTGATAGATCCAATATCTGGTGAAAGTATGGACTTGGCAGAGGACGAATTACAAGCCCTAAATACACCGGAAGAACTCTTAAAAGAAGGTAATTATATTCATGAATCTCAGAAAAGACCAACAGTTAAGAAAAATCAACTTTCTTTCCTCCCGAATCCATCAGCCCAGAAGTTAAAATCTTCCAAGAGTTAGTATCGAAGGATCTAGATGCTTTATACATGAAAACCAAGCGTCAAGCTTGAGTTCAAGGTAATCTTAATAAACAGGAGTATGAAGCCCTTAAGAACATCAGGAACAGGAAGGGAGTCGTCATTAAACCTTCTGATAAGGGTGGTAATGTTGTTATTTGGCCAACAGATATGTATGTGCGGGAAGCAATGCGCCAACTAAATGATGAAGAGTGTTATAAAAACATCCTCTTCAATCCAACAGGTAACTTCACTACATTATTTAACAACATGATCGAAAAAGCTAAAAGTGTTGGTGTTATCTCAAAAGAAGAATATGAGTATTTGAGAGTGCAGAACCCAAGAGTCCCTACTCTCTACTTACTCCCAAAAATTCACAAGAATCTTTCTGACCCACCAGGGAGACCCATAGTCTCCGGGGTGGGAGGTCTTTCGGAGAACGCAAGTAAATTTGTTGACCTACATCTTCGTCACCATGTATTGGGCCTAACATCTTACATACAAGATACATCGGATATCCTCAGGAAGTTGCATGATGTCAGGGTGGAGAGACAGCACTACTTGGTCACTTTGGACGTGGTATCACTATACACATGCATTGATCATGCTTTAGGGATTGAGGCGACTGCATACTTCTTACGAATGGAAGAGCCTTGCCCATTCCACCAATTTCTTCTAGATCTTTTGGAATTCATTTTGACCAAGAATTATTTTACTTTTGGGGACCGCTTCTACCTGCAAATGAGAGGGACGGCAATGGGGGCTGCTTGTGCCCCCACCTATGCCAACCTCTTCATGGGCAGGTGGGAGCGGGAATATGTTTTTGGAGAGTCTTTGGATTGTTACACAAGATTTGTTGGAGGTTGGTGGAGATACATTGATGACATCTTTATGATATGGGAAGGAGATGAACATTTACTCTGTGAATTTATTCATGAACTCAACAAGAACAAGGAGAATATCAGACTTACCTATCACTATAGTCAAGAATACATATCTTTCCTGGATCTGAAAATCTGCAAATCAACTGACGGGACTATACATACTGAACTTTACCGGAAGGATACGGCAACTAACAGTTTATTACATCAGACCAGTGCACATTTTCCGCCTACAGTTGAGAATCTCCCCAAGGGTGAGTTTTTACGATTGAAACGCAACTGTTCTGATGCACAAATATATCATTCTTAGAGTTTTGAATTAAGGGACAGACTAATTGAAAGAGGTTATAGTAAGAGATGCATTAAGCGAGCTCAAGCAAGCATTAAGGACACCCAAAGAGATCAATTGATCTTTACTGATAAAAACCAGACAAGTCAGAGAACAAAAGAAAAAACTAAAAAAGACACAATAAGATTCATAGGAAATTTCTGTTATGAATGGAGAAATATTCGGGATATCATCCAACGACATTGGTCAGTGCTTCATCTGGACGATGCTTTATCCCAAGTTCTTGATCAGAAGGTGACTATGGGGTGGCGTAGAGGGAAAAACTTGAGAGACATTCTTGTCCAAAGTCACTACGTCAGATTTCCCAAAGGAGAGAATAAGACACAAGGTTCCCATGCTTGCGGCACATGCAAAGCGTGTCAATACATGAACAAATGTCACACCGTCAGAGACAAATATGGATCAGATATCCGGATAAGAGACTTTATTAACTGTAACACTATGGGTGTTATTTATTGTCTCACTTGCAGTTGTGATATTAAATATGTAGGGATGACCTCTAGTGCTCTCAAACAGCGTATATTGGAACATGCAGGAAATATCCGGAATGCCCAGTTGGATATCACCAAATTTAAGAAACTTACCTCAGTAGCTCGCCATTTTCATACCCAACACAATGATAACCCAAAGGACCTGAAAGTTTTCGGTCTGGAAAAAGTGAGCTTGGGTATACGGGGTGGTGATCTCATACAAGAATTGATCAGATGTGAAAGTAGATGGACATTTAGACTAGGTGCTTTGAATCCACATGGCATGAATGAGTACATAAATTATGGTGTATTCTTGTAATCTAAATTTGCCTATTGCTATTACCTATTCGGACAAACTGGAACTATAACAGTATATATTGTTTTATACATTTAGATAGTTTTTACGTATTTTTATTATTTTAGGGTTTATATTATCTGGCCTTTCTTTGTGAATATATATTTGAACATATACTTAATCATGTGTTTTGATCTTAATAATTTGCCATTTTTATATTCTATTTAAATTATTTATTTTTAATTTTTGCACTTTCACCTTTTTATATTTAGCACTGTGTCATTTTATCTCACATGTATTTATTTATTTTGTATCACCCATTATATCCAATTTGGATATATCTTACAGTCTTTTATAATCTTTTATAGTACTATTTCATTTTCACATCTTTGCACCTATTATGCATTTTGTCACTTTATTCTGTATGACCTATGCAGAACTAGTAATTTATGGAGATATCACTCCATAATCATATGTTTTATTCAATATTTTTTATTAGACTGGCTCACACGTCAATCTCTTTTACACATTCTATTCACCATAGACATTTTGAGTTTTTTCACCTAAGGTTTTTACACCTGCAACCAGTTAGAATAAAAAGTATATTATTTTACTAACCGAGTGGTTTCATCAAGAATGAATGCCTGGTCCCATTATATCATTGGGGCAGGATTTATATTTTCTTGTATTGTTCTATTTTGTATTACTGGTTAAGACTACATCATCCAGCATGAACAGTATTATTTTCTATTTTCTTCTTTTTTCCTTCTTTTTAATTTTTATTACTTCGTAACAGTTTATGACTTCACAATGTTATACCATTTATAGGTATAAGTCTAATATAATGAGGCTTTCTATATTTGGATCCGATCATATGACATTATGGGGTGAAATTATCGTCTCCATAACTGCCTACGTCTAGCTATTCCTATTGTTGGACGAGACTACATTTACTAGCATGTATAGCGGAATATCTCTGCCTACCTTACCCCTGTATTTTTCTTTATTTATTATTTATCAATTTTTATTTATTTTTTTATTTATTTTTTCTTTATTTACTTTTATTACCATTGATAGGCACTTAGTCTTGATAACTTTTATATCCTCTGCAATATGTGGATTAGATTCTGCACCTTATTTATTTCTCCTCTGGTCATTATGATATTTATTGCTGTATCAATTTTGGATTAACTATCAAGTCATAATAAAACTACATTATCCAGTGTGCGTAGCGTCACACTGTTGTGTGTCTCCTATACATGATCTAGTAAGGCGGAACTGTGTAACCGCCCGTCAAATGCATGTTAAAACAGTGTGGAGTTAGACTACATCAACCAGCATGCATTGTGCTAGCTGGTTGGCTGACTCAAAACATAGGATCTGGTAGGGTGAAATTGTGTAACCGCCATCAATTGATCAAAACGGCACGGGATTTGACTACATTAACCAACATGCATTGCGCTGGATGTCATCCTATTGGTTCCTTGACTGATCAGCTGAGACCGATGAAGGCGTTGCCCTTTGGTGAGCTACCGCCTACTAGAGAATCATAGGTTGCTGAGATAATGGTGTAGGGTATTTATACAGAAGTAACACAATTATGGGATGTGGATGAGGTGAACAAGCCCTCAGCCGGGCGAAACGCGCGTCCTTCCATACTGATTTATGCACAATTGTCCAGCCAGCATATGGGTTGGACTTTCTCTGGAAACTGATAGCAGGAGCGGTATTGTATATGCACCATCACACAGCAGAGTCTCTCTAATGCATGGTTCAGCTGATTGTATTGATCTACATGTAGCGCAATAGCGCTGTTGTGCTATGTATATTTTTAGCTGAGCATGGTGAGAGAGATATATATAGATAGAGAGCTAATGTACACAGGTTTTTTTACATGTATCTCGCTTCATACATATGCTGAGTGGTGTGATTTTGGACTGAATAACTAATGTTGTCCACTAATTAATCAATTGATACATGGTTGTACTCCTGGCAGTAACACAACCTGTTAAATTTACTTATTGAAGCATTTGGCTATATGGCTCTGTAGATATATTTACAATATATGCTTTGCCTTGTTATGGAACTAATAGGCTATATTAGCATATATCAACATCATGAGATTAATATACAGATTTAAGTTGCAAATAGAGTCTGCCTGTGCATTCTTTATTTAATTATGGTTACTTTTTCAACAAATGGACTGCTTAAATCTAACTAGTCCTACATATATATTGGTCTGATCCATAAGTGTGTAATTTTTCCCATAATATCTACAGCCATACATTACTTGATTGCCCAATCTCGTCTGATCTTGGAAGCTAAATTGTAATTGGCTTGATCAGTACTTGGAAGGTGACTTCCAGGGAAGACCAGGTGCTGTAGATAAGAATATATAAATTGGGATTGTTTTTCCACTTGGTCAGACAATATTTCTTTCAGTTAACAGTATTACCTATTTTAACCACATTTAAAATGGGACTGTGCATATATTAATAAAATTCGCCTTCAGAAATTTCTGTATATGATAATTACTATATATAGGATGGACTTATACCATCCAAATCTAATTTTATAAATATCCTTTGGTACATTACAATATTATTGATACTATTAAAAGTTACATTTTAATGACATTAGTTATACTTTAAAGAGTGCCCCAGACCATAGCCCTACTTCTCTCCCCATACTTTGTGTACGTATATATGGGGCTTTGGGTGCACCACCAACATATGCTAAATATGGATAATTTTTCATGATTATGAGACGGTTGGTTTATTATTATATAGATTACTCTTTAGCTCTGTGCAGAATCATTCCCTTTTCTTTTGTACCTCAAGACAACGCAGTTTGAACTACCATCAGTCCAGAGGGTCATTATTTTTTCGATTGGTTCAATCTGGTGATCACTTACTGCCCTGGTAGTAAAAACACTAAAGTTGATCATTTGTTCCGGGTATAATGTTCTGCGGCGGATGAAGTTAAGCTTATCCTGGACCCCACTTGTTTTATAGCAGTAACCAACAGGGTGAAGATTCCCCCAGGGAAGACATTTGTAGCACCTGAATTCCGTGCAAAGTTACTCCAATGGGCACATTGTTCATGTTTCACCGGTCATGCAGGTGTGGAGAGAATCCTGGAGTTAATCCTCAGGAAATATTGGTGGTCTACTGTTTGTCAAGAACTACATGGCAGCCTGGATTCCCTGTACTCAACACAAAATCCCACTTCACCCTCCCTCGGGTTCCCTACTGTATGTCCACTATCAGTGCCTGATCGTCCTTGGTCCCATTATCTCCATGGCCTTTATGTATTAACCATCCAGCCAAGGCTACTATCTGGATGGTGGTGGACAGATTCTCCAAGGATTCTGGTGGTCACTATGTAAGTTTCTCATCAGACTACCATCCCCAGAGTAATTGTCAGACAAAGCGAATAAACCAGAATCTGGTGTTTATTCGAATGTATGTTTAAGCCAATCAAGATGATTGGGTATCTTTGTTGCCATGGGCCAAATTTGCCCACAATAATCTATGTCACGAGGCAACGGATTACTCTCCATTCTTTATCAGGTATGGTCTGCATCCTGTGTTACCAGCCCAATGGGTGATATCACACCCAGTCGTCTGTGGTAGAAGTGAACCGTATCTGGAAATAAGTAAAGAGGATTCCGTGCAAGGCTTTCTCAAGGTACAAACTGTTTGCGGACAGGAAGAGGATCATTTACTGAGTCCTGATGACAGAGTCTGGTTGTTCACAGATATCTGCGATTGGAGGTGTCCACGATGAAGTTTCCTCCCAGGTGCATTGGGCCCTTTTGGATCCTCCAAATGATCAACAAGGTGGCATACCATCTGAAACTCACAGGAATGCTTAAAATACTGAATGTTATCCGTGCCTCCTGAAAAAGTTGATTAGTCAATTTTCAATACCCTGTTACTCGCCTTCGGCTATTCTAGTTGATAAGCAAGAGGAGTCTGAGGTAAAACAGATTCTGCACTCCAGAAATTCTCAAGGTAGTTTAATTCCTTGTGGACTGGAAAGGGTCCGGAAGAACACTGTTAGGTCAAGGCCTCAGTATTCATGCACCTCAACTCCTCTAGAAATCACAACAGAAGTTTCCTAACAAACCATTTTTGGGCTGTTCGGTGCTCACCCCTATAGGGAAAGGTAATGTCACAGCACACCGGATTTCATCCCCCACTTACGGAGTCTGCCAGTGCTGGTGTCAGGCAGTTCCTACGGGGCAGCAGACGGGAGGTCCCCTGATCAATCTATGCAGTGTTAGCCAAAATGACTGGGGCAGGTCTGACCGTTAAACCAAAGAAATGCCAATTTGGCATAAGTGAGGAACAGTACTTGTTGCAACAAGTAGAGGGAGGTATCCTTCACCCAGAACCAGAAAAGGTAGTGGCAATTGCTATGTGGCCTACCCCTAAAACTGAAAAACAGGTCATGTCTTTTTTGGGGACAGCAGGTACTATAGAAAGTTTGTATGCTAGGACAGCATCATAGCCTAACCCCTGTCTGATTTAACTAAATAGAAATTGGCACAGGAACTGTGACCGAGAACTGTAACAATGCATTAATCATTCTGAAATTGGCCCTGGCACAGTTGCCTGTGCTGCAGGCCCTTGATTTTAAAAGGTTTATTTTGAAGATGCCTTCAAACACAGATTAAGAGCTGTGCTTAGTCAGGTGAATGAGAAATCAGAAGAGCACCCTGTAATCTTCCTCAGTAGGAAATTGCTCCACAGATAAGTGGCCTATACCACAAATGAGGAGTGTCTCACAATTGTATGGCATTTACAGAAGTTACAGTCATATCTGTATGGTCTAGACTTCACTGTTATTATAGATTATAATCCTTTGAGATGGTTGAATAGGGTGTCTGGAGACAATGGCAAGCTTCTGCGATGGAGCCTCACCCACCAGCAATTTAATTGAACACGGTAATGCTAAAGGTCTCTCTCGGCAAGGTGAGCAGTGGTTCACACAGGTGAGACTGACATGGGTCACTGCTCCCTATAACCCATTTTTAAGGGGGAGGTGTCATGGTCCTGACCAGAAGTACCCACAAGAAATTGAGATTTTCAAAACTTTAATGCAGAGTACACACTAGGTCGACCTATCTGATGATTGCTAAGTGCATATACACTTACCAATTGTCCACCCGATGTGTTGGGCCTGACATCACAACTGGGCAGCCATTTAAATTTGCCCACCCAGATGAGGTCACTCACCACCGGGTTCATGCAGCATGTGTATGGGCGATTAGCAGGTCGCCCGTACACACCAGCAGATGCATTTGTAGATATATCGGCCATCTGCTGTGCTGCACAGCCAATGCGATGAATGAACTACGTCGTTCACAGACATATCGGACGTGCACAACCACCAACACGCTCATGATATATCGGCGGTTCAATTGAGGCTAGCATTCTTATCTGTCAATGTAAACTGGGAGTAGGCTCCAACCGCTTTTGGCTAGTTGTAAAAGTATCAGACTCTCAGCATTGTGCACACACTTGCTAATCAGAATATTAAAATTTCCAATACATGGAAGCAATGGCTAAAGAAGGTACTATGGTAGGAGAGCAACTGATAGGTTGTCAAGATATTGGAGCAGCTTAGAGTATTGGGAGGCAGACTTCTAGTTCCTCTCTCAACACCTTTACTTGTAGACTAGAGCTTAGAAGGTGGTGCCTATCCACACATTTGCTTCATGAAATTTAAATCAAAGTTTGCATCTACATTTATTATTGTTAAGTTAAACCTCTGTACTGAAATAATCTTTACACTCTTCATTTATTAGCCCTGTTAGTCTTATCCACCATGGGAACCAAGAATACACCCGCCAACATTAGGGTCATATTGCAAATGTAACAGTGCCCCTGTTTGCTAGAACCTTAGCAAACACCACCTGTACTAGACTATTACCCTCCATTGTACTGTACTGTCTTATATAGTTTCTCATTAACGTTAAGTTGTTTTATTACTCATTTTACTTTTTCATTATCAGTCCTTATTTTCTACAGCAATTCTAATAAGTCCAAATCATCATGTTGTTATTTGCTTCATTTTAAAGGAGTCACCCTAATGATCACTCTTATGCAATAGTGTGTTTATACTATTTCCAGTGATTATTATTACAATATTTTTTCAATTGTATCAATGATGCCTTACAAATGTACCATTAACTCAATTCTAATATATACAGTATCTTATGTTATCTAGGACACATCTTAATTACACACTTTGGGATGGTACTTGTTTTCTATCTCACAATATCACACTTGATATCCCTACTCCCGTTTCTAATGCAACCTTTGTACCCTTAACTTTTTTGGCAATAAACTGGTTTTTTAACATTAACACTATATTTTAAATATACTGTATGTGAGCCCCTAAAAGGACAGTGCTATGTCCAATGTCTATATATATTTAAATATAAAGGGCTAAATTTACTAAGCGGCGGGGGTTTGGCAGCGGTTTCTAAATGACAGCCCTGTTCTGTTCTAAAATTTGTTTTGACGTCGGTTTTGCAGCGGTTTTAGCCTTAGTAAATATGCTGATAGCAAAACCGCCCGGGTTTTGGACCCGCCGCTTAGTAAATTTTGCCCAAAGTGTTCTCAGTGAATGATCTGCTGTTGTATGTAGTAGGCTAAGTAGAAACAAATACAAACCTTGTATGCACATATAAAAATATACAGGTGTACTTGTAACAATAACCATAAGACGATTAGACACATCAAACAACTTAATAAAAACTTGTTTGAAAATAAATACAGCTAAACATACACCTTGCTACATGTACTGCAGAGCTTCATGCATATTGACACCTGGACTTCCCCTTTGTCTTAGAATTAATAGTGCTTATGAGAAAGTGGTTTTGTATTAAAAAATATTCCTGAAACAGGATAATAATAATTGTTGAGATCCTAACCTAATGACCTTTGACCTTATCCATAACTTGTAATGGTAAAGTGGAAACCAATTTTTATATTTAGACCTAATCAAGAAACACTATGTGGGCTATTCATATTAAGCTTCAGAGTAAATATTACCATAGGTTATTTGTACACCAATGCCAATACCCCACAACTCTACTTGTTCTCTGGTTTATAGGGATACCAAACAAATGTGTGTTACAAACTGGCAGTTATATGGTCAGTGACTAAGGAACAGTTTAATTTTAAGAGGATTTGTGAATACAAGATATGTTGTGATTGCACATCAGTGTAAAATCCATTAGGGTAGGAGTAAGAGAAGACAGACCACAACTGAAATATGAGAGAAGAGCACCATGTCATGGGCCTGATTCAGACCCAAAGCAATTCACATGTTAACGTAGTTGAGCGATTTATTGCGACTGTGCACATTTTTTTGAAAACCCCTACTGTACATGAGTTACACATGGTGTACGCACAAAGGGTCTGTTGCAATATGGGGCAGACGGTATCAGAAAAGTTGTGGCAAAGTGATGGACATTCCTGGGCGGTGACTAGAAATGCGCCGTTCCATTCAGTGGGCATGTTATGGGAGTGTCGGAGGCATGAAAATGCAAACGGCTTCGTTCACAGCCGAATGAATAGGAGGCCATAGTCAGACGGAGAAAGTGAACCTGCCACAGGATGGGTGCAAGTTTTGTAGGTGCGACTGATGGTGGCATATAAGGACTTTCGCAAAAACACCATAACACCCCCATAAGACAGACCATCTCAGCGCATCTGTTTAGCTACCTCCCAGACAGCCACCCATTAAAACTCACTACTTCTCCAAGACATTTCGGATACTATGCATCTCATTTGAAACAGCGTGTTTGTGGGTACACTCTGTAATTGTCATGAACAGACGGTTCCCAGTTATGTTAATATAAAACCGCTGTCAGTGATTGTCAAGCCAGAACTTACGTCACAATTCTCAGTGCCACCACTAAGATTTAATAATAGGAGTTTCACTCCACTTGGTAGCCCTCAAGTTCTACCTAGGATTTCAGTTACAACAAATTATTATTCCAACAGTAAATGTCACTCATATACCTTAGCAATCCACAGGCTTATGGATTAATTTAAGTAACACAGAGACCAGGCTAAAAATATTTTAATTTGAGCACAATTACTCCAGTACTTAAGGTTACAAAACTTATTATACAAAATTACACAGATATATGCAAATTAATTTCAAATGTAAAGGAATAAAAACAAAACCACCATCACTTACGAGATAATGAAGCTGCCGTGTCGGAGATCACTAGAAATTGTGGGAGCATTTCAGCATGGCATGCTCTTATATGAAATTAACAATGCCATACATGTTTCTTGCTCTTTAAACTGTAAAAAGGCTGAGACACTCAGTCCCTCCTTTCTCTTGCTGGCTTCTCTGAAGATGTATATTAATTTACACTGCTAGATACACCCTGTCCTGGGCTCAGGTTTCTGTAGAGGGGGGGGTTTTAGCCACAGCACAGATGTTCACAGGATTTTTAGAAGTAGACCAATGGGCCACAGGACATCTCCATAACCAATCATACAAGTCTTATCTATCTCCTGACCAGATACTTTAAAAGGAGTTGTGATCCTTAAATTTGTATTTTCTACAGAGACCTTCAGAGGCCATAAAATGGTATCTTGAATTGGTATAGTTTTCCTGGCAGATGCCTTAAAAAACACAGGATGAGAGTTTAGCAGTAAAGTCTCACATTGGTCGAGTTTTATCTTCAAAATGGGAAAATATCTGAATGAGAGGTTAAAATCAGGGATGGGGAACTTCAGGCCCTGGTGGCCATATAAGGGCCCCAGAATCATTTGGTCTGGCCCTCTGAGCTTTTTTCTGCTAGCCTCATCTGGATAGCAGGGTGCCTATAATGGAACCCTGTGGTCAGAATCTATGCAGCAGTGCCGCCTGGAGCGTCCTTAGGACGCTTCAGACGGTCACACCGATGCCCTTACAGCTCCCCGGAGCATCCTCAGGATGCTCCAGGCATTGCTGTAATCACTGGCGATTGTGGCCCGTCCCCGTTGGGAGGGGGGGCATGGCCTGCACCGGGCCTGCAAATAATGTTATATATATTAATATGGCCCTTGGCAGAAAAAAGGTTCCCCACCCCTGCTTTAAATCTTGAGTTTTTTGAGTCTGAAAAATGCAAGTTTGCATATTCTCGGACGCTTATTACATTGGTCAAGTTAAAAAGTGTGAGTTTGCTGCTAAGCTCTCACATTTTCTAAACTCTCACCCTATAACATTTGGCCCACAATCTTTTACAACTGGTTATAGATGGTTATCTGCTTCTGGCCTGCTTGGCTTGAAACAGTAAAACTTCCTGTTACAAGCAATTTAGCTTGTCTCCTGCAAAACAGCCAGAGGTTGCTGGCAGGACACCTGGCCTGTTAGTTACATGGTATTTCTAATAGACCTACACATTGATCAGCAATATAATAACTTGTGATGGACTCAGTACATAATCCTGACAGTAACGCATGCACAGTAGGAGTTTTCAGGCTTTTCTGCGCACGTACAGTAGCAAAAAATAAATCACTCAACTACCTGAACATCGGCACTGCATGCGACTCTGAATCAGGACTAATATGCATCTTCAAGACACTATTTTAAGGTCCCCGACCCAGGACTTGAATGCCTGTCTCCATCAAGTTTCTTAATCAGTCACTGGATCTCTAGAATAGGACACACATGTTGCTAAATAACACAAATTTGCCCAAAAGGTCCACCATACCGAGTAATCATCTGATATGAACCGTGCATGAAGTCAGAGGGTGAGAAAAATTTGTAAAGTAATTTGTCAGTGGCATTAACTGGCACATGTAATGCAGACTGCTTGTTCCAACCCAACATCTAATTTGGCTACTTACATGTCTAGTCAAATTGGACTCTAATCCTTTTAGCTGACTCTTGGACTGGATTTGCAGGGTCATAATGTATGTGACTGCCTTACCCCTCCACTATCTGACCCTCAGATAGTGCACCCAGATTAAAATACTGTTTGTCCACAGGTGAGAATCAAGACAGTGCAAAACACAGGAATTTACATGCTTGCCTTCTATGGGTCTCTTCTGTAATGGTTTCCAAAGTGTCTTGACCTTGGCCTGTTTAACACTTCTGACCCTACTCACCATGAACTTTGTTTGATGATAGGTTACATGTTTATTCAATTCCTGCTCACACTGCACCATCTCACTACCCTTACTTGGCCTGTGTATTGTTTCAAGACTTATTCAACAGTACAGTACCAAGGTCCAGATAGCTGTAAAATACAACAGAAGTTTGCGAAAAAGGACTGTTACTGGCAAATAGGTGCTGAAGTTACAGACAAATGTAATCCAACACATATTTTATCATGTACATTCTTTAACAAAAATTAAATGATTGAAAAGTTTATTATGCTAAAAATCGAACTAGCAAATTAAACAACCTATGTTGCTGAAAGAAATAAAGCAGTGGGTGACATTTTTTTACTATTATCTTTTATTTATATTGCAAAAAGTTCACAAGGAGCAGCACAATCAATTTTTTTTCTTGATCAGTCTCTGCCCTACTGGATCTTACAGTGTAATTTCCTTACCACAGGCACACAAAGTAGGGCTAATTTAGTGGGATGTCAACTAACCAACGGCTATGTTATTGGACTATGGAAGGAAATCAGAGCACCCAGACAAAACATGGAAAGAACATACAAATTCAAAGCCAGATAACAACAACAACAACCTGGTTGTAATCAAACTTAGGCCTCCGGCAATGTAAGGGCACAATATAAATGAATGTGTACATTTGTCCAACAATTCAGATATGCTGATTTGTATATTAAATGTATAAAGTGAGCTTTAAAATAATATGCAACATTGGATTCATTTGTGTGAGTCATTTAATTGGTTAATCTGTAACGTTAACGTAATTGCTCTACAAATCAATTTAGGGAGAAAGTAGTTCATGATTTCTCAAGGCATGCAGTTTATACAATGTTCAGCAATATTGCTATTTGAAACACAATGATGAGGGTGAGTCGTTTAAAATTTTAAAAATCATCACAGTGACATACATTATTATATGTAATTGGGTCTATTTTAATGCCCCATGAAAAACTATGTTCAGTAGTTAGGTGACCATTGCAGATATCTTATTGCAACTTAAAGCAAAAAGGTCGACAGCTATCACATCTGCACTTCATCCGTGCTTCATGTGAACTTTTCCCTTTTTTTTACTAATTGTACTGCTATTTTGACCCTTATTTAGTTATGTAGATAAAGCTGAGTACACATGTAAAGATTTTCTGTCCAACCATCCAACTAGTTGATTGGTTGGAATGAAAATTTGGTAACGTATGGGAGTAACTGATATCAGCAATTTGCTCCTAAATGCCAGAAAACAGATGAAAATGGTCGGTCAGACAAGTTTGTTAAACGTTTGATCTAAACAATTTGTTGAAACAACAGTTTTTGGCCATTTTCCAGCGTTTGGGAGCAAATTGCTGATTGTCATTTGCTTTCATACCTGACCAGATTTTCATTCCAACCAATCAACTAGTTGGACAGAAAATCTTTACGTGTGTATGCAGCTTAAGGAAAGTAATGGAACGTTGAAATTACCTTTATTTCAAACATGATTATTTAATACCTAAAGAATTAAATTTTGAATAATTTAAAACAATTCTGCTTTTGCTCTATATTATGCAGATCGATGGACCAAATAATAATGTTATTTTTGAATCTTTGTGAAAGTAAACATTTGTGTCAGTCTTCGAAAATGTAGATCATTACAAAAGTTAATCTGAACATCTCTAATATTAAATAAAATACACATTTAATAATTCTATTGCTTAAACCATGGTATATTTGCAGCTTCCATAATATTATGTACCAATCCGCTTATCACGCTACTAAAAAATGATGGTCTCTGTGAAAGACGCCACCTTTGCATGTAAATCTGTATGTCGCCTCAAGTCAGCCGTAATGGGTGTAGATAGAGTGATGTAACGTTACGCTGATTTATCCACTGTTCCATAAGCTCCTAAACGATCCAATAAATAGCTATATATTATATTACATACATACTGTGGAGACTGGTTAAATACTTGACTGTTATAAACATTACTGTATATACTCCTATATTACATTTTATTAACACAAAGGGACTGCAAATGCTAAATATAAATATATAATGAAAACACATCCACACAGCCTTACATCCAGATGTTTGGTGTTCTATTCCCTAGAAAAGCTTCTGAATGGACACAAGGGGTCTTTACCACATGTGGATAAACAGGACATTTTGAAAGCATCCATCTTATTTTGCAAAGTTGAAAGTGCTTCACTATAATTGCATTACACTCTAAAGCAGCAATACCAGTTAAATTAATTTTAAACATGCACCTGATAGACATTTTGCTTAGTTGCCTAGAAATCATTTAACTTTTTAAAATATCTTTGGAGGGCACACAAGTATGACTACCAAGTTACATACACAAACCTATACTTTTAGCATGTCATGTGAAGGCAGAGGGCGGCAAATCTTACATCAGAGCTCAGAGGAGCACTGGAAAGCCTCTCTGCTCACTTCGACATATTCCATAAGACTGATTGCCATCAAAGCCACATGACGCTATAGACACTCTGTAAAATCATAAATCATTAATACCAGTCTGAAGAAACAAAGGAAAATGGTAATGATCAAGCCTCTTCTTAAGCCTGTCACTGTTATTTATGTTGAAAAAAAAAATCACACATTTTTTTTTCATGGGATTGCTGCTTCAAGTTAAATGTGGTAACATAAACCATCTTATTAGTATAAGAAGCATTTTTTCACTTCAGAATAATAAATGTTTGGAAAAAAAATACTCGCAATACTACTGCCATGTAAATGTTTTTGTTTTTTTCCCTCTGAGCATCGCTGCCAACGGGCTTGGAAAAGTTATGTCTTTAATAAAAACAAGGTGCTTTTTAAGAACAAAGACAAAAAGATTTATAAAATTATCTAAAATTACACTTCAAGAAAGGAATAGTTTTTCAAGCATCAAACATTTTAAATTGATATTTTAAATGCATAAAAAAATCTAGCTCTGTAAACTTATGTAATTAACATTTGATAAGGTCTGGAAGAGCTAGGGTTAACAAAAAAGGAATAAAGTCTGTAGTTCACATATTAAAAAATGAAGATCAGAGCAGCATTTATATTCACTGGGTGAAACTCTTTTTGATGGATACATTTGGAAATCTGGAGGTAAATTCCTGAACTACTCGGCTGTCAATCTGTGAACAGAAGGAAACATCCAATAGAGCAAGTTCCTTACAGCATTCCAGTAACTTCCGTAAGGCAGCAGGACTCACCATTCTAGTACCTAGGACAAAACAAAAAATGACATGCAAAAAATAAAAGGTAGCTATTGATCATTTAAACCAGCTGTTCTTATACTTTTTTTGGCTGGGTCCTAGACTTATTATGTGACTGATCTTTGGGGCCAGGGTTCAGTATTATATCTGTAATTTACTAAATTGTCTACAATGTATACTAGTGCTGTGCACCTGTTCCTTTTTTTTCTATGCTTACAAAGTCCCTCCCTGGTCCAGATCTGAGCATATAAATGTGCAAGGACTATGACTCCGACTATCAGTGTCCATAGACTCTTATACCGCCTGGTGTGTCTTTATATGCCACAATCAGTCGCACCATGAAAACTTGCTCCAGCCCTATGGCAAGTGCAGATTGACCCTCTGGCCGCCAAAGTGAAAGATCAAGTGTCTAAGTAAACAAACACTTCAGCGACACTCCCATAACTCGCGCATATGACGGATCATGTCCATGTGTCTATTTAGTCACCTACCAGCACTAAGACATCTGATACCATGGGTCTCAATTGCAACAGAACCTTTGTGCTTACACTCTGTGTAATGCTTGTGCTATAGGAGCTTTGGTGGATAATAGAAATAAAAAAACCCTAAAAACGCGGAACTCCGTGAACATTGTCATTGCATACGGCTCTGAATCAGGCCCTGAATGTGCTCTTATGAATTTGTTTGTCCAACATTGTATTTAGAAGATGGTGTTTTCTACTACTTTTAGGACCTCTGATCTGTCTATAGTCAGTCTCCAGCAAATGTGTGTTCTTGACCTTATATAACAATATACTATGATCATATAAGTTTCTATAGTAAACTTTTAGAGTGGATTTCAAAAACTATGATTGACATATCAAGTGTTGAACTATTCTGAAATAACATTTATGCTGTCAATCATCAATGATCATAGGTACATAGTTTTAATAGCACTTACCCAAAATGTCTAGATATTGAAGATGTTGACAGTTTGCAGCTAGTTCTTCTATATCTGAGTCACAGACAGAGCGGTTAGCTGTAAGGAAAAGTTTTCTTAGACCTGGGAGCTTACGGGCAAGACTTGTAAAGCATCCAGTACCACTATGAAGCGTAGGACACCACCCAATGTCTAGCTCTTCAAGATGAGGGCAACCAGAAGCCAACTCCACTATTCCTTTTTCAGTAATATTTTTACATCTCCACAAGTCTAAAGAGCGTAACTTTTTGCACTTAGCACCAATAACTCCAACTATTAGGTCATAGTCTTCAATCTGCCAAAATAAAAAGATCATCAAATAACAGATGTTATACATTTTTTCAAATCTGAAATATATTTAATTTCCCTAAAACAGGGTAGTTAAATTATTTATCATTATGTTTAAACAGATATCAGGAGAACATAGTTGGTAGTTGTTTTCTGTAGATAACGCTTTAAACATAAAAGCAGTGAAAATGTTGACTTCTGATCAATCAACTACAAGCTAGAGCTGCAGTTATCTTTGACGCCTTTTACTTACATTGTGCTGCCAAACAATTAGTTACTGAAGTTAGATCTAGGATAGTGTACTACAGGGATAGGTAACGTCCGGCAATCTAGTTGCTGTGGAACTACACATCAGAGCATGTCCTGTCATAGTTTAAGCATGCCCTAACAGCAAATCTGAAAACTGTGGCAGGGCATACTGGAATGTGTAGTTCCACAATAGAAGTGTATTTAATGCACTTTTCTTTACCTTTGAAACTTTGCTCTTCTGTCAACACAATCCAATGCACTGGCAGTACAGGTATCAATTTTAGAATGTAATAGTGGTAAAGAGCTCAAAGGAAACAATTCATACACCAAAATTCTAATTCCATTGTATCATTTAGTAGAACAGTATGGACATTTATAGTTTTTAGTTTAAGATTTTAGATGTAAAAAGGTGATGTAGTCGGCATCCCGGCGGTCAGAATCCCAACAGCAGTCTGAATCCCAGCTCCAGAAAGAATCCAGATGGTGAGTATTAGGGTTGGGCACTAAGGGAAGTGTTAGGGTTAGGCTGCAGGGGGGAGGGTTAGGGTAAGGGTTAGTATACTTACAAAATTCTGTCAGGATTCTGACTGTCGGGATTACTCTGTCGGCATCCTACCTCACGTAAGCCTTCTATTTCAGAAAGTAAAACTTATAGTAAATTTCTCCTGTCCTTACCATCTTGCCTAAACAGTGTGCAGAAACAATTAAGCAATACATTCAAGTAAAATAACAGTAGCCTTTGCTGAATACATACTGAGATGCGTATCGAGAGAATTAGCACAAAAGTTCATAGTCTTCACTCAGCTAGACAAATCCTTATTTACAACATTGTCTTAATGTGGGAATGACTGAACTATTTTTGACTATATACTGTAAAGTAACTGACCAATGTGACAGCAGCCATGTTGCGAATATCTACAAACAGAATGCAACATGACCAAGAAAGCCAGGCTGCAGTTTTGGGTACTTACCAAGACACAGCTGCCAAGGTTAAGGTGCTGTATTTCTGGACAGAAGTTTAGAATGCTAAGCAGTGCTGTTTGCTGCCATTGGAATCATGTCAAAAGTAGATTTGAGAAACAAGAAAAAAAAAAAAAAAAGAAGAGGTCAATTAGGTCATCACCTGCCTCACTTAAAATGGAGCTTAAGGCTTCCCTTACACACATTACAAAAGCCATTTAATGAGTCCCTAGGTATCCTAAACATTGATTAATTTATAGTATAAAAATCATTACAGTCCTAAATGTCTGTCACTTTGGACGTGATTTCTTATTCCCTAGAGGAGATATTTTCCTTTAAATTTGGCAGGCATTTTCCCAAAGGATCTCTGTTCCAAAGAACGATTAAGTTCAAAGACATAGGGAGGCCAGGTCATAAGCAAAGAGACCAAAGAGCATCCCATAAGAGCGGGCAATGGAATCTTTGACATCTGTATCCAAAGGATGATAGAAATGCCAATAGAGCTGAGGAGAATCAGCATTGAGTTTCTGACCTTTGTGTCACAGGATTCAATGAGCTGACAAGGGTACCACTGACTGTCTATCTAGTTCTATAAAGCCAACACTAAGTAAAAGTGCTCAGTGCAAACTGTTAGTCGCATCCAATATAGAGGAAATATTCAGCAAATAGAAAGAGGAAAAATAATTGTGTTAAAAATAAATGTTATTTAAGTAATGGAGTAGCAGAAATCAAAAAGTTCCATGAAACAGTCTTTAAATCAATAACAATTAAAAGACAACTTATTGTTTGTGGTCATTTCCTAACAAAGATTTTCAAAAAATAAATTTGAAGCAGGATTAAAATTACTTAATTGTTGTAAAAGAGCCAATGAATGCAAGAGAGCAGGCAAGTGAGAGAGCGAGAGCGCATGTGAATGAGAGCACACGAATGTGAATAAGAGAGCACTTGAATGAGAGCATGGGAATGAGAGAGTAAACGAGCACGCAAACGTGAGAACATGAAAATAAAAGTATTAACGAGAGAGCATGCAAATGAGACAAGTGCAAATGCAAGTGAATGAGCGAACAAGGGAGCACGCAAATGAGAGCAAGCAAGGGAGCACGCAACTGAGAGAAAGCAAGGGAGCACGCAACTGAGAGAAAGCAAGGGAGCACGCAACTGAGAGAAAGCAAGGGAGCACGCAACTGAGAGAAAGCAAGGGAGCACGCAACTGAGAGAAAGCAAGGGAGCACGCAACTGAGAGAAAGCAAGGGAGCACGCAACTGAGAGAAAGCAAGGGAGCACGCAAATGAGAGAAAGCAAGGGAGCACGCAAATGAGAGAAAGCAAGGGAGCACGCAAATGAGAGAAAGCAAGGGAGCACGCAAATGAGAGAAAGCAAGGGAGCACGCAAATGAGAGAAAGCAAGGGAGAACGCAAATGAGAGAAAGCAAGGGAGAACGCAAATGAGAGAAAAAGCTAGAGAGCATGCAAATGAGAGAAAGAACAAAGGAGTATACAAAGGAGTATGCAAATGAGAGAAAGAACAAGGGAGCATGCAATGAGAGAGCAAGGGATCACACAAATTAGAGCACAAGGGAGAACGCAAATTAGAGAAAGAACAAGGGAGCACGGAAATGAGAGAGCACGCAAATGAGAGCACAAAGGAGCATGCAAATGAGAGCATGTATGAGAGAAAGAAAATGAGGGAAAGATAATGAAAGAGAAAGCGTTAACAAAATAGCAAGAGGGAATGAAAGAACAAAGTGCAAAAGCAAGAAAATGTAAGAGCATCTAAATGAAAGAAAGTGTAAATTAGAAAAAAAAGTGTGTGAATAAGAAAAAAAGCTTGCAAATGATGATTAAAAAGCAAATGAACTGAAAAAATAGAGTGCACAAAAGAAGAAACATCAGAAAGATGTGAAAGAAAGAAAAGGACAGAGTGTAAATGAGAATTACACATTTTAAAAACATAAGACACACAATCATGATCTGAGACTCTTCATCACTGGGGTACTTCTCTTATTTTGTGTGGACAAGTTGCCAGGATGGGAAATCTATATTTACTGCAGCACATCATTGGATGACAGCAAGACTGCACAATTTAATACACGCTTAGGGCCTCATTTAGAGTACAATATATGCTAAGGTTTTATGATAAGATATGCATTCCTGTATTGTGCATGCCCACTAAAAATGCATCTGTATTTAGATGTTTGTATATTGTAGACTTGCACGCCCCTTGCTCTTAACGAGGTAGAATGTTGGTGGAAAGAGTAAGCAGACTACAGTAA